>CM076575.1:693826511-694135070 GCA_034641835.2 Pinus albicaulis
GGAAAAGTCAAATTCTCAAACTCCTCCTTTTCTTTTGACTTATGAGATGTACAATAAAAATCTGCACAATTGTTTGATTGATTCCGGAGCTTCCTCCAATATAATGCCTACTTCTGTCTGTGCTAAATTAAATATTGAACCACAGAAATCAGCAATTCATATCGTTCAGTTGGATCGCTCTAAAGTTCAAGTTGTAGGAGAAATCAATTCAGTCACAATCAGATTAGCCTCAGATCCTAGGATTGTCCAAAAAATTGATATTCTGATTGCTGATATTCCTGAATTCTATGGATTAATCTTAAGCAGGGACTGGTCTGCAAAACTTAATGGTTATATCTCAACCGATTATTCACACATGTGGCTTCCCTACAAAGGGAAACCAAATCAAATCAAAATTGAATGAGAAAAACATATGATGCACACTGTCACTGAATTTGAACAACCTAATGAACCTGTAGCATTCAACAACAATATTCTTGGAGGCTATTCTGCTGAATCATTCCTTGGAAATTTCAAAGCTCCTCAATCACCTTTTTCTGTAAATACTTTTGTTTCTTAGATAGAAAAATTTTCACAGTCTAATTCTTCCAGAATTGTAAATATTTCTGATGTAATTGTAGATAAGCCAATAGACAAATCTTTGTTTTGGTCGTTATATTTTGATGGATCGAAGTCTAGTGATGGAGCTGGAGCTGGATGCATCTTAATTGATCCAAATGGGGAGAAAACCATGCTGTCATGTAGATTAGAATTTGAGTGTACAAACAATACCGCAGAATATGAAGCCTTGGTTCAAGGACTTTATAAAGCTATAGGGTTAGATGTTAAATACTTGAAAGTCTTTGGTGATTCCGAAATTGTCATTAAACAGGTTAGGAATACTATTCATTGCCTTTCAGGACATCTTAAACACTATCAAACCCTAGTACAAGACCTCACTACTCATTTTTTAGCATTCAATATTTCTCCTATTCCTAGGAATCAGAATACATCAGCGGACTTGTTAGCTAATGTTGCATCTAGACTCCTACCTGCTGAAGATTACAGTCCTGATAGATTTTCTGTAGAATTGATTTTTCGTAGAAGTGATTTCAAGATGGCTAATGGATTCTTTAGAGTATTCCTCTATGTTCTTATTTGCAACTTTCTCATTAGGCATATTTTGTTTGTTACTCTTGTCTTGTAATGGTTGAGTATGTTTTTCCTGGTGTTACACCATTTTTTGGTCATCTAACTTTTCATCATTAGATGGACCCAAGTACACCATGTAAGACCAGTTTTACCCCAAGTAAAACTGCTTTCACTATGTTAATTAGGAAACCCCAAAAAGAAATAATTAATTAAACCATAATTTAATTATTATTCCCAGTCATGTTTAACCCAAAAACAAAGAAATTAATGAGATAAACCCATAGTTATCTTATTATTTTCTAGGAATAATTATTTAATAATATTCCTTGTTAAATATGACTAAATCAACCACCATTAATCAAATAAATCATTATTTATTTGATTATATCCCAACCACTTCCTTAAAAAGATAAATAAATCATTTATTTATTTATTTTTCACTAATCAAGTGATTTGACCCAAGTCAAACACCCTTTCCCTCCAACAAATAATAATAAAATATTCCATAGAGGTGGATCTAGATTTGGTTAACATTATTTTAATCATGCACCAAGATCTAGAATGACCCAATATTTTGTTATAAATAGGAGGGTTTTCCCCTTCATTCTTCACCTTTTGTTGCACATTAGATCACTCTGGATCTATACACTTGGTCTCATTTCTGCCATTTTGCTCCCATTGAGCTCTACCTTCTACATTGGGTTTTCTACATCTACAAGAGAGAGAAAGCTTAGATCTGAAGTGCTGAGGACTACAAAGAACCCATCCCATTGAGGAGATCCGGATACACCTTCTTGTTTCCTCCCAGGTGCCCTGTAATATAAAAATTCATTCAAAATTGTGTTCTTGTCTTGTCTGTTGGATGCATGGAGCAAACTCTTTACTTTACTGCTTAATGTCTTTCCATTTATAGATCTGTTTGTTGCTGTACTCTAACTACTAATTGCAGATCTGAAGATATTTTGCAGCCATTATTGTTGTTAGGGCTATTAGTTATGCGTAGCTAAAGTGGGTCTTTTTCGTACACTTCGACAAAGAATCCATACTAACAAATGGCGACTCCACACGGGTTTTAAATTACGACCGCCGTCGTTTTTCATATTCCTGCATATCCAGCTACTTCAGGCCCTAGGGCTTCTTTTTTAGCTGCTTAGTTTTTCTCTTTTCATGTCATTTTTCTCACATAAAACCCTAAAAACCTAAAATTTCTAACTTCCGTGTGTTTCTGGCCCTATTGCGCAGGTAAGCGACACCAGCCGCACCCGAGACGGCAATTTTTCAGAAAATCTGCCGCCGAAACAGCCGGAACGGGGGGGTCGCACCTTTTGGCCCAAAACCTGCGACCTGGACGCACCTTTTGGCCCAAAACCCTCATGACTAATCCCGATCGTGTCGTAACTCGCGACCGTCTTTTTTCAAGATTTTTCCGTAATTTTTCGGGTTCGCCAGCTCCCTCTCATTGTGGTTTTTCCAAGCAAATTTCCGTCTCAAATTTCCACTTTCGACCAAGATCTGATCTGTTTTTACTCATCTAAGTCGGAACCCAGCCCCTTAGGGCTTTAGTACCCTCCACTTTTTGTGGAAGAGTTTCAGCTGTTTCAGCCGTCGGTTTCAGAGCTTCAGCCCCCTCTTTTTCCAGATCCGTGACCTCACTTCCAGATCCATTGAAATCAGCCTCTTTTCCTTTCAAATCACCTCTTGTCGTTTTGTTTGGACCTCCTCTAAAGGCCTCCTCGCCACTTCCTGCCACGATTTCCTTTTCCTGTACCCACCTTGCCTCTCGTCTCGGGCCGTGACTGCACTCTGAGTCCGCAGTTTCTATTCTCCGATTCATTCCCTTGACCCTAGATCCGTTGAGCCTCCTTTGTGTTTTCCATAGTTTTTCCCTTTTTCAAAGATAGTTTTGAGAGACCCACCTTCTTGGGTTCTGCAGATGCACATGTAGTCGTTATTTTGATCGTTTATTTCAAAGACTTTATTCTCGTCTCCGTAGGTTTATTTTCGCCTACGTTGCACACTTTTTTTGCTCTCAACAACGGAAGCGGTTTAAAAATTAAAATTAACGCACACCACACACCGACCCTAAGTGAAGAAGCCTGTTTTTATACCTGCTCTGCAGATGTCTTCAAAAAACCATCAGCCACTGCACCTTTTCTGCCCTTGACCTTCTTGATTTTGTCCCTTTCTGCCCTTGTCGGTTTCCTTCTTCCTGTCATCATTGCGCCCCCAAGGCACCTTTCCCGGAGCCTCCTTGGCCTTCACCCTCTGTCTCCAGTCGATCGACCTGCTCCGTCCCACCATCGTCGAGCCAGTCCTTTGCTGATTCTTTGGGCTCTCCTTTTCCTTCTGGTTCTCCCCCCTGTCACCTCCACTATGTCTGGTCCAGGGCCTACCACAGGAACTACCTCGGCTTCACCCGTGCTCCCCTTCTTGGCAGGCCTCAGCCTCCCCGATCTGGACCGGTTGATAAACGACCCTATACATCATGACGCTAGTTGGCCCGCTATGCCGACAAAGCTCCCTTCCGACATCCCAAAGTTTGAAGGTCGTGCGGGAGAAGATCCTTCAAATCATGTTCGATCTTTCCACATGTGGTGTTCATCTACCTCCATTATCGATGACTCTGTTCGTCTTAGACTGTTCCAACGCACGCTTATAGGCGAAGCTTCTAAGTGGTATGTTGACCAGCCCACTTCCTCCCATACCACCTTTGCAACTCTTGCCCGGGCCTTTTTATCTTACTTCCAGCTTCCCCTTCGTTATGACACTGGTATCGAACTCTTGACTTCCTTCAAGCAAACCTCTTCGACCCGCCTTTCTACCCATTTCCAGGAATGGCGAAGATGACTGAGCTTATGCCAATCTCCTCCCTTCGAAGACCGTGTCTACATGGACTGGTTCCTTAGATCTCTCTTGTCCCCTATCGGGAAAGATGTCGCATCCCATTTTCCTCAAACCGAAGAAGATGCCCTCCAAATGGCGTTAAAGTATGACCTGATCTACGCTCAGACAGGTTATGATCCTACTGTCCTACCCGATCTTCCCACACCCAATGATACCCATACACTGGGGGCACCTCATGCCGCCAACAGTATCATTGGACCCATCTCCCATCCATCCATGAGTTATGGTTTTCCTGGGGGAGGGGGCACCACTTCCTGCACCTCTCCCCCTCCCGGTAGCATGCATCCAGGAGACGGCATGCCTCATCCTTTTGCCCAACCTCCTGCTTACCTCAATGTTGCCCAACCTAACCATTACCCTTATCCACAGCCTAACGCGCCAACTCCTCCAGCATATGCCCTCACGCCTCCCATACCTGTCCTGAATTACTTCATCTCAAGCCCATGGTTAATGTCACGTTCCCTAAGTCCGCGGTCCCAGAAGCCTCTGTTCCTTCCGCGACCGCGGCCAAGAACCCCAAGACTATTCACACCAACCACCCCTGTGCTTTGTGTGATCTCCATGGACATTCCACCCATCTTTGTCCCCGCCTCACGGACTTCCGCACCTCTATCGCTGCGGTCCACCAATTCGAGGCCAAGCGCAATGAGTCCACCTCTCTCCTATTTGCGCATTCTGCTTCAGCAGAACTACCAGATATGACTGCTCCCATTTACATTCCCCCTCCGGATGTCGAGATGACGGAGCCTTCGTCCAGCATTTTCTACCTATCATCATCCATGAGACCCTTGGGGAACATTCCATCTGAATCCTCCCCTGTTGTTTCGCTTGACCTTCCTTCAGCGGACATCTTGGGCTCAACATCGGTAGATCCTTTATCTACTTACTCTTCGGTCACCCCTTGTGACGATGCGTATGTGAACCTCTCTTCTCATGATGATGATTCAAGCCACTTCACCACGTCAGGTGGTTCTTCTTCCACCAGTCACCCCATCTTCTATCACGATGACGACATTATGGAAGAAATTCCCACCCCTGACTTTATTTATTCCCCCTTACATCGAACCCATGCGTCCACACCACATCCACCTTGTGGCCATTACCTCGAAACCCAATGTTTGGGTAAAGGGGCACCCACATTTGAGCAACCCAGAGAAGCCATTCTCCACCACTCTCCTAGTGTATCTGGTCATGTTGACTCTAGACCCAGTATTCTTCCACATTCAAAAGAACCTCTAGAGTCCCATATCACTTCAGATCACTCTCAGGACGATACCCCTTATCGTTCCCTCATCTTACATCAGCAACCCAGTCTCTTCGACATTATTGTTGACCAACCTATAGCTTTTCTACGAGAGCATCAGTTCATTATCTCCAAATCCTCCTTTTTGGATAGTGATACCAGGTATGCCAATTCGGAAACTTAAAGTCCATTTGATCCCTATATGCAGTACCAAAAGAGATTGGTAATCCTCCATTTCCTTTCTCAAAACTGCATAACCATAACCAGAACAAATGGCACACCACATCATTAAAATGTGTTTAGATTCCCATTTTTCTAGATACATTTTGGCATGACCACACCATGCTTGGGGGCACCTCTGCCCCCCAACCATAACCCTCCTCACCTCGTTTTTGGAGAGGAGGTTGTCTTACCAATCGAGTGTGAAATTCCTTCTCTACAACTAGCCATTGAACTTCTCCCTGACACCCCACCGCTAGAACAATGACTTATCATGCTTGAGCGTGCCGCCGAAGACCGCCGTGTTGCCTTGCAAACCATGGAAGCGGCCAAAAAACGCACCAAAGCTCAGTATGACCAAAAAGTCCAACCTCGCACTTTTCGCAAAGGCGATCTTGTTCTAGTATATGACCAGGCCCATGATGTCCTAGGTCATGGGAAGTTTGACTCATTATGGCTAGTCCCTTACATCATTTGTAAGGATTTGTAAGGATAGCCAGCATCTGTTTTTTCATTTTTCCTACTTCACCAAAATCCAACTCCCAGCCATAAAACAGCACCAAACCCCCCTCATCTCCCAGGTCGCAGTTTTCTGCCATTTTCTGGACCAGGTCGCACTTGTTGCCCTAATACCTACGTCCTGGGTCGTACTTTTTGCCCCAAAAAGTGCGACCCGGCCATAGAGATGAAGGAGGGGCTGTTTCTGGGGGTTTTGGGCCCTCAACTGCAAATGTAATCCATCAAAATGCAAGAGCAAGGTTAGGCCTCTCGCCTCCAACTGACAGATCTCGAATCCAGCGGTCGGTTTGTCCGCTACGTTCGCCGCAAGATTTAGGGCCTTCTCTCCTCTCCACATTCACCACAGCAACAATAGCAAATGAATGATTTTGGAGGGAAAACTGCCTCATTAAAAGAGAACCACTGTTTCTTCTTTCGACTGCTGCGACCACACCGTAGCCCCGTTCGACGAACCGTCAGCACCGCTGGATAGATCTCACCGAGCTCTCAAATGGGTTTTACTTAGTTTTTGGTGATTTGATACTTCACCCGGACACATTTTTCCACGAAGGGTCACTTCACCGCTCCTCAAAATCGAATTTCCTCACTTACGACACTTGTACTTGGGGCACCATATCGCCCCCTTACTTGTCCATGTTCGTGTTGATTTTCGTCATGAGTGCCCACCTTGTACTCATGCTTCTATGACCCCCATTGGGGCCTTTATTGTGTGGCAGCACTATCTAGTCGCCCTTGCTTAGAGCATCCGAGTTGAGTCATCATTGCATTCATGGAGTCTATCCTGCATCTTTTTACACCCTACTATAGCCCTCCATTCTTTTTTGCTTGGTTCCTCTCTTGTGTCGCATCTCATGACCTTCAGCCCCACTGTCCCCTGTCCCTTTCGATATTGTGTCAGTCGCTGCCATGTCATTCATGCCCTTTATGCTCTAACAAGGGAAGTCGTCCATTCGCCACTCCATCCTTCCAATTTCCACCATCCTCATTAGTGTCAGTCTGTCCGTCGCTCTATTGCTCTTCTCTCGTGCCTTAGTTGAGGATCTCTCATTGCCTCACCTAAGGCGGACCTCCTTCTGTCGACCTCGGCACATTTATTCCAGAAGCAAGGTCTAGAGGGCGGTGTACCTTGGTTCCAGCTTCCACTTTTTTTCGGTGCCTCGGATCAGGCAGGGGGATTTCTTACCTCCCTTTGACTTGATTGCTTCTCCAGCTCCTTTCAGCATGATCGAGATTCATATACTGGACAGTCCAGTGACCCAGCAGCAGCTCTTGATGATTCCCGGGCGTGTGTGAGATGTCTCAGCCCTCATGAGGGGGTGGCCCTGCAGGTAGCCCCCCACATGCCCGGATGACCTCTTCATTGCAGCCTTTGATGCCGCTCCAGATTTTGATGATGTTGGCCTTGGCCACTTGCAGCACCTCTATGATTTGCATGTATCAGTCAGATTTTGTGAGCCCTTCCCCATTTACAGGGGGCATTTGGGTTGTATTTATCTCATGTACTCAGATGATATTGTACTAGTCCTGGCTGTTATCCCAGGCGCAGCATGTATGTGAGACGATTCATTGTATTTTTATCTGGCTCTTGATTATGCCAGCTGTACTCTATGGTTCGGTCCCTTGTTCACTGGACACACTATTCTTTTGTACTTTGTCACGGCGGGCATAGGTATGCCTCCCCCGCCGCCTTCAGCACAGGTACCCTCTCATAACAGAGACTTGTTGCACCTGCGAGTCTCGTCTCCTCTGGGTCTAGTCCTTCAGCACACTATCTACCTCATATTTCTCTCTCTGACATACCCTTTTGTTGTCTAGTGATTGTCTTCTTACAACGTACTTCGGTCATACGATTTGCTCCTGACACTCGCACGCTGGGGGGCAATCTGTTACACCATTTTTTGGTCATCTAACTCTTCATCATTAGATGGACCCAAGTACACCATGTAAGACCAGTTTTACCCCAAGTAAAACTGCTTTCACTATGTTAATTAGGAAACCCCAAAAGAAATAATTAATTAAACCATAATTTAATTATTATTCCCAGTCATGTTTAACCCAAAAACAAAGAAATTAATGAGATAAACCCATAGTTATCTTATTATTTTCTAGGAATAATTATTTAATAATATTCCTTGTTAAATATGACCAAATCAACCAACATTAATCAAATAAATCATTATTTATTTGATTATATCCCAACCACTTCCTTAAAAAGATAAATAAATCATTTATTTATTTATTTTTCACTAATCAAGGGATTTGACCTAAGTCAAACACCCTTTCCCTCCAACAAA
Source organism: Pinus albicaulis (assembly GCA_034641835.2). Lineage (NCBI taxonomy): Eukaryota > Viridiplantae > Streptophyta > Pinopsida > Pinales > Pinaceae > Pinus > Pinus albicaulis. Next base: position 693,834,822 of record CM076575.1, read on the forward strand.
TAATAATAAAATATTCCATAGAGGTGGATCTAGATGTGATTAACATTATTTTAATCATGCACCAAGATCTAGAAGGACCCAGTATTTTGTTATAAATAGGAGGGTTTTCCCCATCATTCTTCACCTTTTGTTGCATACTAGATCACTCTGGATCTATACACTTGGTCTCATTTTCTGCCATTTTTGCTCCCATTGAGCTCTACCTTCTACATTGGGTTTTCTACATCTACAAGAGAGAGAAAGCTTAGATCTGAAGTGCTGAGGACTACAAAGAACCCATCCCATTGAGGAGATCTGGATACACCTTCTTGTTTCCTCCCAGGTGCCCTGTAATATAAAAATTCATTCAAAAAATCGTGTTCTTGTCTTGTCGATTGGATGCATGGAGCAAACTCTTTACTTTACTGCTTAATGTCTTTCCATTTATAGATCTGTTTGTTGCTGTACTCTAACTACTAATTGCAGATCTGAAGATGTTTTGCAGCCATTATTGTTGTTAGGGCTATTAGTTATGCGTAGCATGCCAATTTCCTAAGTTTTCATTAATGTTTACAAGGTGTTGTATAAGGTCTTCAGATTGATCGCAACAATTTTCAGCTAATGATAGAGATGGATAAGGCCCTATATAGTGTTTATAAAATATCTTGTGGAAATCCTTCAAAGAAAACAAGATGCCAGGTTCTAGGCCTTCATACCATTCTCTTGCCTTTCCTTCTAATGTCCCGATGAAAATTTTCATGAGGCAGTCCTCATGCCATTCAACCTTTAACCTCCATACATGTATATGAAAATTGATGAGATGTAACAATGGGTCATCAACCTTTTCATCTCGAAAGATAGGTCGGTTTTCTATCCAATTTACGTATTTAGGCATTTTGTGTGGGAATCCAGGGATATGTTCTCTGCTCATCGGAGCATATATCCTTTGTGTCCTTGGATCCATATTTGTTAATTAGAAAGGATCACTGTGTCTTTTCAACCAGTCTAAAGTTCTCTATCACTGGAGTCTTTTGGTCTAATGATGGTTGTGGAGTCGCCAGGTGGAAGTTTTGAACTGTGATATCCACCATCAGCATGATTGGGATTGCTCAATGCATTCCAAGGAGATTTTATAAGGACTAGTGGATTAATAGGCATATTGGAGGCTAGTGGAGTCACCAGGTGGATGTTATTAGTTGTTTTAGAGATATGTGTATGGTCTACCACCAATACTGATAAAAAGCCAATCTAGGGATGTTTTTGGGGTTTTTCGGAGTTCTTTATGTAGCCCTAAGGTTTGTAAGAGTGTCCTATAGCTTGGTCATCATTTTGCTAGGATGGTGAGACAACTAGATTCTACTCTTGGATAATACTTCTAGGTTGAGGGATTCTGAAGTTCTAAGGTATACTTAGTTTGTCACTAACTCAGAGTCCCACCGTGATCACCATTCTGTTAGTGAGCGGTGGGATAAGTCCACAGGATAATATTCTCAAAGGTCTCTGAAGGTTTTTAGGGAATCTAAGTTTCTTTATCACTCAGGGTCCCACCGTGATCGCCATTATGTTAGTGTCTCGTGATTTGGCAGATTTGCAAGCCAAGTGACAGGGTAACATCAAACCAACTTTGGAGCCCAAGGACCTAGCCTTCCTGGACTCAGAGAGGGCTCTATCTAATTGTGCAAGGGATGTATATTTGTTTGCTTCTTATGTTTTTTATTTTAGGCTAGTTGTTAAGTGTGTTTTTAGTTTTTTTTAGGGTTTTTGAGGGAGGAACTGACCAAAGTTTTAATAGATAAAAATATTGTTAGGTTAACTGGGCTATGGCGTCGAAAAGGTCGAGAAAGCCTCAAATGGTGGACAAGGTATATTGAAGGGCCGATTTGATCAAGGTAAAATGGATCTTTAGGTGAAATAAAATGGGATGGACACTAGGTTTTGTGAAGGACAAATACTTTTAAACATAAATAGTTCAACAACAGACATCTATGTGGTAGGGCTAACCATTAATCACAATAAATGTAACTTCAAATTGATAGATGCATAAAATAAAAATTCAAGCGATACATAGAGATATATGACTCTCTAACTTTAGGAAAATCACTATCAGACTTTGGGGAAAAACAATTAAGATAAAAAAATAACTCAAGCTACTAAAAGGTAACTCCTAGACATAGTATTTTGAGCTATTAGGCACTTTGAACTAAGATCGCAGAGTATAGACAAAGGGAAAGATCGATACAAGACCTCTTTGGTTCAACTAGGACAATCTAACATTCAGAGAAAGGTTTCAGTAATGGGGTTTTGGTTAACTAAGGAGTAAATAGGGCATACCGTGAATCATACTAATTAGCACACATAATAACCATTAATGCAACTGAAAACAAGTTTCTTAGGGTATCAAAGAGAATTTAAGAATTCATTTAACATAACTAAGAAAGAAGACAAACATAGAAGCTGTAATGAATTAGGAAATCTGAGGTGCCTCCATGGGCATGTCTCAAATCTATTCTTTACTATTCTACAAAAAGCAAGAGAACATGAAATATGTATGATAACTAAGGAAACATAACAGAGAGGAACACTATACCATTTTACCAAGTCAAGGAATCCAACAACAGTCCTCTTTCATCATCTAAAACATTCAAGAAACTGTCCAATGCACGAGACAAAGTATTTCTTCCAAGCTTGTATAACCATATATTGCTCTATATCATCAAGTTTAGCCTTGTTTGGAATGAAATCTCTTGGAATAAATAGGCCAAAGAGAAGGAAAACCTCCTAGAGCAACTAGCAAGCCCATTGGCCCATTACAAATATCTGATTTTGTCCTTGAGGCTTTGCAAAGCCCAAGGCACAAAATATCTATGAAAATATCTTTAAAATGCTAAAAAATGAAAATAAATTAACTTTTCCCACCTGACAATGGCCAAAAAAGGCTAAACGCACATTTGGAAAAGCCACTTCAGAAAACTGCATTTTTCACCAAGATGCTTCAGAAATATAGCAGCAGAACATTCCCTGTCTTGTGGGAAACTTTTGAAGGACCTCCCGATGTCAAAATGTGGCTCGTGATGGCTTTCTGGAAATCCCTGGATGTCTAGTTTCTAAAAATACTTGGTTTTCCCCAAACGGATCACTGGAAGTGTATCAAAAACGGAATTGAGTGGAAAAAACCAAAAAATAGCCTTTGCTAATATGTGGGGCAGAGCGTCGAAAAAGTGAGTGTTTTTTGCCTCTTCGGGGGACCAAAACATCTTCAATTGATCTGAAATTTATGAGTAGATGCCCCTAAATTTAATGCATCCAATGGTACCACTCTAAACAGCTGAGGATGCTCCAAAAAAAAATGGCGGCGCCCATGATTTTATGCAATTAGGCCCAAAAATGTCAAAAGACAAGAACATGTCAAAATTTGTTCAATTTCAGTGAGAAAACCCCTTAAGGGTGTTTAGAAACATGCCTAGAAGCTCGGGAAAAAATTCCAAGTCTAGATGTGGCTTTTCCACTTTTTCTCACTGGGCACCCTCTTTGGGCTATTTTGAGTTTGTTTCATTTTTTGGTTGTCTTCCTTGTTGTTTTGGCATTTTTAGTCTTTGGTGAAGAAGTCATGGCCGCTTTCCTAGGAGAGGCAACTAGCATATGCTTTGGAGAGCACCCGTCATGCTCTATGCTTTGTGTTTGCTTGCCCTCATCATTGCTTGCTTGGGGGCTGCCTTGTTTGTCCTTTTCACTGCTTTCTTCATGATTGTCATGCTTGCTGCTGTGTAGGCTTCCATTATGTTCCTCTTCATCACTACCTTGCTACCCATCACTTTTCTCTTTATCATCACTATGCTTCTTGGCACTTTTCGCTTCCTTACTGTCATGTTTGGACCATTTTCCTTGTTCCTCATCATCACTAGTTTGCTTAGATTTCTCTTCTTTGACTTACCAAGATAAACTGATTAAGTGATCACTGAAATAAGTCTTAAATCAACACACCTTTTCCTCTTTGCAAATCACTGTTCTATTTTGAGTTTAGCAAACAAGTATTTTGTTGAATGAAAACAAAGTCACCTCTTCAGTATTGTGTTTGAGCTAGGAGGCCTTTGCCAAGATCTGCTGGTGGTATTTTGGAGACAAATCTCTTTTGTTTTTGACACAAAGATTATTCCCCTCAAACACTGCCCTTTTGATATCATTGTCTTGTCTTTGGTTTAGTAAACATGGTGCCCTGAAATCACTGTTAGGATATCTCTTCAAACTGATTTGAAATACCTTTACAAAAATTTTCTTTTTCTTCTAGCAACTGTGCGTATTCTTAGCTGTTTCATAGCACAAAAAGACTTTCAAAATGGCACATCAACCCTCCTCCCTTTCACTGTCTCTCTAAGGTTATTAGAAACAAAAGGGACTCATTGAAAACACCTTTTAAATACTCCTTCAAACTGATTATGAGACCTTTCACAAAGTCTGTTTTTCTGTGGTTATGATAACATGGTGCCCCCTGAAATCAATTTTTTTAAATGACTTCTTTCAACCGACAAAACTCTTTATCCTCTAGTTACTATTTTCTCCTTGATTTAGTAAACTTGGTGCTCTTTTGAAATCACTGTTAAGATACATTTTAAACTGATTATAAGTAGAACCTTCTCCCTTATTTATCTGTGATTTTTGCAAAGAGGGCTTTCTTGAAAACAAAAAGGTTCCTCCTTTTCCTTTGGGCACCAAAACTCTTTCTCCTTTGAAGACTGTGTTATTTTTAACCACTTACAATGATACAACTCTTTCAAATTGAAAACAAATCTTTCCTCCTTTATCATTGTTTCCTCTGTGGTTTTTAGACAAACATGCTGCTATCCACTTAAAACCACCAATGTAGCCTCTTAGAACCTAATATGAAAATCCACTTTTTTATGAAGTGATGAAGGTCACTATCCTCTGATTGAAAACATTTCAAAATGTAAATTGCCTATGTCCTTTAAAACTCTGTCTTTTATCATTTGATGGAGGCACCCTTTGACTGAAAGTGAAGTATGACTTCATCACACCTTTAACCCTTTGAATGATATATTTCATGGTGCAAACATTTGGAGAGCTGATCCTCTGCCTTTTTGTGAAGGAAGCCATTGTTGAAGTTTGCCAAACCAACTACCATCTTCGAAGGAGGTTTTCATCACTGTGTTTTTCTAACCATATGCTCTTGAAGGAGGTCATATTAAAGTGTATTTAACCTTCTGCTCTTTGAATAGATCATTTTTAAGAGTAGCTATGTTACTGCACATGCGCTCCATTCAAAAACATAGGCACGCCGCGTTGCTTAGAAAAATACACTGAAAAAACCTACAGGTGCAATGCGCAATTTTTCAGGCGCGTCGCGCGCTTTTGCAGCCAGTTTTGGAAGCCTTCCTGTGTGAGAATTGGACCCAAGATGGCTCGTTGGAAAGATATGGAAGTCTAATTTCCAAATATTCTTGATTTTTTTCATTTGGTTTCCATTTGTTTGTTCAAAAATTTATTGTCCCAACATTGGTCAAAATTGGTGAATCCTAGTGCAGAAATGCATAGTGCTATTTGCAGGCCACTTTTGGAGGCCTTCCCAGTGTCGAAATTGGGCCCGAGATGGCTCGTTGGAAATATATGGAAGTATAATTTCCAAATATGCTTTATTTTTTCATTTGGTTTTTCATAAATTATTTGTACCAACAACGGCCTTGTAGTATTGATTCGTGCATGCTGAGAAATGCATAGTGTTGTTTGCAGGCCACTTTTGGATGCCTTCCTGGTGTCGGAATTTGACCTGAGATGGCTCATTGGAAAGCTATGGAAGTATAATTTCAAAATATTCTTGATTTTTTTTATTTGGTTTCCATTTGGTTTGTTTGGGTTCCCATGTTTTGGCCAGGTTGACAGGACCAAAAGATGAGACAACATAGAACCACTTTCAGACCTTAGGATCTAGCCCTCCTAGGTACAGAGAGGGATCTCTCTATGATTTTCAAAGTATGCATGTCTTTGAAGCTCACAATAAGGTATTAGGCTAGGTATGAAGCACAGGGTTTGTTTGTTTGATTAAGAGTTTGGTTGTTGGGAATCAGGAAATAAGAGTCCAATATAAGGCAAGGGTGAGCATAGAGTAAACTAGGCAAAGGTAGATAACTCAGAGAACATTAAGGCCATTGGGCAATGGAGTCAAGAAAGGGTTTACTTGTGTTCAATGTGCAAGCTTTCAGTTGGGCAAGTCATCTAAATCATCTGGATCTTAAAGGATAGAAGATGGAATGGAACATTAAGGACTGAAAATGAAAGGAGGAGAACCATCTAATTCTGTCTATAGATCAGGTCAGAGGTCATTTAACTCCAGGCCTGCTTGGACAAAATCAGAGGCAATTACAAGGGATCTTAGAAAGGCTAGCTGGTCGCGCAAAGATCCTAGTGGACAGGGCTAAAACTAATCCCCAGTGTTCCCAAACCTTCCAGCTAAATCCTACCAAGAACATCTAAACATGGACTTCATCAATTCATACATTAGAGAGCAGGCAATAACATCCACTACACTGGTTAAACCAATTGAAATCAATATTCAGATACACATTTAAGTAGAAAACATAAAGGGCTGGGAGAGCAGCAACATAGGGCACCTAACAAGGGTGAGTCCTATGCCAAACTTCTGATGCAAGCCAGTAGAAATGAAATGAAATGAAACATGAAATAAGAGCAAGTCAATCACAAATACAGAGAAAGAGGAAACATCACCAGCTGCTTTAGATCAAGATCCAAAGAAATGTGCTTGTCATATTAAAAACAAAACCAATCAGGTACAACATTGCCCACAGCTTGAACATTCAGTCTGAATACATCAAATCTCAGCCTATCTTACAATATACATAGAGAACTTGTCTCAAGAGGAGAATACTTTCATTTCACTGATATCTCATCAACAACCATTACAAAGTTTTCTTCTGTGCTTTATAGCAAAGGATGAACCTAAGATCGACTGAAGGAGTAGGTGAAAATTAAATGTATCATTAAACATAACAATGAATGCAGGGCCGAAACCCAGTCTGCTTGACCTGCTATGTATTTAATCTCTGTCACCTTCCTTGTAAAAGAATGATCTGCTTTGGATATGATCTTGGCCTTTTGGCTTGTTGTACTCCAGGTGATTTGAACAAAAAATGAAATACGCTGCTTGAAAGGTCTGTCTCATAAATGTTTGAATGTTTTTTAGCTGTAGTTAGGGCGGAAGTTCTTTCAGGGATGTTATGTATAATAAAATTTGTATGGACGCCCTGTAATTAGATAAAGAGAAACATTATGTTGACAAATAACCCTGATGGTACCTTTTACTTGTGCACGGGATCCTTTGATCGATCCTCGGGGTCTTCAAACTGCTCCTTTACCTTCTAAACCTCTGCTTAAAGCTTAATATCTTCATCAACTTGCCTTAATCTCCGTTTGCTCTGTACTGGGAAACTCTGCCGCTCCATTTTGGCCCTTGACAGGTTAGCTCAAGCCTTTAATGGCGTCGGGAGACTTTTACAAAGTTAAAAACCCTGTTCTCTTTAATGCATGTCCTGTGTTCATCTCCCAGGGTCATTTTCCATACACTTAGCCACTGTAAATGATCCTCTTTGGATTTCTCTGTACTTGTAGCAGAGGCTGCGCTTAATGGCGGCCATTAACTATGATAACCCTGCAGAACAACAGACTGTGAAGAAAACCATGGACAGGAACGATGGATGCAGCGTGGATGGAGAAGATAGCCATGCAGATGATGAATTAGGTGGAGCGGTGCAGTTGGTGGCAGAAACACAGTGGAACGGTGAATTATGGTGCGGGAACGTGAAGCACAGCGGAGCAGGATTTGTTAAATAAAACCTACGACAAAACCTTTGAATGCATATAAAGATGACAGGATGGACCGTGACGAATTTACGTGGAAGAGTTTACGTGGCGGGAGTACGGTGGTTTCACGTGGAAAGGGATGTGGTGGAACGGGAACAACGAAACAGTCAGCGATGGAGGAACAGATCCGGACCGTCGATTATGGTGAAGATCGACGGTGGAGGGCGGTGGACGGAGGACCAAGAATACGGAGAAGGCAGGTTATCGGGGGTGCAACTTTGTTGAATCACATTCGTTAGATGGGATCCTCCAGATCTGACGATTCTGAACAATTCCGCTGGGCGTCTTGTACCGAAAGTTAATGCGCGGGAGGGAAGCGGTTTTGCATTCGTACAATGGACACGCGGCGGTATTTAGTGGAATCGTGGGCGATAAGAATACCACCGGCTCGTAAATGGTGGTGTGGAAAATACCGGTGGGTTTGGAACGTGCACGGGGACGGAGTGGGGACCACTGGATCGGGCGAGCACTGCGCCGTCGGATCTGGGACGGATCAACGGTGGAAAATGCACCCGAAGCGCTCTGGCTATGAACCGTCGATCCGCAGATTTAAACGGATGGTGGAGATGAACTGCGGGGGGCCAAGGTGTACGAACACGGGAGTTTTGGAGCGACCCCCCGTAGTGAATAAAAACCGTTCGATCGGGTTTTCCCACATCCCAAGGAGTCAACTGCGAGGGTTCCATGGTTTGACTCTACAGACAGAGAAAAACCCCCGCAAGGAAAAAGCCTTGGTCACGGCGCCGGGTCTTATGGAAAAAGGTGCGGAGGCTAACGGGGAAGTGGTTAAGGCCTCATATGTGAAATGTATGTATTTTTACTCATTTTCAATGCAATTTGGGGCCAGCCAGGGGTAACGATAGAGAAATGAAGGGTAGGAAAGGCCGAAATAGGGGCAGGGAAAGGATTTCAAGGGGGTTTTGAGGCGTTTAAGCATAAGGAAGGGGAGACTTTGACAAAGGGAAAACAGAGGTTGAGATGGGGAAGTTTGCAGGATATAGGGGTAAAAATGCCCCTTTTGAGGAATAGATCAGCAGAGAGGATGTATATTAGGCCTAGAACAGAGAGACTCCAAGGAGGATGAATTTTCAGGGGAAAGGCATTCCTTGGAAGCTCCAGAACAATCTAGCCCCCGCTTGCTTGTCAAGAATTCCATAGGGGGGCTAACAGTGGCTGCACATGGGGATGGCTGCTCCTTGGAGGAGTCAAGAAACCAGAGATGATCTTTGGAGTAGGCCAGATGCCTGCTATCATAAGCCATCTTTCTTCTTCAATTTTAGCTGCCACAAACATGATATATCAGCAGAAACATTTTCCCAACCAAACTACCTACCCAAACTACAGTTCTACATTTTTCCCTTGGGTGCATTTGAACTAGCAGACCCTTTACATTTTATTTTCAAAACAAAAACAAACCTACTCTAAATCTACCCTTATTTCTCCATGAGGCCAGATTAGACTGTTGGCCTCATCTATTTCTCTACCTAATCTACTACCTGTTGGGATTAAACTGTCCAACAGGTTTCTTCACCTACATTCTAAGACAGGAAATTGAAAACAACCAAGCCAGGATTAAGCTGTCTGACTTTCTGTGAATGGAAAGTGTCGAAAATTGAAACAAAACTTTGAAGGCTTGAAGTCTGCAACTTTGAAACATCCTTCTTTTTCCGTGACTCAGGTTTTGAGCATATTGGAGTCACCTCTTTCTTTGATTTCAGCTCTGGCTTTGGGCAGATTAGAGCTGATTCTTCTTTTCACTGCTGGTCCAGATTTTGAGCATATTAGGACCAGCTACTCTTTGCTTCTTGTATGGAGTAATCTTGAGGCAGGATGTCTTCGTGAGCCTCATTTTGAGAATTTTTCTGAGCAAGAGAAAACTCCAGACCAAGACTGTCAAACATGCCTTGCTTATTCACTTGGTCTGGAGTATGCACTTACTCTGGAAAATGCATGGGCTTATCTGGATCTGTTCTTTGCGCTTTAAAGGTCCATGTTTTGAGCATGTTTGGACCTGTCCTTTCACTTTGTTCTTGGAATATTTTTTCTATTTTCTTGAAAGTAAAACTGCAATGGTATGTACAATGGAAATGGAACTGGAAATGAAAAATTAGCAGAAATAGTGTTTGAGCATCCTGCCATTGACAGGACCCCCAAACAACTCTGTACCATCAAGTTCTTGTAAGAAAAATGCATTAGGACCCACGGTGGCCTGGATGACAAATGGACCTTGCCACAAACTGTCAAACTTACCATGTTTGCCTTTGTCCTCTCTTCTCGAATCCCATCTCAGAACCTTATCTCCAACCTTGAAATCTGAAGCTTTGGTTATTTTGTCAAACTGTCTCTTTATGCCTTCCTATACTCTGACAGCTCTGCTATAAACCTGCTCTCTTGTTTGCTGCAGATGGATAGTTTCATTGATTCTCCTTACCATACTGTTTTCCTCTGATTGGATCTCCTGGACAAGTTTGATCACTGGAACTCCAAGACTAGTAGGAAAAACTGCTTCTGTCCCATAAACTAGCTGAAAGGGTGACATGCCAATAGATTTCTTTGTAGTGAGCCTGTCTGCCCACAAGGCATGTATCAAATTTTTATGCCATGACCTTTTGTTCTCTTCCAGCAGCTTCTTAATGATTGTAACCAGGCTTTTATTTGATGATTCAGCTAGGCCATTACCCTGGGGGTAATAGGCAGTTGAATGTCCAAGTGCTATTCCGTACCTGTGACAGAAATCAATCATTCTTTTGGATCCGAAAGCAGCAACATTGTCAGTGATTATTTTCCTTGGACAACCAAAACGAGATAAGATGAAGTCTTCTAGGAACCTAATGATGACAGAGTCGGTGGCATTCCTAGTGGGTATAGCTTCTATCCATTTAGTGAAGTAATCTGTAGCAGTTAGGATCCATTTATGTTGTCCAGAGGAGGCAGGATGAATTTCTCCTATAAAGTCTAGGCCCCATTGCATGAAAGGGCCTTCTATGGTGATCGGTTGCAGAGGGAGGGGAAGGAGCTTTCTTTTTCCCTCAAAGATTTGGCATTTGTGGCAGGCAAGAATCATTTTATGGACATCACTAAAGAGTGTAGGCCAATAGTAACCAGCCCTGAGTATCTTATTTGCAGTGGTTTTCCAACTCAGGTGGCCTCCACACTCCCCAGCATGGAATTCTTGTTTGATTCTTTCAGCTTCAGTTTCAGACAAACATTTCAGTAGAAGGCCATTTGGATTTTTCCAATATAGACTCTCATTCATAATGCAGTAATTTCTAGCTTTGAGTTTTATGAATCTGGCCTTTGTTTTGGATAGTTCTGGAGGGGCATTGAGATTAGTGAGCACATAAAGGATATCAGTATACCAAGGAGAGTTCTGAAACTGCTCCTCAACAGTTGGATGGGGCAATCCTTCCTGCTCATCTAAGGCATTCATCATGTTAATGTCAAGGGCCTGCAAGTTTGATTCAGCCATTAACTGGGCCAAGCCTTGACCTTTGATCAGCTTAGTGGGTTTTATTTCAAGGTCATATTCTAAAATTGTAGCAATCCATTTGCCCCTTTTCCCATCTGGGTCTTGGGACAAGATATCTTTGACCACTATATTTGGCACGAAAGCGGTGGTGTTAGAATGCAAAATGTACACCCTAAAGTCTTTTAAAACCTTAATCAAAGCATAGGCCTGCTTTTCCATGATGTTGTACTTCAAGGGTGCATCTCTTAAGGCTTTACTGAAGAAGGCTATAGGCTATTCATTACCTTCTGAATTTTTCTGCAGCAAAACTGCAGCTATTGTGTGTTGGGAAGCAAATGAAAAGATCAGAAAATCTTTTGAGAAGTCAGGGCTGATAAGGACAGGGGCCTGAGTGAGTGCAAGTTTTACTGACTCAAAATATTTTTTGGCTTCAACAGTCCACTTAATTCCTGCATCTTTCTTTAGCATTTCAGTCATTTTTCTAAGATGCTCTGCCAGATTAGGAATGAATCTCCTGAGGAAATTGATCTTCCCTATAAAGGACTTCAACTCCTTGATGTTTCTTGGATGTGTAATTTGAAGTATTCCCTCAACTCGCGGTGGGTCTATCCTGATCCCTTTCTCAGATATAACGTGGCCCAGAATTTTACCTTCTTGCAGCCCAAAGACAGTTTTCTTAGGATTTAGGGATAGACCATACCTTCTACATTTTTCAAAGACTTTCCTCAGATGTTTCAAGTGTTCTTCTTCAGTTTTAGAAAAGACGATCAAGTCATCCAAGTAGATAACTATGAAATGTCCTATCTCATCTGAGAAAGCTATGTCCATCGCTCTCTGGAAGGTAGCTCCAGCATTCATCAGTCCGAAAGGCATTTTCAAGTACATGAAGGTGCCCCATGGAGTGGTAAAATCTGTTTTGAGTTGATCTTCTGGGAGTACCAGAACTTGGTTGTATCCTGAAAAACCATCAAGCAGGGAGATTCTCTTAGAGCCCACCACCTTTTGTAGGATATGTTCCATTCTAGGCAAAGGGTAGTTGTCTTTCAAGGAGGCTCTGTTGAGGTTTCTGAAGTCTATGCATAGTCTGATCTCCCCTGTTTTCTTCCTTACAGCCACTAGGTTTGACACCCAATCAGAAAACCTTACAGGGACTATAATGCCTGCATTATACATCTTTTTAATTTCCTTCTCTACTGCAGGCAATTGTTTTGGGTTTATTCTTCGGAGTTTTTGTCTGAAAGGCTTCTGATTTTCTTTTAGTGGTATCTTATGTTGTATGATGTTGGTGTCATAGGCCTTTAAGTCTTCATAGCTCCATGCAAACACATCAATGAATTCCTTAAACAAGTCAATGTATTTTTTCTTCATGTTTGCAGGGATAGACTTAGCAAGTTTTATCATTTTGGGCATGTCTTTAGTGCCTATGTTGCATTCTTCTATATCTGATTCTGCATGTTCTATGGTGGGCTTCTTTGCTACATCATCGAAATCAAAGAGGTCCTCTAAGGGTGCCAGGCCTCTGGGTATATTCTTGTCTATGGCCTGCAGCACTTCGACCTCTTCATTTTCTGTGTTTTCACTATTTTCGTTAAAATTTCTAGTTTGCTCGAAAAAAGAATTTATCTCTATGTTACAGGGTGTTTCTTGTTCATCTGGGGGATCCTCGCTTGGGCAGCTATCATCAGAAATCGAGTCTAAATCAGAAAATTCAAACTCATTCCTGCCCACCAGGAAATCTTCGATCTGTTTGTCTCCTTCAAAGACCTGCCAATATTTTTCATTGTCTGGCACTGCAAGCCTGAATTTGGTGTGAATGATAATTTGTTGGTCAACTGGGGCCTTAGGATATGAGCTAGCTAGACAAGCTAATCCATTTGCAACTGCGTTTTGCCCCCTAGGAATGAATACTAACTCATATTCAACAAACGTTTTCAGCAAATCTAGAGTATCATTCCTGTATGCCCTAAGCCTGGGGTGTTTTGCTGAATACTCACCATTCACTTGTTTGATCACTAACTCTGAGTCTCCTCTCACAGCTATCCTACGGGCTCCTAATTTTTTCAACAGATTTAAGCCCAAGATCAGAGCCTCATATTCTGCAATGTTATTCGTGCATTTGAAATGCAGATTGACAGCGTGGCTCTCTGCGTGATCATTTTCAGTGTTACGCAACCACATTCCTGCTCCAGCACTCTGCCTAGTACAGGACCCATCAAAGTTCATTTCCCACAGGGGTTCGATGTTTACTTCGTCTTCATCCCCTCCCCTACAGCTGGATTCGCCATTATGTTGAGTTGTGAGGTTTGTGCTAGGAGGGGGGTCATTTTGTGGTTCATTATGGGCATGGAGATCAGGGAGGTGGCTAGCTTGTTGTTTTTGTTCTGTTTCTGTTTCATTCAGAGTTATATTTTCAGCAGTTTTCCCATGGTCTTCTTCTTCGTATTCTTCCAGAGTAGCCATTATGTTGAAATCCATGGGCTGTATGTTTGTATTTCCATTATCTGATCTCGGCTCTTCTGAGGATTGGTCATTGTAGAGAATAAAAGAGTCTAGATCTGTATGTACAGAGTATAATGGTGAGTTTTCAGGTTTCTCAGGGCTACTGACTAAGAATTTCATTTGAGACTCTCTATACAGTCTTCTAAGTTGGCCAAATATAGGGATAGTGGCATGTGAGCCATCCATCTGCATTGTTCCTTGCAGTTTGGCTCCCCATGATCTTGACAATAGCATGCCATACTTTGGTGGCACATCTGCCACCACAACATCCATGACCATACATTTAGCAGGAATCTGGGTTAAACTCACACATAAGTCTTTGATGAGGCCTAGGCATTTTACTCTGCTAGAGTCAAATGAATATAAGTCTTTGTAGGGTCTGGTGATTTCTAGGCCTAGCCTCTCCATCACTACCTTGGGCATTAAGTTGTGAGACGCTCCAGAATCATGCATTGCATTGTGCAAGATCTTGTCATGAATGTTGAGACTGATATAAAAAGGCGGAACTACCCCTTCTTGAAACTTTCCCTCAATCTTTGGACCAAAGAGTAGGGCGGGTTGATCATCACTCATATTTACAGTGTCACTATTTACACTAAGATTTAATGCTTTCAAAATCTGGCCTTTATATATATCCTGAGTGGCCAACTCAGATAATGGTACAGAGATTTTAATTTTCCTAATCTCACTCTCTAAATTGAAAGTGGACTGGGTCTTTGGAATGTTCAACTCTGTCTTATTTGTTACTACCTTAGTATTTGAATCAGTTTGTGATTTTTCACTATGTACAGGGTTGGGAACTGTTGTATCAGGAGCACTAACTGTGGTGCTAGTACTGCTAGTTGGTTGACCTTGTTTTTCAGTGTTTTGGTTGTCTTTTTCTTTGTCTTTTCCAGAACCTTCAGCTGCTGATTTGGAATTCTTAGCAGTTGCTTTAGAAGTTTTGTCAGGCTTTTTCTTGATTGTAATCTCAGGAGTCTTGGCTTTGGGAGTATCTTGGTTTTTCTTGCTCCTAATTTCATATTGTTCCCTGACTTGCAACATGGCATTTTCAAATCCTAATCTATAATCCTCAGACTCAAACCACTCCTCATCACAACCAGTGGTGGAGGGCTGGTCTTCTTCTGAATCATAATTTAGGATTGAGTCTTCTATTTCAAACATGTTTATTGCATTCCCTTCAGACTCCTCTATGATTCCCTCATCCTCATCTAGAAAGTTTTGGAAAGGGGGAATAACTTGTTGATCTGATTCTTTCTGTCTGTTGGGAGTGGCATTGTTGTTTCTTCTAAAGTTCTGGTTCTGGTTTTGATTTCTGTTTTTGTTACTAACTGTGACAACCATTTTCTCCATCATTTGTTGTAGCTTATCCACATTTTTAGATAATCTATCATAGTTTGGATCAGAGGTGGAAGCTACGTTGTCATCCCTATATGTTACCCTCTTCTCAGCTCTCAGTCTTGCCCTCTTTTCAATCAGGTTTGCCTCTATGTTAACTGCTCCTTTTTGCATGTCCTCTAGTGTGGCATATTCTTTATCTCTAAGCTCATAGGCCATGTCAACATCAAAGCCTTCGGGATATTTTGCT
This sequence comes from Pinus albicaulis, assembly GCA_034641835.2. Lineage (NCBI taxonomy): Eukaryota > Viridiplantae > Streptophyta > Pinopsida > Pinales > Pinaceae > Pinus > Pinus albicaulis. The sequence continues at coordinate 693,850,244 of CM076575.1, forward strand.
AGGGCCATGCCTTGTGGAGGTTTCATATGTGGGGGGAGAGCATTATAAATGCTATTGAATCTTGTTGTGTAATCATGTACACTCTCTCCCGGATTCCTCTTAAGGCTCAGGTATTCTGCTAGGAGCTGGTGAGGGTTTGCCCTAGTCTCCCATTTGTTTATGAATGTCTGATATAGAGCAGGAAGGTCTTGGATGCTATTAGGAGGCATATTTTTAAACCATTTCTTTACATCACCCCCCAGGCTCTGAGCAAAGATTCTCATTTTGACTGTTTCATCATCAATTTCCATATAGTCAAAAGAGTCTTCCATTTTATCTACATGTGCCTGAGTTGTGATGGATTCTTTGGCAGTGAAGTGAGGGATTTTTGATTGATAGTCATTTGGCAGGGGGATAAGAGGCTGAGGTAGAACTAGAGGTGCATACCAGGCTGCCATTGTGATGTTCTGATGAGGTAAAAGATTAACCTGAGCAGCTGGTATATGGATGACAGGGATATTAAGACTAGCAGAGGCTTGTTGAGCAGATCTAGGGTGAGACAACCTCGAGTTTTGGACAAAGTGTATATCAGGTGGTGTAGATGGAGGGGTTTCTCTGTCCCTAGGGTCTGGCTGGTCTGAAACACTAAATGACCTAGTTCTAGGTAATCTGTTTTGAAGGTCTAGGTCGAAGAAAGGGTCTAATGGAGCTGCAAGATCTTCTGGTGCAGAATTAGCTCTATGAATGTTGCTGTAAATAGTTGATCTCCTACTTACAGGTGTTCTCTTGAGGATTTTCTTAGGATTATCAACTATTTCAGGTGGGTTTGGATCAGGGAAAGCTCTCGTATGAATGGTTCTGTGAGCCAGAATGTTGTTCTTGAACTAAGCAGCTTAACCCTACTTGTTACTTCTATTGTGGTTGATATTGTCTCAGGGCTGGTCTCCCAGCGGAGTCTTCATTATGTTTCGGGTCTGGTCTCCCAGTGGAGTCTGATGCGAAACCAAGATGATCAGCAGGCCTACTGATCACCAGTGGAGTCTTTTAACGTTTAGGAGCTATGGAGTCGCCAGGTGGAAAGGTTTAAGGTATTTCAGGGGATACATTTTCCACCACAGTGCTGATGAAATATCCCTTTTGAAGGATATCCCACTAAACACAGCAAACTCTAACCAGAGATTGACTAGGAGGGCATTTACCAGATATGTCACCTCAAAGAACAGGATGAGATCCGGAGGCTACCTGGCCCTTTCCAGGCTCTATCTAAGAGTATGGGGTAAAACACACAAGAGGTAAGTGGAATGGGAAGGATAAGTGTTTTACTACCAACCTAACCAGAGATTCTAGGTTTTTTGAGGTTTGGAGATGTATCAAGATGAAAGTACTCAGAAAGTTCCCAGTGGAGTCGCCATTATGTTGGGGTTCCCATGTTTTGGCCAGGTTGGCAAGAACAAAATATGAGACAACATAGAACCACTTTGGAACCTCAAGATCTAGCCCTCCTAGGTTCAGAGAGGGATCTCTCTATGATATGTGAAAGGTATAACTTTGGAGTTCAGTTTGAAGGTATTAGGCTAGGTATGAAGCACAGGGTTTGTTTGTTTGATTAAGAGTTTGGTTGTTGGGAATCAGGAAATAAGAGTCCAATATAAGGCAAGGGTGAGCATAGAGTAAACTAGGCAAAGGTAGATAACTCAGAGAACATTAAGGCCATTGGGCAATGGAGTCAAGAAAGGGTTTACTTGTGTTCAATGTGCAAGCTTTCAGTTGGGCAAGTCATCTAAATCATCTGGATCTTAAAGGATAGAAGATGGAATGGAACATTAAGGACTGAAAATGAAAGGGGGAGAACCATCTAATTCTGTCTATAGATCAGGTCAGAGGTCATTTAACTCCAGGCCTGCTTGGACAAAATCAGAGGCAATTACAAGGGATCTTAGAAAGGCTAGCTGGTCGTGCAAAGATCCTAGTGGACAGGGCTAACACTAATCCCCAGTGTTCCCAAACCTTCCAGCTAAATCCTACCAAGAACATCTAAACATGGACTTCATCGATTCATACATCAGAGAGCAGGCAATATCATCCACTACACTGGTTAAATCAATTGAAATAAACATTCAGATACACATATAAGCAGAAAACATAAAAGGCTGGGAGAGCAGCAACATAAGGTACCTATCAAGGGTAAGTCTTATGCCAAACTTCTGATGCGAGCCTGAAGAAACATGATGAAATGAAAGCAAGTCAATCACAAATACAGAGAAAGGAAAACATCACCAGCTGCTTTAAATCAGGATCCAAAGAAACATGCTTGTCATATTAAAAACAACACCAATCAGGTACATCATAGCCCATAGCTTGAACATTCAGTTTGAATACATCAAATCTCAGACTGTCTTACAATATACACAGAGAACTTGTCTCAAGAGGAGAATACTTGCATTTCACTGATATCTCATCAACAACCATTACAAAGTTTCCTTCTGTGCTTTATAGCAAAGGATGAACCTAAGATCGACTGAAGGAGTAGGTGAAAATTAAATGTATCATTAAACATAACAATGAATGCAGGGCCGAAACCCATTCTGCTTGACCTGCTATGTATTTAATCTCTATCACCTTCCTTGTGAAAGAATGATCTGCTTTGGATATGATCTTGACCTTTTGGCTTGTTGTACTCCAGGTGATTTGAACAAAAAATGAAATAAACTGCTAGAAAGGTCTGTCTCATAAATGTCTGACTATTTTTGAACTGTAGTTAGGGCGGAAATCATTTCAGGGACATTCTGCATAATAAAAGTTATATGGGCACCCTGTACTTGATAAATAAAAACATTTTGTTGACAAATAACCCTGATGGTACCTTTCACCGTGCTCAAGATCTTTTGGATCGATCCTCGGGGTCTGTAATCTGCTGCTTTACCTTTTAAACCTCTGCTTAAAGCTAAGGATCTTCATCAACTTGCCTTAATCTCCATTTTCTCTGTATTGGGACACTCTGCCGCTCCATTTTGGCCTCTGACAGGTTAGCTCAAGCCTTTAATGGCGCTGGGAGACTTTTACAAAGTTAAAAACCCTGTTCTCTTTAATGCATGTCCTATGTTCATCTCCCAGGGTCATTTTCCATACACTTAGCCACTGTAAATGATCCTCTTTGGATTTCTTTGTACTTGTAGAAGAGGCTGCGCTTAATGGTGGCCATTAACTGTGATAACCCTGCAGAACAATAGATTGTGAAGAAAACCATGGATAGGAACGATGGATGCAGCGTGGATGGAGAAGATCGTCATGCAGATGATGAATTAGGTGGAGCAGTGCAGTTGGTGGCGGAAACACAGTGGAACGATGAATTATGGTGCGGGAACGTGAAACACAGCGGAGCAAGATTTGTTAAATAAAACCTACGACAAAACCTTTCAATGCATATAAAGATGACAGGACGGACAATGAAAAATTTACGTGGAAGAGTTTACGTGGCGAGAGTACGGCGGTTTCACGTGGAAAGGGACGTGGCGGAATAGGGACAACGGAACAGTCAGCGATGGAGGAACATATCTGGACCGTCGATTATGGTGAAGATTGACGGTGGAGGGCGGCGGACGGAGGACCAAGAATACGGAGGAGGCAGGTTATCGGGGGTGCAACTTCGTTGAATCACAGTCGTTAGATGGGGTCCTCCGGATGCGGCGGTTACGAACAATTCCGATGGGCGTCTTTGATTTTAGAAAGTTAATGCGCGGGAGGAAAGCGGTTTGCCATCGTACAGGACACACGGCGGTCGGCTAGTGGAATCATTTGGGCGATGGAAGAAAGCCGCCGGCTCGCAAATGGTCGTGCGCTAAAAATACGGTGGTTTTGGAGTTAGGAGGCGGGGGACGGGGTGGGGGCCCACGTTTCGAGCGAACGCACCGCGCGCGTTAGATACGGGACGGATCAACGGTGGAAAATGCACACAGACGCTGCGGCTATGAACGGAAGTCGTCCGCGGATTAAACGGACGGTGGGGATGGACTGCGGGGGGCCAAGGTGTACGGCCATGAGATTTTGGAGCGACCCCCCGTAGTGAATAACAGTTGTTCGATCGGGTTTTCCCACATCCCGAGGGGTCAACTACGGGGGCTCCATGGTTTGACTCTACGGACAGAGAAAAACCCCCGCAAGGAAAAAATCCTTGGTCACGGCACCGGGTCTTATGGAAAAAGGTGCGGAGGCTAATGGGGAAGGGGCTAAGGCTTCATAAGTGAAATGTATGTATTTTTACTCATTTTCAATGCAGTTTGGGGCCAGCCAGGGGTAACGATAGGGCAAAGAAGGGTAGGAAAGGCCAAAATAGGGGCAGGGAAAGGATTTCAAGGGGGTTTCGAGGAATTTGAGGATAAGGAAGGGGGGAAACTTGGGGGGGGAAGAAAAGGAGAATTGTGGTATTTGCAGGGATATGAGGGGTAAAATATGCCCTTTGAAGAATGGATCATCAGAGAGGATTAGAATTGGGCGCAGCACAAAGAGACTCCAAGGAGGATGGATTTTCAGGGGAAAGGCATTCCTTGGAGGCTCCAGAACAATCTAACCCCCAGCTTGCTTGTCAATAATTCCATAGGGGGGCTAACAGAACAATGGACGGCATAGATAAAAAGATGAAAAATTTAAAGTGGTGGGGAAAAGTGGTTTCAGCTGAAAAAAAACCGCTGGTTTCGCGCTGCTCCAAAGTGGTTTTAGAATTTTGCCAAATCAACGTGATATGGGTTTGCGCTTGACACATGTCCTTTTAAAACCGCCCATATCGCGTAATTTTTTGGCATTAACTTTCAGGCTTGAAATCACGCGATATGGCGTTTCAGCCATCAGATGAAAGACAGAGATATCCGACGGTGGGAATGAGAGTGCGATGGGGTAAGATGCGCGGGAAGAAATGGTGGGCAGGGTCAAGGGCGGTTTAGATTTGGACCATCGGATCTCGGGAATGGATGGTGGAGATCTATCGATGGGGGAGATAGGTCCCAAAGGATTTGGGCCTATCGGGTTGAATATAGACCGTAGGATCTAAACGATTAACGGCTCAGATTAATTTTGGGGTAATTAAAGGAATATGAGGCAGGGGGTCGGGCGGAGATCGGGTGAAATGTGGACCGTTGATCTGCAAAGAACAATGGTGGATATTTACTGAGGAATTAAACTGTCGGGCTTTATGAAATAACAAAGGGAATTCGGGCTTGATCTGGACCATTGGATCTTTGGAATGGATGGCCCAGATATGATCACAGGATCGCAAGTCGAAGGAGGAAAGTGGAAGGCATAGAGGGATTTTTGTGATGCGATGGAGTATCGACCGTCGGATTAAAGGACGATCAATGGTAGAGAATTGATCAGCAGGTGTGATGGTAAGGGCTGCGAGTGGAGTGTGATTAAATTTGGGCCGTCAGTTCTTGTGGATTCGATGGTCCAGATTAAATAGCAGGATCGCATTGGCGAGGGGGGGGGGAAACAAAGGGTAAAATGAAAAGTTGCGATGCGATTGTGGATTGACCGTTGGATCGGATGGATTGATCGATGGATGGGGTTTGATCGCATCGCAAATTTTGAAGGACATGAAGAAAAAGGAGGAACCAAATCGAATGCACGATGCAATGAGCCTCTGGCCATTGATCAATTTAGATCTACGACTGATATTCGCTGCAACTTTGAACTGTCGGGTTTTATTTGAAACATAAGGAAAGTCGGGTTTTACGAAATAACAAAGGAAAACAAGGTTTTTGATGGAGTATGGAAAGGAGTTTAGGCTCTTTAAGCACCTAGTTGCGGGGCTAAAGGTCCTATGAAGCAGAGGGTTATGAAAGTTAAGCCCTCGGGGGCTAAAAACTTCTATAGTGAAAAAGACTTTTTTTGGCTTAAAAACAGAGTTTTTTAAGGGAAATTGAGGGTTCCGGTAGAGGAAAGAAGGATTTTTTAACACAAATGGAAGGATACCAAATGATTTTAAAGGGTAATTGGAAGATTTTGAAGGTTAAATGAAGGCTTATGGAGAGATTTTCATGGAGGAAAAGGGATGAAAATGGGGTTGTTTTATGAGTGAAAGGAGGGGTAAAATGAGGGGAAAAAAGGGATTTTAAGCAGTCTTCTCTTCAGGAAAACAACATATTTTTTAGGTTTATGAGGGAAACAACAGTGAAGATTAACTAAGGATTAGTTAACTTCACAAGACTTTAAGAACTTACAATTTGGCAATGAAATTGTTTCTTGAAATCTAAAAAAGATCTAGCCATCATTTGATATGACAAATTTTTATAGGTGGCTAACAGGTCAAAGACCAAAACCCATGTAAATTCCACAACAAAGTGTTTGTTGGGCCCAAGCCAAGTCTAAGTCTGACTACTTTTCTATATATTAAACAAGGATTTCAAGACAACCACTAATTTCCAAGACTTTACTCAAAATAAAACCTTGATTGCTATCAATACAAACTGAAACCAAGAGACCATAAATCAGAATATAAAAAAATCACACCTAGCCCAAAAGAAAATGCAAACACATGTTTTCTTTGTTAGATTCTTGTCTCTTTAATGCAAGGCTTACTCTAGCGTACTTTCCATACGTTAGAGTTGGATGGTTCTTGATCTGAATTAGAATTTTATCACTACTTTCCATACTTTCTTGTCAGAGAAGCACAGACCTTGAAATGACCCACATCATAAGCACCACCCATTTTTTGCAGCAACATCAAAGGGAAATGGTGCTCATGAAAACCTAAAAATTTGTTCAGAAAGGCTTTCAGGAAGTAACGACTCTACACTTGTTCCCCCCTCCTATGTTAATTCATGTGGATAAATATAATTATGCATGTTCTGATTGCAGGCACCATACTCTAGTAGGCTATTTTGTTGGTCTAATCTCATCTAAAGACTAAGATTAGAATTTGGATCTACCAAGCTCGGGAACCTTATGGTTGGCATATTAAGAGTATCTAGAATATTACTAAGGGTCTCTTCTATTCATGTTTAGTGGGGCCTAAAGTTAAATGGAAATCATGGAAGGCAGGCCTTAGGCTTTCCAAAAAACCTAGTTACCTTTTTTGGATAAGATAGAGAACTTTTTAACAAAGACCTCTCCTTCACTTCACTACCCAATTTGGGTAGAATATCCAAATTACCCTCTAGCTTCTATATTAGTAAAATTTCCCTCTTGAATTTTGAATCTGTGTCTACAAAAATGAGGTGGAAATTTTTTTCAAACAAGGATAGAAGCATGATCTCGCCTCATCATTTTGAAAATGAATCAATTCTGATTTTATTGCATCCATCAAGAACTTGCCAACAATTTCAATGCATTTTTCAAACATATCCTCTCGTCAAACTTTTCTCTACTTATTTTATAATGAAGATCTTGGGTTCCATGGTGATAAGGTACTTCAATGATGGCCCCTCCCTAGAGGAAGACAACTCTCTCTTGGTCCTCTCTCATACACTGTGAAGTTTCGTGAGTGCTCTTGCATTTGAGGAAATATTGATTTTGTATTATTTTTTGGAAATTACTGCACAAAATGGTGGACCATTTAACTGTCAAAAACATCACATGCGAGCTGGTGTTTCATTTGAGTCTCAAAGTTTGCAATTGTTATCATTGGAGCATAACCAGTTGACAAGGTTTCTTCCAGAATGGATCTTGAAATTTAAGGATTTGCACATGCCCAGTTTCTCCAATAATTTATTGTATGGAGAGATTCCCACCAAAGTATATGAATTGCAAGATCTCTGAACTACAACTGATCCATCAGAGGCAGGCTCTCAAGATGAAAATCTGTGGGGAATTTTTGATGCATTATCTGCTAATGGTTTCACTAGCTTCGACAAGACTAATACTATGTTAAATTTCAAGGGCTAGGAAGAAATTTTTCGTCTTCAACTTCTTTATTTATCTAAGGGTTTCATTGACTTGTCAAACAATAGTCTAAGTAGTAGAATTCCTTCACAGTTTGTGTTGCTCAAGGGCATCCGAAGTTTAAATATTTTCAACAATAAGTTGACAGGACACAGAGACATCAAATATGGGGTCTAGACCAAAAAATACTAATATAGGTCAGAAACTACTGAAAATGAAACAAATGCAACATGAAACTCAGATTCAAGACATCGAAATCAAACAAGCTCAATAATTTCGCTTCGAAGGCATTAAAATCTGGGGTTTTGACAAGCTAAATGCAATCAAAAAATAGAAAAAGATTCAACTTGGTTATTTCTCCTGGTTCATTTTATAAATACCTGATGATAGGCTATCGATGAAGGTGAGAAACATATTACTTCCCCCTTAGAGGCCAATCTAGTGTAAATCTCCACAACTATGGCGTTAACGATCTATCTCAAACGATACAAAGGAGTAGAGCATCCCCCCTTGAAATCCTGTAGAATGGGCACCACACGGCTCCACTTGCTTTGGCTCCTAAAGGGCGTATTTTTTGCAGGCAGGAATAGGGAGGCTGGGGTGAAGGGTGAAATTTTTTTGAGGTGGGAATTGGAATTAAAATAAAAAATAAAAAATAAAAAATTAAACGTACATAATAATATTATTAGTTTTTTATTTTTATTTTTATTTTTTATATATAGTATTAAATTAAAAATTGAATATAAATAAATAATATACAAAGGTGTATATAATTTATTTAATATGTAAAACTTACAAACACAATTAGCAGTTTTATGCAGTAATATTTATGTGTGTTAAGAGTATAACCTTTTTGAATTTTAATTTATTTTATGTTTTCATTTTTAAATTAAAAGGCTCAAAATTAAAACTATGTGGTTTCTTTTTCTTTTATTATAGATATAAAAAGGTATGATAACATGGCCTCTCCTAAGGTTTGACAATTTTTTTTTTTTTTTTTAACCAAGCTTCCACCTATCACAATGTGTCCAATTGCCCAGATTCAACATTATGAGAGTGTTGTAGCTGCTATAGCACTACCCAAAATTTTGGGCATATTCAAATTTTGGGTTCCCCCCATTTTGCTTGCTCAACCCATTAGGGTTTTGATTAGACTCTTAACTAGTTACTCTCTTCTCCCCCTTTCCATTGAACTCTGATGTTGTACCCATTCGTGCTTTACATGTTTCCCCCACACATCATGTGTTGTCTCAAATTTTTACCTTATAACTACATTAGGGTTTCGAAGGTGTGTCAATTCGGTGATGTGCCAAAATATTCCCATGACTTCAAAGCTTATCTTTCCCTAGTATGTATTGCAACCAATAGAAGCAATGCTTGTGGACAAGAAGGATTTCATTTTTGGCTCCCCTTATGTTGACTATACTAGGGTTTGTGAGAAACTCTAATTTGGCAAGAAAGTGACCCAACTTTCTATTTTTAACCTATGCCTCTAAGGGCACAGTCTCGTTGAAATCACATGACATCATGGTGAGATTTATTGCATAATTGGTCACCCTAGGCCCTTGACTAGTCCTATGCCTCAACATGTGCATTAGGGTTTGAAAGAATTATATATTTTCCTCGACATCCTTGAAACCCTAGGTGTTGGTGATTGAATTTCCAACCCCGTCGTGAATTAATCCTTACTCTTGAGGGTGCTTATCATCTTATCTCGAAACTAGATCACTCATATGCATCAGAGTTTACAAGGTACCTCATATAGCATTATTCTGCATTCCCTCTCATTTAATTAGGGTTTGGGTAGGTAGTTGTTGTCTTATTTGGGTAGGTTTGGGTTGGATTGTTTGGTTAACAACTCACTATACGACTAAATGAAATTTTGAAGTCAACAACCTATGCAATTTGAAAAGTAAGGCAACTAGACAAGAAGATTCACAAGTTTCCATTTGAAAACCTAAAAACTTGGTAACAAATTTCTTTATTTATGCTCAATTCCTAAGCTAGGGATAAATCAAGTCTTTGAGATGTCACATATAAGCAAATAACATGAATAAAAAACATAGTTTCAATAAATTCAAGAAAATAAATAATTTGTATGCACCTTCTTAGCCATCCATAATTTTGATACACTCAATGATGGCTAAAATAGATATTTTTAGCCTTCAAGAAACAAATTTTAGCAAATCTATGAGTTCTTGAAATCTTGCCATGACCCCTTATCCTTCAAATATCCACTTCTTTGATCTCTTCACTAAAAATCCTTTAAAGAAGACCTGCTGATTCAAAAAGAAAACTGCCTTCAAAGCCATAATTCCCACCATTTCTCCATTTCAAAATATTCCCTTCATGTCACCCATTTTCCTCGTTTTACCCTTTATTTCCTTCAAAATCCCCTCAAAACCTTATAAATCCTCTTCATTTTATTTTAAACCCCTTTTTCTAACTTATCGGAACCCCTCAAAGGGCCTTAAAAAACCCCATTTCGGTCTATTTTCCGACCTTTTAACTTTGGGCTTTAAGCGCGTTTTTCTTATGCCCCTAGCCCTTCATTCTTCATAAAAACCGAGGCCCGAGACTGTTGGCTAAAAATATTTAGCCCCCATCGGAAAATCGCATTTCGCTCGTTCCAAAGTCTCGTCCCCCATTTCTTTTTTCCACCGATGATCGTTTCTCCAAGTAAATCTCCGTCGTTGATCTCGTTTTCGATCTAATGGTCCTCGCTCCATCGGCGCATTGCACTTTGGCGATTCCCATTTCCACTTCCCAAACCTCTTTTTCCGCTGCCGATGTTCATCCCCTATCGATGGAATCCTTACCGTCGATCTCCCCAGATCTGACAATCCGAACCCTTTCCGGGGCCCCCCACCCCTCTTCATCCTCTGCACTTTGTGTCCCCGCGGAATTAATCATAAATAATTGATATTTTAAGATCCAAAGGCCATCGTTAAACCTTAACACATCCTCCCCGACACAATCTTAACCATTGATCTACATGATCTAATGGTTGTCGTATCCCTCCCCCTTTCCTCATATCCATATGCCTTTTCCCCTATACTTCCCCCCATCAACACATCTTGAATGTTGATCCTCACGATCCAATGGCTCCCATTGATCTTCACATTTTTACTCCGCCCAATAGCCTTTTGCTACCTGAATAAATTGCTGACGCTAGCACTGGACCCCACCATTCATCCGCCGCACATCTTTCCTCCTATCACATGCATCCACAGCTGTCGATCTGGCTCCCCCAGATCGGACGGTCCAGATCCCGTTTCGTGCCCAATTCACCAATTCTCTCCAGCGTGCAATTCTAATGTGAAATGGGTGGTTTTGGAGGGATACGTGGCGACCTCCAATGCATATCACATTCGCCCAGCCCCAAACCACTTAGCACCCAAATCCTACACGAATACCACCTCCGATATTCCCGAAAACCGCCATTGCATCTTTTCACGCCAAACTCAGTTTTGAACACTGGTTTTTGTGGTTTTTCGCCATGAGGCCCTTTTCCGCTACATCCGCCACCTCTCCACGCTCCTCCGCCTCCGCCAAATCCCTCTAAAGAAGTTAAAACCAAAAACGTAGGATTTCATATAACATATTGGTTGTTTTGTGCAGGATTCATGGTGTTTAAAGGTTTAAATCCATTCCACAGTCAATAGAGAAGCTAAGAGCCGAGGATGACAATCCTCCGTGGCTCTAAAAGTAGAAAAGGGACCAAGCAGGGTAAAAAAATCACGTCTTAACCAATGGATCATGACCATTGGCCAACAATCAAGCCCTCCGGCTCCGTGTAGCCACCTGTCAACACCAACAAAAGTTAAATCAAGAAGAAACCATGAAGACCGTGAAGAGTATTAGGAGATAAAATAAAGGATTAAACATGAAAGCCTGAAGATCAAAAAGCTTAATCCACAGTCAAAGGATAAAAGTACAGTTAAAGCCAAAACAATGTTTTAAATGACAAATATGGATAGATTAACGAAGGGAAGACTTAACTGCTATAACATCAAGGCTGTCTACTCCTCAAAGGACCAAAATGTCCCCTTTGGCCTACTTTGCACTCCAAGACACTGTGACATTCATTTTGATGACAGAACCTCTTTAAAACTATCAGAGCAGTTATTGCACAATCTTGGGAGGCCGCAAAACCAAAATATGACAGTTACTTGTCTCAGAGGTCAAACAGAGTACTTCGGCCAGAAATAACTTCAAAGGACAGGCCTCAGAGTTACTACTAGCCTGCTAGTTGGCGTCAAAGTCAACTTAAAGAAGCTAAAGTGGTACAAACATTTATTGCTATGATTATTAAGTAGAATGGGCATTCGAATACCCTCCCTCCTGCCTTAATTAATATTTATTACCGTTTTTGAAGCACTCTTCCTTTTTTTTTTCACCTATGTGTATTCACAGGAAACTCATTGTAAAGGGTTGGAAAATTGTTAATTGTCAAACTGTTATTGAGTAAGAGTTGCTAATTAGTTGTAATATAGTAGGGTGGGAAGAGAAGTATCAGACTGTAAAAGCTATTGGACTCAAATTATGTAACTGGTCTTGGACATCAAATAAACAAGTAGATTCACAGGATCCTGGTCTATATTATTGGTGAATTTTTTCAACTGTAATTGTTATTCTCCTTATGTTTCCATACTATCCATATTATATGATAAAGAAAAACAAATTTAGAGTAGGATTTACTGCAAAGTACCCTATTTCTACCTGATAAGCTTTATCTCTATGTTTTCTTCTAATTTTTGTTTGAGAATGAATCAATAGAGTATAAGCAGTCAAGGAATGTTGGTGAGCCCATGTCTTGTAATGTAGAACTTGAGATTCTGTTCTTGAATGTTCTTGAAAGGTTTTCTAAGTAGAGTTAGGAACTAGGGAAGTCTATGGTTAGCCCTGTCCTCTAGTTTTTCCTCCAACAACAATGCTGAAAGAAGGATAGGTTCAAAGTTCTTACTTGATCTTACGCTACTCTCTGTGTTTATCTTGAATGTTTTTCTACTTTCTGAAGGTAGTCAAGAAGATTACTGAATTGTTTTTCTGGTGAGTTGAATTTAGTAGGACTATTGACCAAAGAATTCTATGGTTTTCCTTATCCTTTGGCTTGCTTTAAAATAGTCACTTTGAAAGGTTTTTCCTTGTTTAGTGAAGTTAATAAATTCTTAATTGGTTATTAGCTTTACTTCCTTCACATCAATTCTTAACGTTTCATTCCACAAACTCAACTTAAAGAGATCTTTTGATATAGATGACTTGCCCTATGGAAACCCTTGAATATTTCTTGTGCAAGTAAACCCTTTTATGACTCCATATCCCAATGGATTAGCACTATTTCTTGACCTATCTTCCCATGTTGAAACATCCTTCTACTTATTTCCTCCTTCACTCCACATGGCCTTCTCAATTATTGATCCCCAACCAAAAACAAACAAATCCCTTGTGCTTCATAACTAGCCTAATATCATATCATAATCCTTAAATTATATCATTCTAAACACATATCGAGAGATCCCTCTACGAATCCAGGAGGGCTAGATCCTAGGATTCCAAAGTGGTTCTGATGTTGCCTTGTCATTTGGTATGCCAATCTGCCAAATCACAGGACCTCTAACATAATGGCAACCATACTGTGGATTTCTGAGTGAATTACATCCTATACATCCTAAGACCTCAAAAGACCCGCAAAAATCCTTAGATTGGTAGTTAATTGCTGATGGTGGACAACAGCCCACTTTAAAACATTCAAAATCATCCACCTGGTGACTCCACAACTCCTAAAAGACCAAAAGACCAAAAGACTCCACTGGTGATCAGCAGGCCTGATGATTACCCCTAGTTTCAAAAAGACTCCACTGGGACGGCCCACACTACCATTGAAACATCGTGCACACCCATGATTAGGAAGCTTCAAGGATTAAGTTTTATTTGTCTAAGATTAGTCTGCCTCTAAAGATTGACATATTGGGCTAAATTTCTCTTCCATGGGTCTAAATCTTAACATACTGGCTTCAAAAAAATTCATACCAGAGCCTATCCCGACCCAAATCCTCCTGAAATAGTTGATAATCCAAAAAGCATTATTAGGAAGTCTCCTGCATCTAGGGATCCAACTATTATCAGTTCAATTCACAGAGCTAATTCTATCCCTGAAAACCTTTAAACTCTTCAAGAGATCCAAGTTGAATTAGATTTTCCAAGTAATTTACCAAGAACTAAGTCACTTAATGGTATAGATCGGAAAGACTTTGAGCCCCCAAGTTCACCCCAACATAGTGGTGACCATAGTAGCAATAGAGAATCCACTCCACCTAATCTTCATTTCATTCATAAATTTGGTTTCTCTCACCCCAAATATGCTCAATAGTTTCTTGCTGGCCCAAGCACTTCTGTTATCCATACACCCACTATTAAAACCACTTCATTCCATCATCCTCCTCCTTTCTCATTTCATTCATAACTTTGGTTTCTCTCACCCCAAATATGCTCAATAGTTTCTTCCTGGTCCAAGCACTTCTGTTATCCATACACCCACTATTAAAACCACTGCATTCCATCATCCTCCTCCTTTCATAAACCCTCCACTAGTAAACCCCACATTCCTCCCATAACATCCTATCATGGCTACATGGTATACTCCTCTAGTCCTTCCTTTACCTTCAGCTGTCTTACCACAAGGTTACCATTAAAACATTCCTTTATATGATGCCGACAGTTCAACTACTGCTTCACAACATGTGGACAAGATGAATGACTACCTTGATAGAAATTAAATAGATAATGAAATTGTTAAACTCTGATTGTTTGCTCAAAGTTTAGGGGGAGAAGTAAGGAAATGGTTTAAGAACTTAACCCCACAGAGCATCCACGACCTTCCTACCTTCCATCAGCTATTCCTAAACAAGTGGGAAGTAAAAAAGAACCCTCTCCAGACTTTATCTAAATATGAAAACATTAAAATAAATGTTGGAGAAGGTGTTCAAGAGTATTGTGCTAGGTATAACAATGTTTACAATGCCCTGCCAACTCATATTAAACCCCCTTAAGGACTAGCTCTAATGAATTTCCCTAACGGATTTGACCCTGAAATGGCTTACCAATTAAGGGAAAGGGACTACCACACATTAGAAGACATGCAGAGAGGGGCAGTGAGCGTTGAGGCAAATTTGATTGCCAAAAGAGCTAGGATGAGGACTGAAAAGAAAGTGACATATAGGGAAGACATTGAACCTTCCACATCTGATTCAAAATTAGACCATATAGCCAAGAACATGGATAGGATAGAAATAATGATGGAGAGGATGGCTTTCTGAACAAATTCTCAGAATAGGAACCAGTCTCAAAATCAGAACCAGAACTTTAAAAGGAACCCCCTCAGATTAGACAAAGAGATACTGATCAACAAATTAGACCTCCATTTCAAGAAAATTATGTTGATGAAGATGAGGGACTGATAAAAGAGCCAGAGGGAACTAATATAAACATGCTGGGAGTAAGTAATGAAGACCCTGCCTTTTTCACAGGAGATGACCAGGCCACATATACATATTATGATAATGAAGGATTAGAATCTAAAGACTATAGGCAAGGCTTTGAGAATGCCATTATGAAGGTCCATAAACAATATGACCTCAGAAGAAAAAAGAACCAAGAAACTCCCCAAACAAAGGCCTCTGAAACTGCTGTTAAAAACAGATCTGAAAAGGTGGTTAGAAGGGCCGCTGAAAAAAACAAAACAACAGCTGAAAGTTCTGGTAAAAATAAGGGGAAAAGCACTCAAACCACTGATAAATAGAGTGGTGACCCTAACAGTGCTATCACTTCAGCTAGTGCCCCTAAAAAAATAGTTTTAATAGTTTCAAAAGTCCCAAATGGGAAATTTTCTACAATGCCGGGAATATCTTGAGATATTCCTAATTTCCATCTCTGGGAGTATTAACAATAAACACTGAACTATTTCAAAGATTGACTGTAGGGGAATTTATTGGATATGTCATCTTCACAAGGAAGAATGAGATCCAGAGGCTACCTGGCCCACTAGCAGACTCTACCAATAGAACTTGTCAAGAGCTAATAATTCCCTTCAAGGCATTTATGCAACAATTGTCCTTGAGGACGCTGTATAAGGAAGCCCATGTGAAAATAAGGCAATCCAGTGCTGGGATTCCTTGGAATATATCTGATACCAACTCCCTGCAGAATATCAGCTCAAAGAAATAACCCTAAGGGGGTTATTTAGTTCTCCCATCAACAAATATACCAAAATAATGCTCATGGAGAGAATTCTTCAGTAGCATGAAAACTTCAACAAGTAGCAGTAGAAGAGTGAAAATATGATATATAATATATAGCATCAAATGTAATACAATTCCCATGAGGAAAATTCCTCTCAAGGTAAGCTCAAATCAGCCTCAATAGGAAATGTACATGGAACAAGAGAATACACTACTACATAAATCCAGCTATTCACTAATTACATGGTCTATGAGGGAAAATGACTGCAGACTGATATATATAAGAATATATAACAATACATGCTCAAATAAAGAAGGGGGAGCAAGATCTCAACCCCAGAAAACATTATTTCCTCAATCCTCTAAGGGATTGGATAAAATACATAAAATAGAAAAATGCCAGAGTTGCAGTGTAGCTGTTGCAACTCAAATATAATACAACATGGAAGAGGATATGAAGTGCTGTAATAGATGTGCAAACCTCCTCCAATAATCTCCAAAAGGAAGGGGCTGATCCTCTTACTGAAAACTGCACTCACTAGTGCACCAAATGAAACCCTTGTGCAAGCCACCTCTGAAAATAACGTTGTATGGGAAGGAGACTATGCTGGGCATGAGAGAAAACATATGGCCTAATGCCAAATCTGCAATATGAGATCCGAAATCTCCTTTTCTGATCTCCTAGAGAAAGAGAAGGCCTCTCCTCTACAGAACAACTCTAGAAGTGTGATGATGAAGGTCCCTCACTGCAACACCAGCAACTCCAGTGTTCTCTTGCTGCAAGAATAACACAGTAGCTGTAGATGACTGCTTTGGCCTCAAGCCATGGTGTGAGGAATATGAAGAACAATCTCTCCATGGCCTCCCATGGAAGAGAAAGGCATTCCTAAACAAGAATCCCTCTTGTGCTAAGCAGCACAAAATTGAAGAGAGCTTCAACTTCGAATTCTATCTCCAAGAATCTTCAAAATGATCTCCACAATGGCTCTCCTTCATCTTTTATGCAATGTATGCATGGACCCCACTTCACATTAGGGCTTCTCTCATTTTAATTTTCCCTCCACTCCAACTACGCAATATTCTTGTGCAAGCTTCCCCTCTTAGGGTACGTTGTTGACTTGGTCAACCATGGTCTAGCTTACTTGCCTTTGGCCCCTTTCACACTTGGGGTTGCTATCTTAAGCCACTTAAGTGACTTTTGCACCTTAGGAGTGTTTATTAATTTGCTACATGGGTCCCTTCACCCATTTTATTCCTTTTATTAAAATAAAATAAAAATTAATGTTCCAAATACTTTATTGCAAAATTTGGAACATTACAGTCCTCCTCTCCCAAAAATTGCTTTTCCTCAAGAAAGAGCAAGGATGAACTGAAAAAATTCCTCCACTCAAGGCATGGAGTCTGAAATATCCTCATGTATATCCTCCAACCTCAAGCAATCAACCAAGAAAAATGAGTCACCCTCCAACTAGGCAACTCTTGAAAGTTCTCCTCCAACTTGTGCTCATGAGAAATAGGTGGGTTGAATTTCTGAACTTGGTAAGCTTCATAGCCTACCCCACGCTGCCACTTCTCCACTTATGATGAATGTGGAGTGAAAGCTGATATTGGGCTACAATAGTGTTGCCTTCAAGAGGCAAGATGAAGTCTAGATCCCCAAGGACCTCTCCTCCAACACTGCAAAACAAGCTGGCCCAAATCATCTCATATGTGATGAGTTGGATTTCATCAACATATGGCATCCAAACAATCATATGGTTCACCTCATGGAAAAACACATGGCTGAACACGGTGACCATATCATCTTCCATACTCCCCTTGGATCATGTGCTGCAAAAAGAATGGAGGTCTTCTCTCCCAAAGGGCACACCCACCAAATGAGTCTCAACCTCCTCAAGATACATATGGGGCTGCTGCTGATATAAGGCTGAAATGAAATGGTCTTCAAAAGAGACCCAAGCCACCCAATCAAACATAAAACCATGAAGTGCCTCCTCCAAAAATTCAACTCTCCAAATAGCTCCTCCCACATGAAGGAGAGAGATGAAGTTTGGCAATCATGGGCTGCCCATTTCTCCCCCTGAAACATACAACATGCAAAGTAGGGAGAATCATACTCCCAATGGGCATATTCAATTTATTTCCCTCCTCCAAAACAATGCTTCCTCTGAACAACGTTCCATCAGCGACACAGGGAAGCATAAACTTATGAGAGCAAGGAGGTGAAATATGGTCCCATGCATGGAACCAGCGCAGGGCATCATTGGCCTACCTCAAAATAGAAGGTAACAAGTGTCTTTTCAGCCACTTGTTTGATACCACATTCATCCTGCAAGATGTGATAATGAAAGAAAAATTTGGTGCCAAGGTGCACACCAAAACTATGTGGATTTCCCCCACAAACCACTACTGAAATAGCCATCATTTTGCTGCAATGAACCATAAGTACAAAAAAACACAATGTGCAAGAAGGAAGGATCCCTCTTGATCTGATATGCTGCTCATGAAGATAAGAGAGTACAAGGCATGTCACAAAAAGTTACCTCCCTCATCATGTAATTTGGCCTTTGAGCTGAAATGGCTCAAATGAAAAATACCCCTTACCGCAACATAGTAGGGGAGTGGTTGTGCCAACCATCTCATAATTTATTGGGCTATGCATCTAGCCAAATGCTGATATACATCCATTAGAAAGCCTCCCAAGTGGACTCGTTGATCAATGAAGAATATGCATGAAAAATCATGAAAGAAGAACCCATAAACATTGCATGTAGATCCCTCTTCTTGTGATTGTGAAACCAAGCCAAGAGAGTCCAAAATGTAATAAGGAGTGCTCTCCTCCATTACTCCTTCATGCTCATCACCTACATGCCTCCAAAATACATCACTTGTGAAGTGGCTTGAAAGACACTCCGACAAGTAACTCAAGCTCCCAAGTGACAGCGTTGCTAGCCTTGGAGTAGGGCCACTGTCAATTCAAAGCTCCCCTCTTTGACATGAATATTGCCAAAGACTCTTCTCATCATGTTGCTACAAATGTAGAGCTCCTCCCATGAAGAAGGTGCTACTTGGCATCCAAGATCAAAGAGAAATCCTCTTGCACTATGCTAGTGCCTCCTCTTGCTCCCGCAACATTCAAACAAAATCTGACCAACAAGAATGTTTCTTGCTCCTCCATACTTCCACCATACTCAATATGAAATGGGAACATAATGAGTGGTAAGAGAAATGCCATCCCATCATGATTCACCCATGCTCTCCTCTTTGTCCATCAAGAGAAATGATTGTGAAATGATCTTGTGACCTACGGGTTATGGATCCACCAGATTTCCGCTGGGCACACTCCATCCATAAGGCTCTGCTCTTTGGTGTAAGTATCTTGCCACTTGGTACCTCTTTCACAAGAGCTACCATTGTCCCAAAACAGATTTCTCCTTTTGCATTTCATAAGACATTGAAATTCAATCTCCTCCACGGTCCATGCCTCAAACCCCAACCTCATGTGTGGTGCATGACTCATCATGGGTGTCTGAGACTAAGGCTTAGCACAGTGAAAGTTCCCTCCTCAAGAAAATCAGCATGAAATAATGTACAATCCTCCATGATAGATGCAAACTCATGCATACCTTGGAGAAATTTGGAAGAATCTTGTGTTGCTGCAAGAGTCTCCTCCTCAAATGTGCTGGCTGCCTCAATAGCTGAAGGTGGAGGCTACTCCTCCATGAATGTAACAGCACTGGCATGTGCCTCTGGTGGTGAGGGCTCCTCCCTCCTTTGGCCAAATCTTCTGATCAAGATCTGAGAAAAATCAGTAAGAGTAGAAACCCTTGCATGCCTCCCATGGCTGAACCACCAAGATCTTTCCTCTTCCTGCTGAACAAGTGTGAAAAGATAAAGTCTCTTGGAATACTCTAGGGTTTGCTCCATATTCAGCAAGATACTCACTTAGAATTCGAATTCCAAGTGTTCTCCACGCTTTTGCTTCTCTTTGAGAATATGAAGTGCATGGTCCTTCCTCTTCTCCTTCTTCTATCTCCTCAACCTCCTTGGAGAGGTTGCTGTTGGATCTGAAAATTGATGAGATCAATCTCATCCTCTGCATCACTTTGGCCTCTTCTTCTCTGAAATTCTAACTTCACAGGCTGATCCAAGTTCTAAGCTCTGATACCACTGTAAAGTCCCAAATGGGAAATTTTCTGCAATGCCGTGAATATCTTGAGATATTCCTAATTTCCATCTCCAGGAGTATTAACAATCAACACTGAACTATTTCAGAGATTGACTGTAGGGGAATTTACTGGATATGTCATCATCACAAGGAAGAATGAGATCTAGAGGCTACCTGTCCCACTAGCAGACTCTGCCAATAGAACTTGTCAAGAGCTAATAATTCCCTTCAAGGAATTTCTGCAACAACTGTCCTTGGGGACACTGTATAAGGAAGCACATGTGAAAATAAGGCAATCCAGTGCTGCGATGCCTTGGAATATATGTGATACCAACTCCTTGCAGAATATCAGCTCAAAGAAATAACCCTAAGGGGGTTATTCAGATCTCCCATCAACAAATATACCAAAATAATGCTCATGGAGAGAATTCTTCAGCAGCATGAAAACTTCAACAAGTAGCAACAAAAGAGTGCAAATATGATATATAATCTGTAGCATCAAATGTAATACAATTCCCTTGAGGAAAATTCCTCTCAAGGTAAGCTCAAATTAGCCTCAATAGGAAATGTACATGGAACAAGAGAATACACTGCTACATAAATCTAGCTATTCACTAATTGCACAGTCTATGAAGGAAAATGACTGCAGAATGATATATATAAGAAGATATAACAATACATGCTCAAATAAAGAAGGGGGAGCAATATCTCAACCCCAGAAAACATTATTGCCTCAATCCTCGAAGGGATTGGCTAAAATACATAAATAGAAAAATGTCGGAGTTGCAGTGTAGCTGCTGCAACTCAAATATAATACAACATGGAAGAGGATAGGAAGTGCTGCAATATATGTGCAAACCTCCTCCAATGATCTCCAAAAGGAAGGGGTTGATCCCCTTACTGAAAACTGCACTCACTAGTGCACCAAATGAAATGCTTGTGCAAGCCACCTCTGAAAATAACGATGTATGGGAAGGAGACTGCGCTGGGCATGAGAGAAAACATATGGCCTTATGCCAAATATGCAATATGAGCTCTGGAATCTCCTTTTCTGATCTCCTAGAGAAAGAGAAGGCCTCTCCTCTACAGAACAACTCCGGAAGTGAGATGGTGAAGGTCCCTCACTGTAACACCAACAATTCCAGCGTTCTCTTGGTGCAAGAATAACGCAGTAGTTGTAGATGTCTGCTTTGGCCTTAAGCCATGGTGTGAGGAAGATGAAGAAAAATCTCTCCATGGCCTCCCATGGAAGAGAAAGTAATTCCTAAATAGGAATCCCTCTTGTGCTAAGCAGCACAAAGTTGAAGAGAGCTTCAACTTTGAATTCTATCTCCAAGAATCTCCATAATGGCTCTCCTTCATTTTTTATGCAATGTATGCATGGACCCCACTTCACATTAGGGTTTCTCTCATTTTAATTTTCCCTCCACTCCAACTACGCAATCTTCTTGTGCAAGCTTCCCCTCTTAGGGTACGTTGTTGACTTGGTCAACCATGGTCTAGCTTACTTGCCTTTGGCCCTTTTCACACTTGGGTCTGCTATCTTAAGCCACTTAAGTGACTTTTGCACCTTAGGAGTGTTTATTAATTTGCTACATGGGTCCCCTCACCCATTTTATTCCTTTTATTAAAATAAAAGAAAAATTAATGTTCCAAATACTTTATTGCAAAATTTGGAACATTACAAAAAAAAGTTTTAACTGATGTACATAGTAAAAACCAAAAAGCTGATTTTGCTGATAAGTTAGTGACTAACAAAACAGATTTGAGCCTTTCGAAGAATCAGTTCCCTTTCAATTTGGAAAGTGAAATTGCTAAAACTAAGATCTTTGTCCTCGTCACTAAGTTAGTCACTCAAGATGTATATAAATTTCAAGTGTTAAAAGCTTTGAACATAGAAGAAAATAATAACTCTGTCAACCTAAATGATGATCAACCAACGCTTTTATTTGGTGCTAAAATTGAAGGAAATTTCCAAGAAGGAGTGGTCCCTCCTTTCTATGTCAGTTTGAATATCCATGATAATATTCTACACAATGCTATGCATGATTCAGGGGCTTCACATAACCTCATGCCCAAAGTAATCATGGAGAGATTAGGCATTGAGATAACCACACCATAAAGATTTGTATTCTTTTGACTCTAGTAGAGTAAAATGCTTAGGCCTGATTAAAGATATTTGTGTAAACTTGACCCAAATCCCAGCCAAATGCATAGTGATGGATGTGGTAGTGGCTGATTTTCCCCCCAAATATGGCATGCTTCTTTCAAGATCATAGGGTGCTAAGCTTCAAGGTACCATGCAAATGGACATGACATATGCCACCATCCCTATTTTCAGCCAACTTAGAAGACTTTATAGTGAATCACACATGAAATTTATGGTGAGTAGTCAAGAAAAATAAAAAATTTCCCCTCTTTACTCTGTCTATAAAGACCTAGACTCATTCATTATTTACAATGATGAAAGCTTTGATGAGCTAGAGTGGGAAAGTGAGCAATCACCCAACATAATAGAAAACATAGGAGGAGAGGATAGGAAGGGAGAGGCTCTCAAACAATTTTCCAAATCTGAAAATTACAGCAAAAAAAACAAAGAGTATGAACAACCCACTGTCCACCATCTTAGTGCAAGTCCTGAGAGTCAAGAAGAAAGGCCTTAACTCCATGAAAAATTTAAGGAACAAGAGCAACATAAACATGCTGCAGAATCCATAAAACTACATAATGACAGTCAAAACACACAGGACAAAGGGGACATGAATGAAAACAACAAGAAGTCCGAAACTAGCCCTCTTTGGAGTATGAGTTTTGATGGGTCTTGTAATAGAACTGGTGCAAGAGCGGGTGTATGGCTTCACAACACAGAGAATAATTACGTTGAAAGCCATTCATAGAAGTTAAACTTCCAATGCACAAATAACATAGTAGAGTATGAAGCACTCCTCTTAGGACTAAATTTACTGAAGAAATTAGGAGCCAGGAGGATAACTGTTCATGGAGATTCTGAACTGATTATTAGACAAATAAATGGAGAGTACACTGCCAAAAATCCAAGATTAAGAGCCTATAGAAATGATGCCATGGACCTTTTGAAAACTTTTGAGGAATATGAACTTGTTTTTGTCCATAGAGACCAAAAAATTCTTGCCAATGGTTTAGCTTGTGCTGCCAGTTCCTGCCAAAGACCCTATGACAACAAAAAGTTCACATTCCAAGTGAAATATAGACCAGCTATCCAAGACAATGAAAAGTATTGGCAGGTCTTTGAGGGAGATAAACAGATAGAGGACTTCCTGCAGTTCAGAAATGAGTTTGGATTGCCAAATTCAAACTCAAAGTATGATAAAGACTGTCTTAATGAGGAACAACTTGTTGAAAAAGAACCTTCTCCCATTGCAGAAATAAATCTGATAACTAGAGAGTTCGAAAATCAAACAGAAGAGTACATAAAGTCAGAAAGAGAAGACATAGAGATACTACAGTCTAAAGACAAAAGCTTACCCAAAGGACTAACACATCTAGAAGACTTGTTTGATTTTAATGATGTTGCCAAGAAACCAACAATAGAACCCACCAAATATGATGTTGAAGAATGAAATATAGGCAGTAAAGACAAGCCTAAAATGATCAAATTATCTAAAAAATTGGCAGATCACATGAAAATGAAATATATTGAGTTGTTTAAAGAGTTTTCTGATGTATTTGCTTGGAGCTATGAAGATTTAAGGGCATATGACATAGAGACCATTCAGCACAAGATACCACTTAAAGAAAACTAGAAACCGTTTAGACAAAAAACACGCATAATAAACCCTATGCAGTTACCTCTGGTTGAGAAAGAAATTAAGAAAATGTATGATGCTGGAATTATTGTCCCTGTGAGATACTCAGAGTGGGTATCTAATCTTGTAGCTGTAAGAAAGAAAATAGGATAAATAAGGCTTTGTATTGACTTTAGGAACTTGAATAGAGCCTCATTAAAGGACAACTGTCCCTTGCCTAAAATGGAGCACATCTTACAAAGGGTAGTTGGTTCTGGGAGGATTTATTTTCTAGATGGCTTTTCAGGATATAATCAGATATTGGTACTCCCTGATGACCAACTGAAAACAACCTTCACTACTCCTTGGGGCACTTTCATGTATGTGAAAATGCCTTTTGGATTAATGAATGTGGGTGCCACCTTTCAAAGAGCCATGGACATTGCTTTCTTAGAAGAAATAGGCCACTTCATTGTGATTTATTTAGATGACATCACAGTCTTTTTCCAAAACAGACGAAGAACACCTAGTACACCTAAGAAAGTTCTTTGAGAAATGTATAAAGTTTGGGCTATCTTTAAATCCCAAGAAGAAATTGTTTGGGCTCCAAGAAGGTAAGCTTCTTGGTCACATCATAGATTCTGAAAAAGGGATTAAAATAGACCCAAAAAGGGTTGAGGGTATATTGCGAATCAGTCACCCCAGAAGCATCAAAGAACTTCAATCTTTCATTGGAAAGATTAATTTCTTAAGAAGGTCCATACCTAACCTGGCATAACTCCTCAGGAACATGAAAAACATGCTAAAGAAAGAGATGGGAGTTAAATGGACCTTAGAAGCAAAGAAATCCTTTGAACTAGTCAAACATGCACTGACCCAAGCACCGGTTCTTATCCGTCTTGATTTTACTAAGGTCTTTCTCATATTTTCATTTGCATCAGAACATACTATGGCCGCTGTCCTATTACAGAAAAATCCAGAAGGACAAGAGCAACCAATTTCGTTTTTCATCAAGGCATTAAGAGATGCACCTCTGAAATATAATATCATGGAAAAAAAGGCCTATGCTTTGGTCAAAGCCTTGAAGGATTTCAGAGTTTCTATCTTACACTCTCAAATTATTGCATTTGTGCCTCATGTAGTGGTAAAGGACATTTTGTGACAAGATCCTGATGGAAAAAGAGGAAAGTGGATTGTTGTGATATTGGAATATGATTTGGAAATTAGACCCACTAAACTCATCAAGGGTCAAAGCCTAGCACAATTAATGGCTGAGTCTAACTTGCAAGCACTTGATATAATCATGATAGATGCATTATATGGGTAGGAAGAATTACCAACCCCACTTATTGAGGATCATTTCCTCAATTCATCTTGGTATGTTGATATTTTGTATGTGCTTACTAATCTCAATGCTCCTCCTAGTTTGTCTAAAAAAAAGGAAATATTATTGAAGTTAAAGTTTGTTAATTATTGCATTTTAGATAAATGTTTATATTGGAATAATGCGAGTGGTTTATTGCTTAAATTTTTTCCTAAGATTGATGCAGATAGGATCAAGCATGAGTTTCATGAAGGAGAATGTGGAGGCCACCTCTATTGGAAAACCACTGCTAATAAAATCCTTAGAGCTAGTTATTACTGGCCCACCCTCTTTCAAGATGTCCACAAAATGATAGTTTCCTACCACAAATGGAAAATCTTTGAAGGCAAGAGAAACCTGCTGCCCTTTCCCTTGCAACCAATCAATGTTGAAGCTCCTTTTCAACAGTGGGGCCTAGAATTCATTGGGGAAATCCATCCTGCCTCATTTGCCCAACATAGATGGATACTCAGAGCCACTGATTATTTCACCAAATGGATAGAAGCCATCCCTTCTAGGAATGCCACATACTCAGTTATCATAAAATTCCTTGAAGACCATATCCTGTCTAGATTTGGCTGTCCCAAGAAAATTATCACTGATAATGCTGCTGCATTTGGTTCTAAGAAGATGGTTGATTTCTGTCACAGATATCAAATTGTTCTTGGTCATTCCACAACTGATTACCCTCAAGGTAATGGGTTGGTAGTGTCTTCCAATAAGAGCCTGATAAACATAATAAAGAAGCTGCTGGAAGAAAATCATAGGTCATGGCACAACAAGCTGGTACATGCTTTATGGGAAGATAAATTGACAACAAAGAAATCAATTGGAATGTCTCCCTGTCAGTTGGTTTATGGAGCAGATGTAGTTTTTCCCACCAGTTTAGGAGTGCCAGTAATGAAGTTGCTCCAAGAAATACAATTAGAGGAAGATAGCATGATGAGAAGGATAAATCAGACCATACATCTTCAGCAAACCAGGGAAGAAGTTTATAACAGAGCACAGAAAGTACAAGAGAATATCAAAAAGTTGTTTGATAAGAGGAAAAAGGCAAGTGATTTCAAAATTGGTGACAAAGTACTCAAATGTGATTCTAGGAGAGAAGATAAGGGCAAAAATGGCAAGTTTGACAATTTATGGCAAGGCCCTTACATCATTCAATCTTCCATTGGTCATAACACATTTTTTCTACAAGAGATGGATGGTACAGACCTGTTTGGGGGTCTTGTCAATGGCAGGATGCTCAAGAATTATTTCTGCTGAACTCTCAGTTTAAAGCTTTCATTCTTCATTGTAAACATCATTGCTTTATTTTGTTTTGAAAAAAGAAAAATACAAAAAACAATAGAAAAGGAAAAGAGGGCAAATCAAAAACAAGAAAGGTACAACCCCATACCAAAAAGAAAGAAAGCACTTCTATTTAGTCATACAACCTAATCATGACTAGATAGATTTTCAATTTACTGTTGATAGGTTAGTGAAGAATATTTGCCAAATTGTCTAATCTTGGCTTATCAATAGAATAGATTAGGATAGAAAAGAATGGTTCAAACATGCTCAAAATATGAACCAAAGAATCAAAGAAAAGATGGCTCTAACAAGCTCAAAACCTGAGGAAAAGAAAGGAAAAAGAATGGTTCTAACACGCTGAAAACTTGAACCAGAAAAAGAAGAAGAAGACAGCTCAAAGAGATCAAAATCAGAACTGAAAAAGAAAGGAAGGACTCTCATTTTTTTTAGATCTTAAGCCTTCCCATTTTTGTTTTAATTTTTTGCAAATAAAGGTCTATGTGCAGTTTGTTTTTGATGCCATAGCCATCACAGCAAATCAGATAGCTTAATCCTGGTTTGACTTTGTTTTTAATTTCAGTTTTAGAATATAGCAAATGCAGATTTGTCAGACAGTTTAATCCTGGCAGATAGTAGATTAGGTAGATAATTTTTGAGTCCAACTATTTAATCTGGACTCGTGGAAGTTATAAGGGTAGATTTAGATTATTTTTCTTGCTTTCAATAAAAGAATAAAGTGTTGATGTCAAAGGTTTTGCAAGTCGAAGTGCACCCTATTGAAGAAAAAATGTTAGGAAAGTAGGTTGTATAGGTAGTTGGTTGGGAGAAATTGATTTGTTATGATGTAATGTTGATCATCTTTTCAAGCAGGATGATCAAAGAATAAAGAGGATTTTCAAAGTGCAGGACATTGATCTACATTCTAGAGATAAATTTATGAGGTTCTTAACACCTCCAAGGAGCTGCCATCCCAAGTGGAGCTATTGTTAGCCATCCATAATTTTGATACACTCAATGATGGCTAAAAAAGATCATTTTAGCCTTCAAGAACTTTTTTTTATCAAATCTGTGAGTTCTTGAAGTCTTTCCATGACCATTTATCCTTCAAAGATCCACCTCTTTGATCTCTTCACTAAAAATCCTTCAAAGAAGCCCCGCTGATTCAAAAAGAAAACTGCCTTCAAAGCCATAATTCCCACCATTTCTCCATTTCAAAATATTCCCTTCATGTCACCCATTTTCCTCATTTTACCCTTTATTTCCTTCAAAATCCCCTTAAAACCCTATAAATCCTATTTATTTGGTTTTAAACCCCTTTTTCTAACTTATCGGAACCCCTCAAAAGGCCTCAAAAAACCCCATTTCAACCTATTTTCCAATCTTTTAACTTAGGGCTTTAAGAGCTTTTTGCTTAATCCTCTAGCCCTTCATTCTTCATAAAAACCGAGGCTTGAGACCGTTGGCTAAAAATCTTAAGCCCCCATCGGCAAATTCCATTTCACTCGTTCCAAAGTCCCGTCCCCCATTTATTTTTTCCGCCGATGATCGTTTCTCCGAGTAAATCTCCATCATTGATCTCGTTTTTGATCTAACGTTCCTTGCTCCATCAGCGCATCACACTTCGGTGATTCCCATTTCCACTTCCCAAACCTCTTTTTCCCCCACCGATGGAATCCCCCACCGATGGAATCCTGACCGTTGATCTCCCTAGATCCGATGGTCCGAACCCTTTCCGGGCCCTCCCGCCCTTCTTCACCCTCCGCACTTTGTGTCCCCCCGGAATTAATCATAAACCGTTGATCTTTTCAAATCCAACTGCCATCGTTAAACCTTACCACGTCCTGCCCGACATGATCTTAACCATTGATCTAAATGATCTAACAACTATTTTATCACTCCCCCTTTCCTCATATCCATCTTCCTTTTCCCCTATACTTCCCTCCATCAACAGATCTCGACCGTTGATCCTCATGATCCAACAGCTCCCATTGATCTTCACATTTTAACTCTGCCCAATAGCCTTTCGCCACCTGACGAAATTGCTGATGCCAGCACTGGACCCCACCATTCATCTGTCGCACATCTTTCCTTCGATCGCATGCATCCACAGCTATCGATCTGGCTCCCCCAGATCGGACGGTCTAGATCCTGTTTCGCACCCAATTCACCAATTCTCCCCGGCGTGAAATTCTAACGCGAAATGGGCAGTTTTGGAGGTATACGTGTCGACCTCCAATTCATATCACGTCCACCCAACCCCAAACCACTTACCACCCAAATCCTGCGCGAATACCACCTCCAGTATTCCCGAAAACCGCCATTGCCTCTTTTCATGCCAAACTTAGTTTTGAACCCTGGTTTTCATGGTTTTTCGCCATGAAGCCCTTTTTCACTGCATCCACCACCTCTGCATGCTCCTCCACCTCCGCCAAATCCCTCTAAAGCAGTTAAAACCAAAAACACAAGATTTCATATAACATATTGGTTGTTTTGTGCAGGTTTCATGGTGTTTAAAGGTTTAAAGCCGTTCCACAGTCAATACAGAGGCTAAGAGCCGAGGATGACGATCCTCCGTGGCTCTAAAAGAAAAAAAGGGACCAAGCAGGGTAAAAAAATCACATCTTAACCAATGGATCATGACGATTGGCCAACAATCAAGCCCTTCGGTGCCATGTAGCCACCTGTCAACACCAGCAAAAGTTAAATCATGAAGAAACCGTGAAGACCGTGAAGAGTATCAGGAGATAAAATAAAGGATTAAACATGAAAGCCTGAAGATCAAAAATATTAATCCATAGTCAAAGGATAAAAATACAGTTAAAGCCAAAACAATGTTTGAAATGATGAAGATGGACAGATCAGCGAAGGGAAGCCTTAACTGTTATAACATCAAGGTTGTCTACTCCTCCAAGGGCCAAAATTTCCCCTTTGGCCTACTTTTCACTCCAAGACACCATGACATTCATTTTGATGACATAACCTCTTTAAAACTATCAGAGCAGTTATTGCATAGTCATGAGAGGCTGCAAAACCAAAATATGACAGTTACTTGTCTCAGAGATCAAACAGAGTACTTCGGCTAGAAACATCTTCAAAGAACAGGCCTCAGAGTTACTACAGGCCTGCTAGTTGGCTTCAAAGTCAACTTAAAGCAGCTAAAGTGGGACAAACAGTTATTTCTATGATTATTAAGCAGAATGGGCATTCGAATACCCTCCCTCCTGCCTTAATTAATATTTATTACCATTTCTGCAGCACTCTTCCTTTTTTTTCACCTATATGTATTCACATAAAACTCATTGTAAAGGGTTGGAATATTGTTAATTTTCGAATTGTTATTGAGTAAGAGTTGCTGAGCCGTTGTAATATAGTAGGCTGGGAAGAGAAGTATCAGACTGTAAAAGCTATTGGACTCAAAGTATGTAACTGGTCTTGGACATCAAATAAACAAGCAGATTCATAGGATCCCGGTCTATGTTATTGGTGATGTTTTTCTTACTATAATTGTTATTCTCCTTATGTTTTCATACTGTCCATTTTATCTGATAAAGAACAACAAATTTAGAGTAGGATTTACTGCAAAGTACCCTATTTCTACATGATAAGATTATCTCTATGTTTTCTTCTAATTGTTGTTTGAGAATGAATCAATAGAGTATAACCAGTAAGGAAATGTTTTTTGAGCCCATGTCTTGTAGTGTAGAACTTGAGATTCTGTTCTTGAATGTTCTTGAAAGGTTTGCTAAGTAGAGTTAGGAACTAGGGAAGTCTATGGTTAGCCCTGCCCTCTAGTTTTTCCTCCAACAGCTGCTTTGAAAAGATCCCTCGAGTGTATGCCGAAAGCAGGATAGGTTCAAAGTCCTTACTTGATCTTAGGCTACTCTCTATGTTCATCTTGAATTTTTTTCTAATTTCTGAAGGTATTCAAGAATATTACTGAATTCTTTGTCTGATGAGCTGACTTTAGTAGGAGTATTGACCAAAGAAGTCTATGGTTTGCCCTATCCTTTGGCTTGTTTTAAAATAGTCACTTTGAAAGGTTTTTCCTTGTTTAGTGGAGTTAATACATTCTTAATTGGTTATTAGCTTTACTTCCTTCACATCACTTCTTAATGTGTCATACCACAAACTCAACTTAAAGAGATCTTTTGATATAGATGACTTGCCCTATGGAAACCCTTGAATATTTTTTGTTCAAGTAAACCCTTTTATGACTCCATAGCCCAATGGATTAGCATTGTTTCTTGACATATCTTCCCATGCTGAAACATCCTTCTACTTATTTCCTCCTTCACTCCACATGACCTTCTCAATTAATGATCCCCACCCAAAAACAAACAAATCCCTTATGCTTCATAACTAGCCTAATATCATATCATAAGCCTTAAAGTATATCATTCTAAACACATATCGAGAGATCACTCTCCGAATCCAGGAGGGTTAGATTCTAGGATTCCAAAGTGGTTCTGATGTTGCCTTGTCATTTGGTATGCCAATCTGCCAAATCACAGGACCTCCAACAAATCTCATGAGTCCATAGGTGATAACCCAGTTCCAAAAATAATATCAAAATTGCAATCAATCCATGACAAATATAAACCAGGTAGTAAGAGTCCACTCCAAAGACAAATCCAACCCAAAAATCCAAAAATCAATTTTATGAGGGCTGAAAATGGAACCAATGACACCACAAAAGGTGTCCAAGAAAGTAAGATTCATCTTCAAAATAGTTATTCACCTTTGTCAACCATCTAAAATCATAATAATGTTTATCTTCCTTACAATGAAAGTTTCCTCCAACAAGTAACCCAAGGCATCGACAATGCATAAATATAGATAAGACACTGAAGGATGGCCCTATTGAATCAAATAATGTAACATTGTCCATAGGGATAAGCCTTTGTGACAAAAAGGAAGCCCAAGGGATTGGTAAAAAGATCACTCATTATACCCACACACCTTGAATCATAACCTAAGCACATCAACGTATCTTAAAGATGAAAGAACAACCAACTCTATCATAGGATTTTCCAAGTCAATCCTCAACTTAAGGCATTGTTTCCCTATATCTCTGGTCCACTCCATTGCCTCCTAGGCTGACCAGACCCCTGGAAAAACCTAGTCCACTTCGGTCTCACTACATACTTGGCAACTCACCAGATCCTCAAAGCCAAAGCCTTTGACACAAGTTTGTAAGAAATGGTAATAAAAGTAATAAACTTCCATACACCTATAGAGTCTCTCATTTCATTCGGAGGAATAGGGTTCATCAAGCCATAATTGAGACTTGAGAGACTCAAAGAGGAACCTAGAAAAAAATATACATCTAAACAACAAATATGATCTCCAAAAAAGTCCCACGTGAACTTAGAAACTTCATAAGGAAAACCATCCAATATTGAGGACTTTCCATTTTACATAAAATTAAAGGAAGCACATAAATCATCTCTCATAATATCCTGAACCAACATATCATTGTCCCTAATAGTGACCTTGCAAAGGATTATCATGCAACAATCATATTGGGAAACACCCACACTAGTTTTCAAAGCAGGAAGAGAAATATAGACAAAGGGATACCACTGCTACATATTTATAATATATAAAGTCCATATACCAAACCCCACCTCCACACTTGTCTCCTTCGCACTCAAACATGGTCAGGCCTCCCTTAAAGATGCATTAAGTTGTCAACAAAGAAGAGGTCATCCAATTCCACAACTATTCTTGCTCAAAGCTAAGGATAGGGGAATACAAAACAAAAAATGTATCACATGGTCCTAAATCAAGAGCATGACCCAAACACACATGCCTATTAAATCCAAACCACAAGCAATCACATGATTCTACAAAGAAAAAGAAAGCGAAAGCACTATGCCTCCACTCCCTTGAAAATGCTCAAAATTACCGAAATGGACCATTTCAACAGTTGCTCATTTTCTTTGAAGCTCAAAATCAAATCCCAGTAGGTTAAACAAACAAGTCTATTCAACATGTTTACAAGGGATATCATTCAAAAATTTGGGGAAGCATCCCTTAATGGATTTCCCCATGAGATTTTCCTTGGAAAAAATAATAATAATGACTATATACATATGGTGTTTGTAATAGTTGCAAGTATCATTACCAAAGTGGCACATTCCCATGTTGGGATTCCATTCCTTTGGAGTGTAGATCCCCAATGTTATAGCATCCTCCTTCACTCGAACATTAACATCACTGATTGGTTTCAGTGTCATGCATTAGGGGAATTTTGAGGTCTAAAATGGGCCTCCTAAGAAAAATGTACAATTAAAATAAAATTTATAAGAACTAATAGGATTCAAGATGATGATGTCAACCATGGGGGCTGATTCACCATTTTTGGAGTAAAAAACTAAAAATATTAAAAAATAATAAAATAATAAAACTACTTTTTCAACTCCTATTTTCAACTTATCTCCCTAAGGGTTTACTCAAATTTCGAGTGGGAATACTCGTTGGATGCCAAATTTAATTCCTCATCAAAAGACTACCCATGTTGCATACTTTTGATAGACCCTGCTACACTAAAAATGAAAAATACATTAAAAACATGATTTCAATCACGTTTTTTCATGTATTTCTCATTTTTCATGTAGCAAAGTCCATAAAACGTATGCAACATGGGCACTCCTTGGATGAGGAATTAAATTTTACATCTAACTAGTATTCCCGCTTGAAATTTGAGCGAACCCTTAGGGAGATAAGTTCAAAATACGAGTTCAAAAAGTAGTTTCTTCTTTTTTCCCTCTAAAATTTGATGATGTAATAAAATATTATTTCATTATTTCCACTGTTATTTTATAATTTCCTTAGGAGGCCCATTTTAGACCTCAAAATTCCCATAATGCCTTGTGGGCCCTCTTTGGTTTGTGGTTGTTATCTATGTGATGCTCATAATAATTGCACGTCTTACTACTACAATGTGATATCCCTATGTTGGTATTCCATTCCACATTAATAACTTTCTCCTTCCTCCTATGATTACTTTCCGCTGTTACAAATGTACTATATATGAAGTCACGATGTAGGTCTTCAAACAAGTTGAGATATGAAGTCAGAACAAACGTCTCCAAGGAAGTAAGGATGGATAGCTAATTTTATTGCAAAATATAACATAAAATAGAATGGCAATAACATGTTTTGGAAAGTGAAAAGAAGAGGGTAAAGTATTGTCCCTAGATCTATGAAACAAAATCCAAAAAAGAATGAAATATATCATGGAAACATATATATACACCATAAATAATAACAATAATGAAAGAAAAATTCATGACTACCAACCTATGCTTTCACGAACATATAAGTTTGGTTGAATAATATATTTAGAGTTAACAAGGAAAATGTCACTGGTATATAGTTGATTCATGGGAACATAGACGCTACAGATTTCTTCATCTCCAATCTCAAACTGCATATGAAAATGGGAGAAAAGTAAGAACTACCTTCCATACAGATTGAAATAATATTTAAAATATAGCATGTCAAAAGTCATTGGATGTTTACCAATAAACATGGAGTTCTATTTATGACAACAATGGTAATCTACAAATAGATATCAATTTGCAAATATGCAAGAAACATTTCCATCTGCCACACAATTTCAACATTCATGTAGAATGCTTTTAGTGGGCATGAATTTTGTTTGATATCAAATACGAAGTGCACCTTCCCTTAGTTTTGAAGTGTTGACCTTTAATATATGTGGCTATCTAAAGAGCTTCCTTCCAACTATCCAAATTTTCCTTAGAGAATCTTCCCTCTTTATGGTGCTTCTCAAAGGCTTCGACATAACATCCCTTCTCAATGTAACAAAGTTTCCTAGGCTCAACGCCAGAAAATATGGGTATAGACTTGTGCTCATGAGATGATATTAAAATATAAAATAACCCATATAACCACCAACGTGATTTAGCATAATGCGGAGAAAAAATATAAATGTGAACAAAGGCACTACTAATGGCTCCTACAATTGTAGACCAGAGAGTATCTCCAATGTGTAATTCCTCATTGTCCAGGAAGACTCGCAACACATAGCTGTGTAGACAAGCATGGTAGATGAGGCTGGAAACATTCTTCTTTGTGTCAGGTACCTCGTGGTTGATTAATTAGTCTAATGAATTCACATTGCGTGTATAAATTTTTGGATTTGCAGCATGCATTATGGTCATATGTTAAAGTTATACAACTTTTCATTTAACAAAGAATTAGAAGTACATACACTAACCTAAAAATAATAGTCTAAATTTTAATGGAACATTATTTAATTCAATTTGTAAAACATATTTAAATCCTGAAAATTCAAATCACCAATAAGTAAACGAAGAAAATCATTACCTTATGTTCAATGTTAAACTCGACCGATGATTTGACCCCAACAATTGCTTATAGGGAAAGCCCTACAAAAATTCAAAGGCACATGTCAAGATGTTCGAATGAAATGGAAACCATGCTGCATAATATTTATCTGTAGAAAATAACTGACAGTCAAGATGAAATGAACTAAAATCAATCTTGTTCCAATCACCCATAATTTAGTAAAATGTATGTCAAAACTAATATGGTCAGTTAATTCAACCATATTTTAGTAATTAATCAATAGAATGATTCCAAAACATTAACAAGACCATAGTGAGGTACAATAACACATAATTAGTTTTCAACATATTAAGATTCGAAGTGGATGGTGGTAATACTAACTGCTCCAAAATAAAACCATCACAATTTGAATTTACTTCAAATTGAAAATAAAGTCTTATCCATACAAGGGAAATTCCCCATTATCATTCCAAGATGTTTTATAACATGAAAATAATCATGACCATCAATCCATGTCTTACCATATCCAAATCACTGAATCTGACATTTTGTACTCCATTCACATGATTTAATTTAAAACAATATTTTTCCTATTGCATATGAGTTCAACTTGAATGTAACTTAGACTAAGGTATTCCAGATATGTAGCATTTTAAGTAGTATAAGACGAGGAATGAGAGTTCATTACACAAAGGTTATTCATTGTATGATACATTTAGTTTAACATTTTAGTTTACATCAAAGGTGTAATAGGAATTCTTTCTCATGAATCATAAGGCTATCCATTCTACTATTGATCTAAGATTATGCAACCTTAATGTAGACAATAAACAGCTAATATTAAGAAATTTCTCTAATGGCCTCCATTAGGGTTATTTTTGGACATATGTTAAGAAGTGGAAAGGGAAAAAGGTGAATAAGATGGAATTTAATCTCTCAGTATGCTAGATAATGACGATTCTATACATTTTTAGTCCTAGATCGATTCCATAGAAAGATCCAGAGTAATGCATTGACAATTGGTTCATTCTTCCATATAGTTGTAATGATTGCATGCCATCAGTAAGAATTCCTATAGATATATTATCCCCTGAAGTAATAGGAAAGTTGAATTGACATTGTGTTGCCACAAAAGTTTCAAGCTTTCAGTTTTATGGTAAGCTTGATAAGAATCACCCAAACTAGAAGGAATGTATTCATATTCACTAAACATTTTATTTCACGAAAGCTTCCAGGCATGTTGGAATTGAAACTACCTGAAAACTCAATGATTTTCTCAACATCATTCCCTTCGTATTGATTTACTGGTGTCCTCATAATAGCGTAATTTTATTGTCTCGGTTCATTTTTTTCTTTTGAACAACCCAATGTTGCCAACTGTCTGGAATTGGGGTTTAAGGGGTTAGGGGTTAAGGGTTTAGTGGTTTAGGGTTTAGTAGATTAAATGGGTTAGGGATTTAGGGGGTTAAATAGGTTAGGGTTAATTGTTTAGAGGTTTAGGGTTTATGGGTTAAATGGGTTAGTGTAGAAATTTGAATAATTTGCTGAATTATTCATCGAGATTATCCTGATTACACACTATTTAAGCTTCATGCATAATACATAACCTCTTCTACAATTGATCATCAATATGCGGAAATAGAAGCAGTCGCATGCGCACATTAAAACATAATCAAGCACACATATAACATAGTATGTAATGGGGAAATATTACAGATGAAAACCCCCAACTATCTGTATATTATAATTATAGATAACATGTAACAATACATAGCACAAATCTCCTCACATCTCTCAGCACTATCTCACATGCTACACACAAACTAGCTCAGATATAGAACAAGTCACAAGTTCAAATCTTCTCCACAAGTCTGCCTGCCTCTACTGCGCAATCCAAGATGAGAATGAATGAGATCCAAGTTCAAATCCCCTAGCTTGTACTGCGCAATCCTCATTGGCAATCTCCATCAATGTGTGTGCAAATCTCATGCACAAGTATAGTCACAACTGATAGTCACACTCACCCTTTCACCCACCTCTAACACCGGTCTCCACTGAACTGTCCATGCATTGCAGTTAAATGATGTGTTCTTTAGTTGATTTATGAGTTAATAATTAGTGAATTAATTAATAATTAATTCACACCACTCATCACTAGTGTATTTATCAGCTAGACTAAATACAACTAGTTCAACTAAGTTAAACCGAACACAACTCCACCAACTGTCTCATCAACTCCACCAAACTCTGCCACATGAGTTATAACTGAAGTCAACCATGCAATAGCTCAACTAACCCTTAGGAAAAGCGTATTTCCTTCTTTCAGCTGCATGTGCCACATCCAAGCATCAAACTGAAGTGCTCCAAGAGGATAATATAATGTTTATAGTCTAAATATTATTAAGGGTTAATAATATTCGACTGTTCTATTTTTAGCCCGGCAGTCTAAAAATAGATTCCGCCCAATGTCTAAAAATAGAGGTCCATCTATTTTTACCAACATGACCAATCATCCATAAATAGCATCTCGCAACTCATAGACCATGATCCATATGTCTAAAAATAGACATAGTCTAAAAATAGACTTTGCGACAAAAATCACCTGTGTGGCCCCCACCTAGTTTTGGTGATCACTTTCCAACTAGGATCAGGAAAGATGTTTCAGGATGCCTCCTTCACTTTTTCTTGTTGCAATCTTCAACACTCCCTCTCAACAAGAAAGGACTGTCTTTTCATGCGACATGCAACTCCATGCATTCGCCCTGCAACCTTCACAAGCGCCATGCAACTCCATGCATCTGCTCTGCAACTCCTCTGAAACTGAATAGGCTCCAAACAACTCAATCAGTCTTGATGCATCTAGCATCTATCATCAAAGTCTTCGAATTCTGTTGGTACCAACTGCACATGTCATCAGGAACTACTGCGCTGTTGAACTCTTGCACCCATGCACTCTCGCACTTGCTGTCAACTCTGATCCGCGCTCCAGTATCCGACACTGTCACTTTGATCTGCCTGCATCACTCCAACTGATCTTGCTACTGCCATGCTGTGGGCACCTCGTAGCCAGGTTCAATCCATGAGATCCACACCATCTCATGAATCTGCCCAGAAATCTCCTCATGGGATTAATCATGCATGTCACCCCACCTCTCACCTGGTGGTATAGCTGCATGCACTCCCTCTGCCCATCTGGCACGAAATTTCTCTGCATGAGTGGTTTCTTCCACTCCATGATCCTCATCTTGTGGCTGCTCCACACCTCGAGGTTCACTATTACCTGCATGCAAAACTTTCTCCCTCTCAAGAATCAATTGCATGTCTTTCTTGCACTTCCCAACAGTAGGAAGCTCCGTAGACATCCCATCTACTTCGAGTCTGTAGAGATTCTTTGCTCGAATCCCAACCTTCTTGACTTGTCTTGTTGCCTTGTGCCGAAGGAAAATGTTTCCTTCATTGAAGACAACTTCATACCCTTTATCCTCTAACATTGCAACTGAGATCAAATTCTTCTTGAAACCTGGAACATGCACTACATCTTGTAAAAGAATGAGTTTACCTAACTCCCTCTGAAAGGTTATGGTACCAATGCCGGTCGCATTGTATCATCCATTGTCGCCCAACTCAACATGCAACTGGAGATCTTTCTCCACCAAGTCATTGAAAAGATTCACATCTCCCGTCATGTGAAAGGAAGCGCCACTATCAAAATACCACCCTGATCCCAATGCACTAGACACCATGCATGCGATCAATGAGAAGTACAGCTCAAATTGCGAGGCAAGAGCCTCACCAGCTGCAGCTCCAGCAGCCTGCTTGTTCTTCTTCTTCTGTGGACAATTCGTGGCGTAATGTCCATGATCGTGACAGTGAAAACACTTCACTTTGGACATGTCACACTCTTTACCATCCACACCGGATTGAGAAGCATTCTTCTTGCCCTTCCCCTTCCTTGCTTTGGCAGCCAAAGCACAATCTTCTTCATCAAATGCCTTTGATGAAGATCCATCCCTGGTACTCCGCCTTATCTCCTCTTGCACAAGATCCGACTAAAGTCGCTCCCATCCTGGCAATTTCTCCTGACCATTGACAGAATCTTGATAGGCATGCCAACTCTTCGGAAGAACAAGGAGAGCCAAGCTCACCAATTCCTCATCATCTACAGTCACCCCCACACTTCCCAGCTCATCCCTGCATTGGATGAACTTCGTGAGGTACTTGGGCATACTGTCGCCTTTCTCCATATTTGTATGTCTAAGTTTATCCTTGAGCGCCAACTTCCTCTGGTCGCTCTTGCTTTGGAATAAATCTGTCAACGCTTTCCACATAAAATATGGAGAATATTTTCCATGCATGCTGGATACAATGTGATCCCTCACGCCCTCCAACAGAATCCTTCGACACTTTGCCATCTTCTTTTGCCAAGCCTCAACTTGAGCAGCATCAGTAGGCTTTGGGATCTCAGCTTCTATGAACTCCTTCAGCCCGTTATCATCTAATACCGTCTCCATTCTGTCCTTCCATGCAACATAATTCGAGCTGCCCTCAAGGGCATACTCCAGTTGTAATCCGTTGAAAGACATTTTGAATTCGACACCAAGAAAAACTTCTGCAAATTCGAATTCCAAATCCTGCTGCAAATTCGAATTCCACCAGCTCAAAACTCAACTGCTTCCGATCTGTGAGAACAAAGTATTTCTAGCACAGAGATTGACTGTAGGGGCATTTACTAGATATATCACCTTTCAGAGAAAGGATGGATCTAGAGGCTACCTGGCCCGCTTACAGACTCTGTCTACCGAAATAATTTGTAATCACTATAATAGATCCGATGATCAATTTTGCTCTGATACCATGTAGAAATTTGAATAATTTTCTGAATTATTCACTGATATTATCCTGATTACACACTATTTAAGCTTCATGCATAATACATAAACTCTTCTACAATTGATCATCAATATGCGGAAATAGAAGCAGTCGCATGCGCACATTAAAACATAATCAAGCACACATATAACACAGTATGTAATGGGGAAAGCTTACAGCTGAAAACCCCCAACTATCTCTATATTATAATGATAGAGAACATGTAACAATACATAGCACAAAGCTCCTCACAAGTACTCAAGATTATCTCCAATAGTTACACAAACTACCTTAGATCCGAACAAGTCACTAGTGGTTCAAATCTCTAGCACAAGTCCTTCCACCGCTCTACCGCGCAATCCAAGATGAGAATGAATGAGATCCAAGTTCGAATCCCACCGGCTTGATCTACACAATCCTCATTGAAATCTCAATCAATGTGTGTGCAAATCTCATAATGGGCCGATAGTCACCATCGATAGCCACACTCACCCTTTCACCCACCTCTAACATTGGTCTCCACTGAACTGTCCATGCACTACTGTTAATTGATGTGTTCTTTATTTGAATAATGAGTTAATAATTAGTGAATTAATTAATAATTAATTCACACCTCTCATCTCTAGTGTATTAGCCAGTTGAACTAAATACAACTAGTTCATCTAAGTTAAACCGAACACAACTCCATCAAACTCCTCGCAAAGGCAGTTCTAACTGAAGTCAACCATGCAATAGCTCAACTAACCCTTAGGAAAGGCGTATTTCCTTCTGTCAGCTGCATGTGCCACATCCAAGCATCAAACTGAAGTGCTCCAAGAGGAAAAGATAATGTTTATAGTCTAAATATTATTAAGGGCTAATAATATTTGACTGTTCTATTTTTAGCCCTGCAATCTAAAAATAGAAACCGTCCATTGTCTAAAAATAGAGGTCCATCTATTTTTACCAACTCGACCAATCATCCATAAATAGCATCCTGCAACTCATAGATCATGATCCATATGTCTAAAAATAGACATAGTCGAAAAATAGACTTTGCGAAAAAAAATCACCTGTGTGGCCCCCACCTAGTTTAGGTGATCACTTTCCAACCAGATCGTGAAAGATCTTTCGTGATGCTTCACCGTTTCGTTGCCATTTTCGATGTAGCTAGGGTTTAGAGGTTTATGGAGTTAAATGGGTTAGGGGTTGGGAATTATTATTTAAGGGGTTAGGGGTTAACAATTTAGAGATTTAGGGGTTTAGGGGGTTAAATGGGTTAGGGGTTTTGTGGCATAGGGTTAAATGGGTTGGGGGTTTAGTATGTGGGGTTAAATGGGTTAGGGGTCGGGAATTAGGTTTACAAGTTAGAGATTTAATTTTAGGGGTTGGCGTTAGGGTTTGGGTTTTGGAACTAAAGGTTATAGGGGTTAGAGGTTTAGGTTTTATGGGGTGTTTTAGTGTGTTTGGTGCATGTATGTACGAAATCACGCCAAATTAAGGGGTGTGGTTTACCCACTTAAGTTATTGATAATAGGAATAAAAATAAGTGGAGTCAAGCAAGTTAGTGGAACAAGCTAGAATCATAAACATACTAGATAGATAAATAGCATGCATATATAAACTAAAACTAAACTAAAACTAAAACAAATAAACAAAATCTATGAATAGAGTCAAACAACATAAATAGTCTGAATAGTGGCTCTTCGACCCCTCTTATT
Source organism: Pinus albicaulis (assembly GCA_034641835.2). Classification (NCBI taxonomy): domain Eukaryota; kingdom Viridiplantae; phylum Streptophyta; class Pinopsida; order Pinales; family Pinaceae; genus Pinus; species Pinus albicaulis. The sequence continues at coordinate 693,891,832 of CM076575.1, forward strand.
GAGTGCTAGTAGGAAATGAGGATGAAACTTTAACCCTCTTTCCAAAGAGCCCCTAGAACACGGGTTCTAAGTCCTGATGCAAGGATGTTTTTACTCCCAAGCTTGCCTCGGTGCAAATTCTCCCTCTCTCTATTGTGGTGGACTGAACTTGTTGGATGGCGAACAATTGAGTCCCCTCTATATTTAGCTCCAGATCACACACTGCTGGTGTTTCTTGGGAAATTCTGGTCAGCATAACAATGTGTTCACAAATTATTCATCTCATGGTGGCCTTATATAGGATAATTCAAAACCTCCTTCCCTCTCTTTGTACATTGTGGATGGTGACCCAAGAGAGGGGGATGATTTCGTTGTGTGCCACAAATATTCCATTGTGTGCTCACTTGATGTTTAAGGAGGATTTGGTGGCTGTCCTTAGGTTGCTTCAAGTGAGGAATCACTGTCCTGGAGTGTGCTTTTTTGTGGTCCCGAAAAGTGACTTTTGCCCCTCCCAGGATTGCACGTATTTCGGGTCATAGGGCGCGCAAAGGCGCTCTTCACGAAGGATTATGTGCGCAAAAGCATTTATGACTTGCTCAAATTTGATTTTTCCTCAGACCTTAGAGATTTTTAAATACTTTCCAGATTCTCTAATGTCTTTTAGCCTTGTAAATCCTTCTACTTGAAATTAAATAATGTCGTCTTCTGCTTGTACGATTTTCCAGTGTTAAAAGGGGGTTAAATGGGTTAGGGTTGGTTTAGAGGTTTAGGGGGTTAGGGGATTTAGCAGTTAAGGATTTTAGGGGTTAGAAGTTAGTGGTTAATGGGGTTAAATGGGTTAGTTTTTTAGGGGTTTAGGGTGTCTAATTGGTTAGGGGTTGGGAATTAGGGTTTTAGGGGTTAGGGGTTAAGGGTTTAGAGGTTTAGGGTTTAGGGGGTTAAATGGGTTACAGGTTTAGAGGTTTAGGAGGTTAGGGGATTTAGCAGTGAAGGATTTTAGGGGTTAGATGATAAATTTGTTGGAAAACATCTTTACAACGCACCCCATATATTTAAAATAAATCATCGCTATTGCGACACTAGTTGACCAAGTCAACTTTGATTTTTTCAAAGTGAAAGTGAACGTTCCACAACGGTCTTTTCATATCTGCCAATATAATGATGCACATAACAAGGATGTCCCTATAAGTGGAATTTGGTTTCTTATTATCAAGTCGCTATTGCAACACACTATCCGAGCATGTCGCAATAGTGATGCTTTTTTGCGTTGTCGCAAGAGCAACATTGCATGGCGAGATTAAAAAAATTGAGAAAATTTGGGGAAATTTCCAACAATACGTCAAAACTGTCAGAACTAAAGTGTCATAAAATTTACTATATATAATAGTGTAGAAAAAGGATGACATGGTTGCCAACACACCATTTTTGTCACCTCTGTTAGTTCCCAAAACCACCTTAGGCTGAAATAAGGCAGAAGAAGGACAACACCAAACCACGCTCAGCCTCGTAGCTAGCCCTACGAGGACAGGAGAGGGCTCTCTCTGGGTCAATCTCAATGAAAAATTTTCAAAGGGGTTTGAGATGACTAAAACAACAACTGATCTTAGGCTAGATAAACAAATATGAGAGTTTGATTTTGATTTTTAGAGGTTTTTTGTTGGAAAAAGGGAAAAACAATTTTTGGGCTTGGGGATGAGGCCAAATCTTGCAGAATTCAAGTTGGGGCAGGGTAGGCAATGGATTTGATGTCTAAAGATCGAATGAATGGATGGAAAAGACTGCTGAGGAGCTGAAGAGGGAAAGAGAGTACAAGGATCCTCTTCAAACTGACGAAAACATATAAAACTAAACAAAAGTCTAAGGCAGAGCACTAGCAAATCAATGAATTCTACCTCGAATACTCATTTGTTTAATTCAGAAGCATAGAGAAAGATGGCCTACATATAAAATTAATGAACTTACAATAACATGAGAAGAAACATCATCAAAACTCAGAAGCCACAAGGATCCCAACAAGTGCTGCAAAACTCTGGTCTTTCCTTTGCCAAAAACTGAAATATGGATGTACAATGGAGTGCCAAACTTTTCCCAAGAGTCCAACCCTGAAAATGTCTCAGAAAATAAAATAAATAGACAATTCTAACCCCTTCCCATGCCTCTAGGGGTCGAGCTCATGCTTCTAGGAGTAGTTTGAACCAATTCTAAACAAAGAGCTAAAATCTAGGCAGCCAAACAACTTGCCTCTATAAGCTAGGAAACTGATCCATTCACTTGATTTTCACTTTTTTGTGAATGAATCATCTAGAACAAGTAAATACATGCCAAAATTACATCATGGTTACCAAATTACATCAAGCTAGATAAAAAATTACATCAAGAGGTGAAACTAGTCAAAACTGGCCGAATTCCTGAGCTGGAAGGTGAAAAATAGGTTGAATTCCTCTATGCGCCGCGCTCCAAAGCTCTATGTGACGCGCTACTTTGGACCTGATTTTGGAGCACTTCCTAAAGTCCAAATTGAGATCATGATAGCGCGTTGGAAAGCCCTGGATGTATGCTATCCAACACAAGTGGAATTTGTCAATTTGGAGCTCATTTGCCCTTCCAAAACGTCATCCTCCCAAGACTACTTCCTGCTGGTGCAAAAGGTGGCAGAAAGGTAATTTTCATGGTGTTTTTGGCCCTTTAGGCAGCCCAGAATGTGATGAAATGCTTCAGCCATTCCTGAACATACATAATATATCATATAAAATCCAAAAATGAAAAGTTTTCCTCTAGAAGGTGTCCCAAACGTAAGCGCGCGTCGGGTGGCGCGACGCGTCGGGCGGAAAAACTTGTTTTGCAACCAAAATTTTCAAAATGAAAAAATCTTCTCCAAATTTGCTGAAATTTGGAGTGAAGGTCTCCCATCATGTCTCATCCTCATCCAATGAAGCTTTGCCAAGATCCGGAGTCTATCCTCCCTTTTATGACGCTTCAGTGCCCTCTTGGTGCATGCAGTTTCAGTGATTGAGTCACTGTCTTGTCCATATGATGAATGTGTCCATCATGGTGTCGCAAGGTATGTATCAAGTGTATGTTTGATTTTTTTGGAAATGATAAATTGGTGCCTTTGACTGAAATTTCCAAGTGTGTACTGATTTGTATGAGGTGAAAACAAAAATGTGGTGTATTTGCCTCCAATTTCCAAATGTGTGACAAGACTATGGGAAATATGGACAGTGGGAAGAAGGGTTTCTGTCAAGTAAATTTAAAATGTAGGACAGTCACTTGACATGTTTGGGATATGGGATTTGGGGATTTTATAAATGATATGAGAGAGAGAATGATAGGGATGGTAGGGTTTAGGGATAGGGGTAGTAGGACTTTAGGAATAAGTTATTTTGAGGATGAAAGGGGTAAGGAATGAACTGTAGTGAGATGAAATATAGTGATATAATAATAGTGAGAGGGAAAAAATAAGGTGGGAAACAAAATTATTTGGCACCAAATTACTTTTTGTAACACCAACTCCAATCCTTAAGAAGTAATTTTTCAACACAATGATATGGTTTATGTTTGGCATTCGAATTCTAAAAACCAACCTTTAAAACCATACCCAACACTCATCAATGGAATATTGCAAGATGATTTGACTCATTTAGAGCAGAGGGGCCAAGAAATTTTGAAATTTCGTTGAAAGCAATGAGAAAACTGGAGTATCAGCCCAATGCGCCGCGCACCAACCCAATGCGCTGCGCCATAAATAGCTCATTTTGCAGGAGGCTTTTGGAGGCCTTCCCGATGTCCAAATTGGACGCATGATAGCTCGTTGGAAATATATTTGAGTCTAATTTCCAGCCCAAGTGGAATGTTTCAATTTGGAGTTCATTTGCCTTGTTAGAAATCAAATCTCCAAAAACTTGTCAAAATGAGTAGAATGAGGCTGCCTCAAGGCAGAGTGCTGTTGCAGTCAATTTTTGAAGGTCTTCCTCAACTCCCAATTCAGCTCATGATAGCTCATTGGAAATATATTTGTGTCTATTTATCATGTGACTCATCAAGCAAGTCATTTGGCAAACCACGCTAGAAGAAATATTGATTTTCCCAAGGTCACTTCAGAGGTGCATCAATTCTCTCGAGGCGATTGTATTTTTGACATTTCTCTAAAACCATGACACCTGTGTAAAAAGTGAAGGATGTTTTTATTCCTTGGACTATTTTGGAAAAAAACCTCTCTCATTTTCCAAAATTAATCTTTTATTTCACAGAAACATCATTGGAGTAAAACCTATCCCGATGGGAAGAACAAGGGATTTGTTGAAATGAATCGAAATGAAGGGGATAAGGGGCTTATAAATTCTTTGGGAAATTTTGGGAAGTAGGGAGGGATGTTAGGAAGCAGGGGAAAGTGGAATATAAGAAATTGAGTGAGGGGAAGGGGTCCAAAAGGGAAAAACACAGGCCTAGTCTAGAAAATTGCCAAGTTGTAGCAAGAAACTAGGGTTTGTGCAAAAATGAGGAATTTGGGGGATCTCAGTGATGGGAAGTGTTTAATCAGGTACATTAAGGATAGGGGAAGGTGTATGAACATCAGGATACAAGTTTTGATGATGATTTGACCATCCAAGAGCAATCACCTCCAAAACCCTAGGAGAGGGAAATGAACCTTACCTAGGCACAACTGAAGCATGAACAAGGTGTAAAATGACCCTTTGGAATCTGGCATGATGATGAAAACCCTCTGAATGATGGTACACTCAGCTGAATGGTGACATGGACCGAAATTTGGACAACTCTGGAAGGAGTGAAAGCAAACCCTAGACCTAGTACTTAGTGAGCAAATTTTGCTTGAAGGCTCACTGAAATGACAAAATTTGACCTTGAAACTTTAAGATCACTTTGTAAGAGCATGTTTGATCACTAGAGGAAGGCTGCAAAGGCTGACACTAACAACCTCACCAATACACAACTCATCTTCAAACTTAGAATATAAGGACCTAAAATTTAGCATGAAATTTTACCACTTGATCATGATTGTTGACACCTCATCATGTTAGTTTGGTTCAATGGAGATGGTGCAAGAATAATTGAAGAAAAAAGGGTTTGAAAATGATTGTAGTGGATGACCCTGCGACCCCTTGAAAAATGGTAAGACACACTTTTTGACCAATTTTGTCTTAGGATACACTATGAAATTAGTTACAAAGTTGTAGGCATGTTTTTTTGGAGATAAAGAGTAAAAATTGCAAAATATGGAAAAGTTAGGCAAGTTCGTAGCGAGCTTCATGCTTGAAGTTGAGTTTTCACTACAAACTCGTTGTAGAGTGTTTTGAGGTAAAAATTCCAAAAAATATCATGACAGTGGTGAATTAAGGCATGTTTTTACCTTATTTTTCCTAAGGAAGCATAAGCCTATCTACAAAATCTCTCTTAGTTTTTGCAAAGGCATCAGGGTTTGGAAATTATGCACTCATCTTTGAGGCCTATTTTTCAGAATTTTCACTAACCAGATTTGTGTAAAAATTGTAAAATTAAACTTGGAAGAGGTCCAAATCAGCATCCACGTGGCATAATGACACATCAATAGTCCAGTACACTCATAAAATTCGTTGGTTGCAATTGATAAGGGTTATTAAAGGCATTTGTTGAACTATTTAATGAAAGAAGAGTCATTTTTGTGTTCAAACTTTGCCAAACAGAAAATATTCCTGGGAAGTCTCCAAGTGATGTAATCCTATTTGAAATAGGTCTCTTAGGTAGGAATTTAAAGCTATCAAGGTGGAAGACCATTTGTATGAGTCGTCACTCTATAAATAGAGGAGTTTTAGAGTTAGATAAGGGTTGATGGATGTTATGACTAATGTTGCTATTGTTATCTTTTTCCTACTCAGTTAATATATAGTTGCAAAAAACTTTTGTTCATACTTGAGATTATTTTTGGGCTCTTATGTGTTTGCCTCCTTTATCTATTCAATGTTAATTCAACTTAATTCATACATAATTACTTGTAATTCATAAATTATTATGCTCCAAATTCATTTATGCATCTTATTTGTTGTTAAACTTATTTTTGTAAGAGCTCATATGCCTCATCTTCCACGTATGATGTTTAATACTTACTCCATTCCCAATGGTAGCCATGAAACATATTTCACCTGCACAAAATCATCCAAAAGACATATTAGAGTTAGCCATCTTCTTTTTTAAGCTTACTTATTGAATATCATATATTTTATTGAGAGAGCCCTCTCTGGTTGGAAGGGCTAACTTCCAACCCTAAGTGGTTTGAAATAGTTACATCAGATTGACTATTGAGCAACCCAATTAGTCTCAATTTGGTGATAACACTTTGGCGCATCTCCCAGGATACTGAAATTCATATCATCCTAGGTGATTCTTCTCAAAGGAACTGAGCTCTTGAAGGTAGCAGGATATCAGACAATTCAAAGGATGTACTTACAATTCAAAGGATGTACTTCTACCTTGATGCCTCCATTCTTGAAGAATTCAGAAATTAATAGCTTCATGGTAACACTACTGGGAAATGAAAGACTTGTATGTAGCTACAATTTCTTCAAGGTATGCATGTGTGGACTTTTCGAAAATTTATGGATTTCCAAATCTTTTTTGTAAGGATGTAGATATTTTAAGTATTGGCCCTAAATTTGATGGAGAAGATTTAAGCTTGACTTTAGAGCATGTATCAAAGTTTCGTGACTTTACTAAGCTCCTTAGAGTCAAACAATAAGATGTATTCATTAGGATTTTATATGATTCATTCCGAGGAAAGTGTAAAATATGGGTGGAAAGGTTACATGTTGGATGTATTAAATCATTTTCAGTTTTTTGACTTATTTTCTTGGAAATATGGATGGAGAATATATAGTTTGTGGCAAGCTCTCTTTTCATTCAGGAGTTCACGGGATGGTGCTCTGATGTAGAACTTGGTGAGAAATTTTCTTCGTCATTGCCTTTTTATTTGAAGTCATATAAAGGAAATCCTGAAAATAAGATCAAATTTTTAGATGAATTGGCTAGTGAGCTTGAAAAATATATTGAAGATGATGAAGCTCAAATTCAGTCTCATCATTTTAAAGATAATATGCAGCATGTTGAAAGTTTTTCCCAACCAAAAAAATAAGATGAGCTATTTTCTTTTGACATCAAGATGGAGAAATGTTTTTTTTTTAAATAGATTTGATGACACATAGTTGAAAGTATACGATGACATGGAAAATAAGTGTGAATTGTTCAGCTACGAGGATTGCTTTGCTCAAGATTTTGAAAATATTCATCAAACAGATCATATCTTTATTGATCCTGTAGCAGACTATATGGAGAAGTTTTTTAGCCTAAGTTTTCATCCATGTCTTCACTGTGAGAAACAGATCTATTGTCAGTTGCCATTATATTTTCCAGTTTCGATTTTGTTGGTGCATATTCAAGCAATCCTTTTATTTCAGCAGCTACTTGATTGGCTTCACTGGCATTTTGTGTCATCTGATTCAGTAGTTTCTCAACAGTATAGGGTAGGTAGGTGTGTGTGTGTGAATAAGCTCAAGTATTCTGAGCATCTTTTCAGCATGTACAAATTTAGTTTTCAGCTTGTATTGTAGTTTTCAACAAGTTTGAGACCGAGGAGAAGGCCGTAAAATCTTGAAGAAGATTTCATCAAGTTCATAATTTTCATTTTTAAATAAGTCACTGGAGCTGCTGGTTATTTTCCGCACCACAGGGGTGAAACATCCCCATTGGAGCCACTGTTATCCTTGATAATAACTAGGGTTTTCTAAGTTGGTCTTAGGTAAGTTAGGTTAGGTTATTAGGGTCAAATAAGGTCATGAAGTTCATTAATTTTCAAAAACTGTATATATGTGGGAGTCTTAAAGGTCATCATTAAGGTGATATGTGTCAATGTCAAATAAAAATCCCAAAAATATCTCATGCATAAGTGAAATTGGCCATTTCAGGTAAATTTGGCACTTCTACACAAGTTCATAGTGAAATCAGTGTAACACAGTTAGAATTCGCTATGAACTTGCCTAAAAACTCTGTCTTTACATCGAGCTTAAGTTTTGGTATTTTTGAAGCATCTAATGTATTTCATAGTGCATATGAGTCATCAAAAGAGTTTAGGAGTGTCATTGGGACACCTGTTGATGAAAATCACTTAGCAAAAGGATGATATGGCTGCCAACACACCATTTTTTCCACCTCACCAATACAAAACTCATCTTCAAATTCGGTATATAAGGACCTGAAATCTAGCATGAAATTTTTCCACTTGATCATGGTTGTCGATACCTCAGCATGTTAGTTTGGTTCAATGGATATGGTGCAAAAAGAATCGAAGAAAAAAGGGTTTGAAGATGATTGTAGTGGATGACCCTATTTCCCCTTGAAAGATGGTAAGATACACTTTTTAACCAATTTTGTCTTAGGATACTCTATAAAATCAGTTACAGAACTATAAGCATGTTTTTTTGGAGATAAAGAGTAAAAATTGAAAAATATGGAAAAGTTAGGCAAGTTCGTAGCGAGCTCCACGCTTGAAGCTGAGTTTTTGCTACGAACTCGCTTTAGAATGTTTTGAGGTAAAACTTCCAAAAAAATATCATGAAAGGGGTGAAATAAGGAATTTGTTTAGCTTATTTTACCTAAGGAAGACCCTCCAATAGTCAGAAATGTCAAAGGTTATGCAAAAGTTATATTTTGGAGTTCACTACGGAATGAGCGCTATGAAATTTCGTGTACATGGCTGTTTTAGCAGTCAACTTCCAGTTCAAATTTTGACCAAATGAAAAAAAAATTTGGAAATATGAAGGAGGCTTTTCTTCAGCACAAGCCCATATACAAAAACCACTCTCAGTGTTTGTAAAACCATCAGGTTTTGGAAATTATGCACTCATCTTTGAGGCCTATTTTTCATAATTTTCACTAACCTGATTTGTGTAAAAATTGTAAAATTCGACATGGAAGAGGTCTAGCTCAGCATCCACGTGGCATAATGACACATCAAGAGTCCAATACACTCAATAAATTGGTTGGTTTCATTTGATAAGGGTTATTAAAGCGATTTTTTGAACTATTTAACGAAAGAAGAGTCCTTTTTGTATTCAAACTCTCCTAAACAAAAAATATCCCTAAGAAGTCTCCAAGTGATGTAATCCTATTTGAAATAGGTCTCTAAGGTAGGAATTCGAAGCTAGAAAGGTGGAAAACCATTTGAATGAGTCCTCACTCCATAAATAGATGATTTTTAGAGTTAGAGAAGGGTTGATGGATGTTATGACTAATGTTTCTATTGTAATATTTTTCCTACAAAGCTAATATATAGTTGCATAAAACTTTTGTTCTGTAGAAATTTTGAATAACTAATATATTATTCACTGAGATTCTCCTAATCACACACTATTTTAGCTTCATGCATAATACAGAATCTCTTCTACCATTGATCATCACATGCGGAAATAAAATCAATTGCATGCATACATTAAAACCACAAACAATCACACATATGAACACAGTATTTAATGGGAAAGCTTAAAGCTAAAAACCCCAAATATCTGTATATTATATGTCATGGAGATCATGTAACAATCATAGTACAAAAGCTCCTCACAAGCTCTCAGCACTACCTCCAATTGCTACACACTATCAAGCTAGATCTAGCAAAACACATGCTCCAATATTTTGCCACTTGATAGCCAGCCTCTATTGCGTTTTCAATGCTATGGGATGGATTCATTAAATAGATAAACCACCTAGCTTGTACTGCGCAATCCTCATGGGATTCTCCACCTATCTGTGTGTTGCAAATAGCAATTGTATAGTCACAACTGATAGTTAACCTGCTCTTTCACCTATTTTTGCACTGGTCTCCACTGAAACTGTCCATGCACTGAAGTTAGCTGATGCATTCTTTAGTTGATTAATGAGTTTATAATTAGTGAATTCATTAATAATTAATTCACACCACTCTCACTAATTGTATCAATTAGTTAAACTGAATACAAATAGCTCAACTATGTTTAGATTAGTTAAGCTGAATACAACTCCACTAACTTCCTCAATCAACTCCACCAAACTCTGTCACATGAGTTCTAACTGAAGTATCCATGCAATAGCTCCACTTAACCCTCAGGAATAGCGTAATTCCTTCTGTCAGCTCCTGTGCCACATCTGTGCACTTAAGTGAAGTGCTCCAAGAGAATAAGATAATGTTTATAGTCCAAATATTATTAAGAGCTAATAATATTCGACATATCTATTTTTAGACTGGCAATCTAAAAATAGATTCCGCCCAGTATGTCTAAAAATAGAAGTCCATCTATTTTTTCTGACTTGACCAACCATTCACAAATAGCATCCTGCAACTCATAGAACATGATCCATATGTCTAAAAATAGACTTTGCGCCAAAAATAGCCTGCGGGCCCACTTAGTGAAGGCGACTCCTTTCTACTAAGCTCATCATCTTGTTGCAATCTCAACACTCCCTCTCAACAAGATAAGGATTATCTGCAACCCCTATCCTACCCCTGTGGTATTCGAATTTTCTCTTGGTGAGCGCCTTCGTCAAGATATCAGCATCTTGACCCTCCGTGGGAATGTATGAAAGTAACATGACCTTCCGCTGCACACAATCTCTGATATGATAATACCAATCCGTGAAGCCATGCTGCCTCAACTCATCCTCCTATCTGTACCATGATCCATATCCCGATGTGCCTCTGAGATATCTCAATACATGCTTGCTTGCCTTCCAGAAGAGCTTGGTTGGCTTAACCATAGCTTGTGAAAGCTGGTTCACATCATAGCATATGTCGGGTCGTGTATTGACCAGATACATAAGCAACCACACCAACTGTTGATAAACAGTGGCATCCACTACCTCCGCTGAAGTAGCATCCTCCTTCCTCCAACCACCATGAAGAAGAGTATCAACAGGCTTGCAGCCATGCATGTTGAACTTCTCCAGTATCTCCCGAGCATACTTACCTGAGAAACAAACAGTCCACCACTGCGCTGCCTAATTTTCAATCCCAGGAAATAATGAAGGAGGCCCAAGTCCTTCATCTCAAACTCCTTTGCAAGATCAACCTTGCATGATTGTATCAACAGTTCATCACCTGTCAAAATCAAATCATCTACATAAAGTACAATGATAAGAAAATTACCCTCCACCACAATCTGGTATAGGTTAGGATCCACCTCACTCTTGGAGAATCCAAGTCCAGTGAAATAACTTTCTATCTATGTGTACCAAGCACGAGGTGCTTTTTTCAACCCATACATCACTCTCTTGAGCCTGCACACATGCGACTCACTGCTGAAGATCTCGAAACCTTAGGGCTTCTCTATGCACACCTCCTCCTCAATGAATCTGTTGAGGAACGCAGTCTTCACATCCATCTGATGAATGTGCCACCCCATCTGCGCTGAGAAAGCAAGAATTGTCCGTATGGAAGAATACCTTGCAGCAGGTGCAAAGGTCTCCTCATAATTGATCCCCTCAATCTGTGAAAAGCCTCGGGCAACAAATCTTGCTTTGTACTTCTCCACACTTCCGTCAGCTGCCTGCTTCACTTTGTAGATCCATCTTGAACCCACCATTGATTTCCCCTCTGGCCTCGGGACAATCTCCCATGCACTATTTCTGACAATCAAATCATACTCTTCCACCATGGCATCTACCCATGCGGGGTTCTCCACATCTTCCTCGAAAGAGGATGGCTCTGTCACGATACACTTGCTCATAAGAGCCATGTATCCAGTATACCGATCAGGTGACTGTCTCTGTCTACGCTATGTTGTAGGTGCTCCTACAACCTTCTCTGCATCTTGAGCCAGTCGCTCAGCTTCTGTAGTGCGCTTCCGCCCTCTGATGGTTGGTGTTGCCTGAGTGGTCTCTTCCACTCCATGAACCTCATATTGTGGCTGATCCACATCCTGAGACTCATCCTTAGGAACTAATAGCTCCTCATCTGCATGCAAGTGTGGCTCCCTCTCAAGAGAACACTTCATGGCTTTCTCCTCATGAAATTTGATATCCCGTCGCACAATAGTCTTGCGACTGTCTGGAAAATACACACGATAGTTGTGGGGTGTATTGGTGTACCCCACAAATATCCAAACCTCTACGGTCAGCTCTAGCTTCTTCCTGGCATCCTTCTTCACATGAATGTAAACAGGTGAACCAAAAATCCTCAAATGGGAAATATCAGGCTTCTTACCAGAAAACGCCTCCTCGGGTGTACTCATGCCAAGTATCCTGTGAGGACAACGGTTCTGCACATATACTGCAGTATTGCATGCCTCTGCCCACAAGTGTATGGGTAGGCCCTGATCATGCAACATCGCCCGTGCAGCACCCACGATCATTCTGTTCTTCCGCTCAGCAACCCCGTTCTGCTGTGGGTTATGAGGTGCTATGAGCTCTCTTCGAATTCCTTCTGCGCTGCAAAAGTCCTTGAATTCGCCAGAGATGAATTCACCACCATTTTTGCTCCTAAGAGCCTTCACCTGCTTCCCCGATTCTTTCTCAACCAGTGCCTTGAACTCACAGAACTTTGAGTATGTCTCGCTCTTCTTCTGCATGAATAAGATCTAGCACTTACGAGAAAAATCATCAACAAATATCACATAATACCTATTCTTTGCTGTCGAAGCTGCTGAGAAAGGTCCACACACGTCTATGTGAATTCTCTCAAGGATCGTCGTGGCGCGACTATCCTTCTCGTGAAAGGTGACTTTCACAAATTTTCACAAGGTACATCCCTTGCATTGATATGACTGCGCAAGAGTACCCTTAGGAAGCCCAATAGAAATCTATTGCAGTATATTCAAAGCTCCATGGTGAAGGTGGCCCAATCTCCGGTGCCACAACTTGCCATCATCCCAGCTCACCACTCCTTCTGCCTTGCCTGCCATTGTTGTGCAGCCATCTACCTGCAATTGATAAAGGTTCTTAACTCAAACCCCTATCCTCCGGGTCTCACTAGTTGCCTTACTGCACAGGAAAGCCTTTCCCTCGCTAAAGACAACATCATATCCCTTGTCTTCTAACATCGCCACAGAGATAAGATTCTTCTTCAATCCTGGAACATGCATCACTTCCTTCAATACGAAGGGTTTACGAGACTCCCTCTCAAAGGAAATGGTACCGATACCGGTCGCACTGTATCTACCATCATCGCCCATCTCGATGTGCACTCCAAGATCTTTCTCATCCAGATCAGTAAACAAATCTCGATCTCTTGTCATGTGAAAAGACGCACCACTGTCAAGAAACCACACTGATCCCATCATACTTGAGACCAAGCACGCAATCAGCGAAAAATCTAGCTCAAACTGCGAGGCTAAGGCCTCTCCAGCTGCAGTCCCAACAACCTGCTTATTTTTCTTCTTCTGTGGACAATTAGTGGCGTAATGTCCGTGTTGGTGACAGTGAAAGCACTTCACCTTGGACATGTCCTGCTTCTTGCCTTTCACACCGGATTGAGAAGCTTTCTTGCTCTTCCCCTTCTTTGCTTTGGTAGCCAAAGCACAATTCTCTTCATCAGAGTTCTTTGATGAAGATCCGTCCCTGGTACTCCACCTCATCTCCTCTTGCACAAGATTAGACCAAAGTCGCTCCCATCCTGGCAATTTCTCCCGACCATTGACAGAGTCCTGATAGGAATGCCAACTCTTCAGAAGCCTAAGGAGAGCCAAGTTCACCAAGTCCTCATCATCAAAAGTCACCCCCACACTTCCCAGCTCATCCCTGCATTGGATGAACTTCGTGAGGTACTTGGTCATACTGTCGCCTTTCTCCATCTTTATGTTCTTGAGTTTGTCCTTAAGCGCCAACTTCCTTTGGTCGCTCTTGCTTTGGAATAAATCTGCCAAAGATTTCCACATCAAGAATGGAGAAGCCTTACCATGAAGGCTGGATACTATGTGATCCTTCACGCCCTCCAATAGAATCCTTCGATACTTTGCTGTCTTCTTTTGCCATGCGTCAAGTACGGCAACATCACTAGAAGTAGGCTTTGGAATTTCTACATCTATGAACTCCTTCAACCCATTGTCATCCAGCACTACCTCCATCCTGTCCTTCCATGAAATATAATTCGAGCTACCCTCAAGGGCATACTCCAATCGCAATCTGTTGAAAGACATCTCAACTTCGACACCAAGAAAACACTGCTACAAATTCGAATTCCACCAGCACAAAACTCAACTGCTTCAATGTTTTGCAATTGCTCCAATGATCAATATCGCTTTGATAACATGTAGAAATTTTGAATAACTGATATATTATTCGCTGAGATTCTCCTGATCACACACTATTTTAGCTTCATTCATAATACAAAATCTCTTCTACCATTGATCATTACATGTGGAAATAAAATCAATTTCATGCACACATTAAAACCATAAACAATCACACATATGAACATAGTATTTCATGGGAAAGCTTAAAACTGAAAACCCCAACTATCTGTATATTATATGTCATGGAGATCATGTAACAATCATAGTACAAAGGCTCCTCACAAGCTCTCAGCACTACCTCCAATTGCTACACACTATCAAGCTAGATCTAGCAAAACACATGCTCCAATATTTTTCCACTTGATAGCCAGCCTCTATTGCGTAATCAATGCTATGGGATGGCTTCATTAAATAGATAAACCCACGCTTGTCTTCTTGCCAATCCACTGCACATCACCCACCTATTTGTGTGTTGCAAATAGCAATGTATAGTCTGGCCCGATAGTTAGCTTTTGCTCTTTCACCTATTTCTGCCTTGGTCTCCACTAAAAATGTCCATGCCTTTGAGGATTAAATGATGCATTCTTTAGTTGATTAATGAGGTTATAATTAGTGAATTAATTAATAGTTAATTCACACCACTCTCAATAACTGTATCAATTAGTTAAACTGAACACAACTCCACCAACTACCTCAATAACTCCACCAAACTCTGTCACATGAGTTCTAACTGAAGTCTCCATGCAATAGCTCCACTTAACCCTCAGGAATAGCGTAATTCCTTCTGTCAGCTCCTGTGCCACATCTGTGCACTTAATTGAAGTGCTCCAAGAGAATAAGTTAATGTTTATAGTCCAAATATTATTAGGAGCTAATAATATTCGACATATCTATTTTTAGACTGGCAATCTAAAAATAGATTCCGCCCAATATGTCTAAAAATAGAAGTCCATCTATTTTTTAGAGCTTGACCAACCATCCATATAGCATCACACGCTCATAGAACATGATCCATATGTCTAAAAATAGACATAGTCTAAAAATAGACTTTGCGCCAAAAATAGCCTGCAGGCCCACTTAGTGAAGGCGACTCCTTTCCACTAAGCTCATCATCTTGTTGCAATCTCAACATGTTCATCCCTGAGATTCTTTCTGGGGCTCTTATGTGTTTGTCTCCTTTATCTATTCAATTTTAATTCAACTTAATTCATACATAATTACTTGGAATTCATAAATTATTATGCTCCAACTTCCTTTATGTATCTTGTTTGTTGTTAAAGTTATTTTTGTAAGAGCTCATATGCCTCAGCTTCCATGAATGGTGTTTTTATGTAATTGAGTTTCATATTAACTCCATGCCCAATGGTAGCCATCACACATATTTCACCTGCAAAAAATCATCCAAAAGACATCTGAGGGTTAACCATCTTCTTTTTTAAGCTTACTTACTGAATAACATATTTTTTTCTTGAGAGAGCCATCTCTAGTTGGAAGGGCTAACTTCCAATCCTAAGTGGTTTGAAATAGTTACATCAGACTGACTGTTAAGCAGCCCAATTAGTCTCAATTTGGTGATAACACACTAGTCGAGGATTCCTAGGCCTGATCAGGGGCACACACCTTTAGGATTTGCCGTATATTCTTCTATTCACCAGTCGAGAATTCCTAGGCCTACAGGGGCACACAAAATTTGGATTTGCTGCAATCCCACCTTCTTCCGTCCAAGGATTCCTGGGCCATGTGTTTTTTTGTTTCAAATACCACCCCACTCAATTTTGAAACCATCTTTCAATCCACCTCAACCAAATACAAGATAACACATCACACTATGGCTATGTGGAAATGGAAAGGCAATGCTGAAGAACACAATCACACATGAAAAATCCCATGCCAATGACAACAAGAGAACCAAATACACACATGCATGTACCATTCATACCAAATATGCGATGAAATCACACATGAAAATCAATAACTACAAGTAATCCCATTGTAGCTACTTGATCTTGCTCTTCCTTGCTTGATCTTTACTTCCCTTTGGCTTCTTTTTCCTTCCAATGTTTTTCTTGATCCAATACTGAAGTGCTCCATGAAAAATCTAAGTGTCCAAGAGTGTGTGTGAGTGCGAGAATAGAGAGAGAGATCCAAAAATGAACTAGACAAAGGTACCAACTAATCCTCATAAGCCTTTTTATTAATGAGGCCTGTGATTTCTTAAATTTTCCATTATTTTCCTTCATTTTCCTCCTCACATGTAGCTTGTGACATTTCACCTTTATTTTCTCCTAATTTCCATTATTTTCATAAATAAAATGCTAATTAAAGCCTCAGCCCTTTCCAAATCATTTTCCATTGCATTTTCCTATTTCCTTAGCCATAATAAACCAAATGGACACAGACACTAGGATGCTTTTACCAATATTTAGTTTGGAATATGTGTCCCATGACCTTGGTTATTATTTCTCCTTTATTTACTTTATTACATGGGATTTTTTACCATGGTAATTACAAAAAGATACATAAATTTCATTGGGGTTAAGTGTGATAAAAATCACTTAGCTTCCCCTTTTCTCTTTTCTTCTTCTAAACTATTTTCCAAACTTCTTGGTTGGGTTCAAATTTTACCATGTCCAATTCATTTATCTTGCTACACATGAGCTTCTTTGTCTGAGTATGAACTCTCAGATACATGAATTCTATTTATACCTGATTTGGTGAGAGATTCATCTTTCTACTGCTAAGTTTCTTTGGTCTCAACCAATTTAGTATCCTTCAAATGTGGATCACGGTTCTTGACTGGTCCACACCCCCTTCATTTTCTTAGTTATAATGTTGTGCCCGTGGTTCCTGAGTTGGATTTTACAACTCGTTATCTTCTTCTTATTTAGAAAGGAAGGGGTTCGATACTTTCCATCCCTTGGCTTATGGGATTTCCACTTTTTTGTTTTTGGGATTTTTTTTTCTTGTCGGTGAGTTTCATGCAAGTGTCTCGTTTGATAACACTTTCGACATATAAATGTCATGTTCTCATAATATAAAACTTGTATCCATTGAAAGTTTTTATGTTTCAAGTGGATATGGTTAGGTAGACTTTTACTATGGTTTATCTCTACTCATATTCTAGTGAAAGTGAATATACCTTCTTCTTCTTATTTTCTATCACAATCCATCTTTCCAAATTTTCCCAGAATATTTCCAATGTCCTCTAGAACTTGATGGCACTAGAAGGGAAGAGGGAGGTTTGGTAATCTCACCCAAATGGACATTGTTGTTACCACCATGCTTGTGGCATAGAAATATGGGAACCATGGGGTAATAAAGAGTCATGCCCTGCTCCATAACCATGGTCCATCATTTAGGACTTTCTCTAGACCCTCCTTTGTTTCAAATTCAACTATGAAGAAGCGTTTGGAATATACGTAAATGCTACAATTAGGTGTCCAGGAAGAAAAGAACCATTGGTGTAAATATTTAGATCTCGACTAGAATCCTTTGAACCTACATATTATCACCATGGATTGAAGATAAAAAAAAGCCATGTTTACTTGTGCGTATTTAACTTCCATGATTGGATCTTGTGCCATTTGTTTGACTATGTAGCCCCTTGGAATGTTTTGGATATGATCTGCAGGGATGGAAGTCTTCCTTTTCACCACATCCTTGAATGAGATTGAACAATTAAGGTTTTTAGGGCCTCAAGCTCCATCCTGTAGCCACAAATTTAATATTATGGTGGAGTTTCTTCCAATGCCATAATATTTCAGCTGAAAGGAATTTTAGAGCACTTTCCCCTAATATAAAAAACATTAAATAGTTTTTGGTATTCCCAAGTTAGTTTTAATATTTTTCTTATGGTTTTCCACTGGATTCAAGACCCAAATCCAAAAGAGAGAGGTCCTCCCATTAAAATTTTTAAGGAAGATCTCGTATTTTCCTTCTTCTGTCTATCTTTTGTCAAGACCTAGACACAAAATACTGAGAGGAAGCTCATAAGAGCCCGAATCCCCATTGTGAATTGGATCTATTGAAGACTGCTCCTTCAACAAACGAAAATTTTGAGAAACTAGCAATTGCATGCAAAAGAACATTGTCTACATCCGTCATGAGCCAAGAGACCTTCTTAACCCTATCCCTATCCCGATGTAAATGGGAGGAGACATTTAACCTCAAATTTTCCATGCATTCCATACATATGATAGTGCCATAGAATACAAAGGGCCAGTTGAATGGGTGATCCACGAATCTAATCTCTAATTTTAAAGCAAAATACAAAGCCCCCATGGATCACAAAACCCATAGAGCAGCATACACTCGAGGGATGAAAGTATGAGTGATGTGAGGGCCAAACAACAACCTTGTAGGACTTTATCGTTGCACCCCCCCACATAAGCTCTAAACATTGGCTAGATAAGCCCATGCAAATGGGCTCCTGTCGATCCCAAGCGAAAAGGGATACAACTAAGTCTCGTAAATTCGTATCCTTGAAAACCATGAGTAAAAATCCCCAAGATGATCCCAAGCGAAAATGGATACAACTAAATCTCGTAAATTCATACCCTTGAAATCCATGAGTAAAAATCCCCAAAAAGTTGGCCTTTCTACCCTAGGAAAAGGCATGCTGAACTAATTTTATTTACCTGGAAGATAATTGAGACATGCAACTCCATACCATGGTGTTCCCACAAAGTGATGAAACCTACTTATAATGCAAATCAATTTATTTTTATATTAAATGAATCAACTCAACTAAATAAACACAACCCCTTTTTTAACTATTATTCTTTACTTATAAATTAAATTGTTAGTATGACACTATATAACCCAAAAATGAGCTATCCCCATATCTCAATGCTTTAGAATGACTCACAAAAGCCTTAAAGATGTGATAAATAAACTCGTAAATGACCTTAACTCATAGACTTAAAATTTGGTAATTAAAGAATCTTAATGTTGCTTCATGTGAAAGGAGCATTTTTCACCTTGTAACTCCTATGCACGATCAACTCAATCATGGATAATGAATAATGAATCCTTGTGACAATGGTCAACAATACATCATCTTTCACATGCTTCTCACTTTCTTGATATTTGGGATTTTAAAGTCCCCCAAACGTGCTATGCCTAGTTTGAATATTTTCACCATCTAAGCTGCCTCGTAGTTAAAAAAAGGTTCTTGTTGAGGACGGCTTTTCATTTGAATTATTTTAGGCATCTAATCTATGAGCATGCTCTCCAGTTTGATTGTCCTGCCTTTCTTACTTTGATTATCGGGTGTGACCTTCCAATGGCACATTCGAATAGCAATATAGTCCAGACATACGTCCACATACACATACACGTTCTTAGCCATAAAAATTCACATCAGTAACCAAGCAATAGTAATGTCAAACTGAAAAAGGTGCTCGTTCCAGAAACTTAAGTCCTATATACCTCAAATCAACAAAATTCCTTTTGTTGTTTACGCCATAGAATCATATTCTCTGCACTATAGTTCGACTAAAGTTGGAAAAAGTTGACAACTTTGTGTAGCATATAGATTATTCAAGAAGCACGAGGAAGGTGAGACCATCTGTAATCCGATCATTGATAACTCACTTGTTGTCATGTAGTGTATGTATCACATGTTTAGCTGACAAAGGTTCAGCTCTACTGAGCATGAGATGACTGGTTTACTGTACTTTTTTCACATTGTTGGCTTGGGTTGTTGTAGACTTATTCAATATTCTGTTTGTGATATATTAAAAAATATCTCTAATTTCATACCAATATAACATAATTATTTATACCATATTTTCGCATCAGAAAATATTCTATCAACAAATATCTCTATCAAAAATTGTCCAGAAAATTTCATGTATTTTTTTATACTTTCAATATTTATTAGAAAATATTCCACATACTTTTTTATACTTCTAATATTAATATCTATAAGCTTTCTCTACCCTTCATTTTTTGGTTCACTTCTCTCAAAATACTTACAATATATTCGCTTTATTTTTTACAATTTTAGAACCTATAAATAAAATATATAACCTTTTCCCAAATATTTACAATATATTCATTCTCTTTTTCACAATTTTAAAATGCATGAATACTATCACACAAATACATCACCCTTACACCGATGGAATTGGTTCACCTTATCATTTCTTGAATAATTATGTTCTTATCACCCCCTTAAAAGTCTCGTCACCAGTGGCATCATCGTAGGTAATGGGTGATCGTTACTCAGTTCAAATGGTTTTTATCCAGACAATCAATACCCATACCTGAATTCTCTTATAGCTACTTCGTAATAACTCAAAGTTTTCGTTGGTTATGAAATTTTAATGAGGAGAATTGAGTCATACATACATCATTATAAATATTTCCAGTGATCTTTTGTAGTTAATCCGATGCTCATCGATATTTTCTAAATGGGCGGGGATGCGCTTCTCTTCACCAAAATCACCAGTCTGCTTTCATAGCACCCTCTGATATGGACAACATATATCTCAAAACTTATCTTCAAATTGCCGAGAAATCTTAGTAAGAAACCATGTTAGTTAATTCAAAACAATTATTTTTATTATTATATATCTATATATATATATATATATATAATTTTGTTAATACATTTTTTATTAGTTTTTATAGAAAAAATATAGTCTTTCCGGTTAATCATATTATTAAGATTTGGTCGAAATTTGGAATTAATTAATGTGGTTCATCTTCAGAACAAGGTGAAAAAGTCCATGGATCTTATAAGATCCATGTACATTTTCATATTGTCTGAGGATGAACCACATTAGTTGGTTCCAAATGTCAACCAAATCTTAATGATATGACTAATCCTATAGACATTTAAGATAAAATATGCACAGAATTGAAAATAAGATTTGTAGCTCTCAGGTGAGTACTGCACCTGGAGACTACACTCAAACGGAGAGATCACTCTACTTCATGAATCAGAAATTACATCATTAAGTACATCTCAAGAAATCAGGAAGTTGCAAACAAACTCCTAAATTCTAGGAACAAATTCTAAACTAAGGAGATACGTTACGACTTATGTAACCTTTTCTCCATTAATACATAAATAATATAATTATTTTCAACTCCCCCCCTTAATGGAGAAAGGAATATCCTGAACTCCTAGCATCCTTCTAAACAATTCAAACTTCACACGTGCAAAAGGCTTAGTAAAAATATCAGCGATATTGTCACAAGTTTTACAATATTCAACACAGATTTCTTTTGACTGTAGTTTCTCTCTAACAAAATGGAACTGAGTGTCAATATGTTTGGTGTTTTTATGAAACACTGGATTGTATGCTAGTTTAATGGTACTCTGGTTGTCGTTTTTGATGGAAGTTGATTTTTTTTGTTCTTCTCCCGCATCATTGAGAAGCCTTCTCAACCAGATTGCTTCACACGTAGTTGCACACAATGCTTGGTACTCAGCTTCACTTGAAGATAAGGCTACAGTGCTATGCTTTTTGCTGCTCCATGCTATGACCCCGGATCCTATGCTGAATGCGTAACCTATGATAGACCTTTGATCATCCAGGTTACTTGCCCAGTCTGAATCTGAAAAACTTGCTAGAGTAACATCAAATGAGTCAGTGTATAAAATTCCATAATTAACAGTACCACAAAGATACCTCAACACACTTTTTGCTGCAACCCAGTGACTTTCAAGTGGTGTTGACATGAATTGGCTCAACACACTAACAGAGTATGCCAAGTCTGGTCTAGTTGTTGTGAGATATATCAAACTCCCAACTAGTTGTCTGTACATGGTGGCATCCACCTCCTTAGTGCCATTGTCACTGCATAACTTCAAATTCTGCTGCAATGGTGTTGTTGCTGACCTACACTGATCCATGCCAAATTTTTCCACTAGACTTTTGGCATACTTTCCTTGAGTAAGAAAAGTCTGTCCAGTATCTCTCCATACTTCTAATCCGAGATCTTTCATTTCAAAAACTTGTGCCATCAACCGTTTGATTTCTCTGATCAAATTATCTGCATTGCCTGTTATAATCATGTCATCTACATACAGAGAAATCAAAATAATCTGCCCCTGTTTATTGTACTTGGTATACAAATTTGGGTCGTTCAAACTCATATGAAAACCATGCTCTAAAAAGAAAGAATCAATCTTTTCGTACCAAAACCTGGGTGCTTGTTTTAAGCCATATAGTGCCTTTTTCAATCTGCAAACAAGATGTTCCTGCCCCTTCTTTACAAACCCTTCAGGCTGTACTAAGTAAAATTCTTCTTTTAATTCACCATTTAAAAATGCAAATTTAACATCAAGATGGTGTAGCTCCCAATTATGTTTAGTTGCTAGAGAAATAAGCATTCTAATAGTATTTAACTTTGCTACAGGTGCAAAGGTATCATCAAAATCTATACCCTCTTGTTGTGAGTACCCCTTTGCAGCCAGCCTAGCTTTTAGTTTTTCTATACTTCCATCTGCATTCATTTTTTGTTTAAACAACCATTTACATCTTATGGGTGTTTTATCTTTAGGCAGTTCAACTAAATCCCAAGTGTTATTTCTAAGAATAGATTCAATCTCTTCATTCATTGCAGCCCTCCATGCCTCAGATTGACTAGCTTCTTTGTAATTAGTGGGTTCTACAATGTTCAAAATATTTGACATCAAAGCATAGTCTTTCAATCTGGATGGTTTTTGAGTCCTCCTACCTGATTTCCTTGGTAGGGGACTTACCTCAAATTTTTTTTCTTCAGATTATTTGGGCTTGCATTATCACCTTCTTCTTGCTTTTCTTTCTGCTCTTCTTTTTTTTCCTCTTTCTGCTCCTTCTCTCGTTCATCCTCACCGCTTTCCTCCATCAACAATGGAATGTGCCAATCATCATCACTGTCATCTTTCCCTTCTTGAACCTGTTCATGAAACACTACATCCCTGCTTGCAAATATCTTATGAGACACATGATTGAACAACTTATATGCCTTAAATTCAGTACCATATCCAAAAAATATGCATTTGATAGCTTTAGGGTCTAATTTCTTCCTATCAGCTTTGGGTATATGGGCAAATGATTTTGACCCAAACACTCTTAAATGATTTACTGCTGGTTTGAGTCCATATAAAGATTCAAAAGGGGTTTTGAAGCCTAGATATCTGGTAGGAATTCTGTTCTTTAAATAGACAACAGTATTAATAGCTTCTGCCCAAAAACTATTAGATAGGCACTTACCTTGTAACATGCTCCTTGCGCACTCCACTAAGGTTCTGTTCTTGCGCTCTACCACTCCATTCTGCTGTGGTGTGTGTGGCACTGTAAACTACTGAACAATCCCATGAGATTTGCAGAATTTCATGAATTCCCCTAACCTATATTCTCCCCCTTGATCAGAGCGGAGAATTTTTATGTTTTTTCCAAACTGTTTTTCAACCAAGGTTTTAAATTCTATAAAATACTGGAAATTCTGACTCTTTTTACTCAGAAAATAAACCCATGAATATTTAGTGCAATCATCAGTAAATAAAATAAAGTAATATGCTCCACCTAGCGACCTCGTCTACATAGGTCCGCATATGTCAGTATGCACTAGTTCTAGGATATCTCTTTCCTTCCTTCTATCATGCACAGGAAACTCTTCTCTATGCATTTTACCTAAGGCACAACCATCACAATTTAACTGAGTACTATGAAAGACAGGGAGTCCCTCAACCATACCTTTTCTCTGTAATAACATGAGGTCCTACAAATTCAAATGACCGAATCTATGGTGCCAGAGTTGTTCGGTTGTCGATCCACCTGCAACCATGGCTCACAGTGGTATAATTTTTACATACAGTCTATATAGGCTTCCTACACGCACGTCTGTTGCAACAATTTCTTTCCTGCAATCCTTTATGACACAATGAGTCTTGAAGAATTCGACTTGCATATCTTGATCATTTATCATGGATACAGATATTAGATTTTTCTTAATTCCAGGTACATATAAAACATTTTTAAGACTATTGATATCACCATTTGGTAACTTTACTGGAATATCTCCATAGCCTTTAATCTCGTATCCACTATCATCTCCTAAATAAATTTTTGATCCATATATACTTTCTTCAAGAGTTTCAAAATATTCCTTCTTACCTGTTGTTAGCCACCTATAATTTTTGTTGTTATACCCAAAGGTGGCTAAATATGTTTTGAGCCTTCAAAGAACAAATTTCATCACTAAAAATTGTTGGCTTTTGAAGACTCCTTGAAGGCCTCATGCCTTTGTCCAAAATCCTCATTTCTGTTCTCATCTCATACTCTAAAATTCTGCTGATTTCTTGTAAGAAACTGCTGAAGAAACCATCATTTTTTCCCCTTTCTCCCACTCATAACTAACCTTCAATTACTCCCCCTTTTCTCCATATTATTTCCCTACTTTTCATAAGTTTCTCCTTCCATTCATGAAAATTCTCCTGACATGGTTTAAAACTTCTTTTTGAGCTGTGCCGAAACCCCCAAATCCATTTAAAACCTTGAAATTTTTCATAAAAAACAAAGTTTCATTGCTATGGACCTAAGCCCCTTGGGCTAAGTCCTAAACCACTTCCCCTCACATGCCCATGTGTTAAAACCAAATGCCAAGGCTTTCGGCGCTAATCGCAAATATCCAAAGGGTGCATGACTTTGAACCATTACAAAGTTCATTTTCCTTTGTAAACCCAAAGACCCACTTTCCGAAAGTTTTAAGTTAAAAACTTAAAACCACGTGCTGAATATAAATGGGTTGATTGAAAAGAGCCGATTGCGCAATCGCAATCGTAAACAACACAAATGGGTTGATCGGAAAGACCAGGCTCAGTGGCTCCATTGCGATTGGCCCTTGTCTCTATACTCCCGGGCATATTACATTCCATATATCCGAAGGCCTCGCAGTCGGACGCCTGTCTGCTTTATATATATATTCTTCCGCCCGATCCATAAAAACCTTTGATTATTTCAAAAGTTCGGGTTTTATATAAAATACAAAGGTTTCTCCCCGTTTCCATTCTCCACCGTTGATCTAGTCCTGTGATCCAACGGCCTGCGCTCAATCGCAAAGTTCCCTCCGATCGCAATCGCGGACCTTCCCGTCTCACCCTCGATTGCCGATCCCCGATTCAATCCCGACCGTCCATCTATTTCGCAATCCGACGGCCATCGCACACCCTTGCAAATCCCTCCGATTCATTCCCTGCCGTCGATCTGGTCCTCAAATCAACGGCCAGCGCTCAATCACAAGGGGCTCAATCGCAAAGTTTCAATCGCATATTGTTGTGTGACCTCCCCGATTGCGATCCTCTGATTAAATCTGGGTTGTCCATTTCCCGCCTATCCGACGGTCCTTATTCCCTCCGATCGCGAGTCTTACCGCCATTTCAAAACCCTCCGATTCACTTTCCGCCGTTGATCTGATTTGCAGATCAACGGCCAGCGCTTAATCGCATCGCTGCGTTTCAATCGCACGCACTTACCTGCCACCCCCGATTGAGATCCTCCGATTAGATCTGGACCGTCCACGTGTCCAGATCGGACGGTCCAAAACTGCTCCCCCTTATTCTTCTTCCGCTATCCTTTTCGCCTTTCTATGCAGATCTCCACCGTTGGTTGCCTTCATCCGACGGCTTCGCTCCTCCCCCGCCGTCTGAAGCAGTTTAACCTATTTTCGTAGGATTTCTTAACTATTTTTGTGTTTTGCAGGCGTTTTAATGGTTTTCCATTGTTTAATGAAAGAAAGCCGAGGCTTGGGGAAGACGTTTCCTGCACCTTCGAGCTATTAAAGAGAACCATCTGCAGGGTTTCGCTTCATTGTTTTCTCAATGCTTCATGGGCATTGATGCTTTTAAAAGCCCAGTGCGGCCTGCACATCAACAAGACACTGTTTTAATTCAAAAACAGTTAAAGAGTATCAGTTTGAAGACAGAGCACAGCAGATAAAGATTGAAGACGGTTTTTTGGGGATTACGGCTAAGACCGTTATCAAAAGCCTAATCCCCAATCTAAAACACAGTTTAAAAAGAAAATCATAAATGTTTTGATGACAGAAAGGTTTCCACCGCTTCAACTGAGGCAAATTGATTCCTCGGCTACTACAAAGAGCCACCTGTTGCCTCAAACCTTTCAAACAGAGGCCGAAGTTATTGCTTAAAGAAATATCTACCTTCAGCGCAGCCAGGGAGTTAATTCCGCCACAGGAAACTGATGCAACAACTATCTGCGGAGTTATTTCACACGGCATATGAGCCTCAAAGTCAAATAAAACTCACTTCGAGTTTTTCATAAATGTAAAAGTTAATGCAGCACTTCCACCTGTAATTTCTCCAATCGATGCCTCTCAAAGGGCCGAGAAGTCTTCACTCTGCATTAACTGTCCTTGAGATATTTTGTTAAAATCTCACCTCCTCATCTTCCTATAAGTACTTCTACAGAAGAGGAGAAACTGTTGGTTGCTGTTTGATCACAAGTTGTAATATTGAAACTCTCTGAAATAAATATACAAGTCTGTTGAAGTTGAAAATAATTTGGAGTCTTGGATGTCTTGATGATGCCGTTGCATGTCTGTTCCTGAGAAGGCTCTATCATTGGATCCGTGAGCTTGGCTGTTGGTGAAGTGCTCTGAACTGTTAAATGTTTTTCCTTGTTTTCATTATGTTCCATAATTTCTTACTACAATAGGCTGAAAGTTTTAGGCTAAGAAATGACTCCTGGAAGCACCTTAGACCTGTTCACCCTTCACTGTTTTATGTTTTCTTCTGCTGAAGTATTTTAGAGGCTTTAAAACTTCTCTTTAGTCTTCATGCTCGTTTATTTCCTTGATAGCTCAAATAGTTGATTTCAGCATGTTATGGTTCTCCCTGCTTGTCTGCCATCACTTGAAAGCCGTTATTGAAATCTCCCTTCGAAGTACCATTGTCTTAAGTTAACCAAAGAGGTCGGTTTTGATCTTACCCTTTGCCCCTGCTTAAACAGTGTTTTTGAAGGTCTTTATAGTTGCAAACACAGATGTTATTTAGGTGTTCCCTCTTCTATGAATGCAACTATCAGTGAATCTTTTCTGTTTTCTAAAATCCTTTAAAATAATATCTTTGAGGAAATAGGGTGTTCCCCGAATCTTAGATTTCATTTTAGAAGTTGTCTTGAAATCATTATTTGCTTAAAGAATGTTTGTAGAATTTATGGTTAGCCCTGTCTATCAAATATCTCTTTATTGATAAGTCATGTTCTCAAGTTCCCTTTGTTGAGAATTAATTTTCTTTTTCCAAACCATTAATGTCCATCTCATTCCAAAACAAAAGATCCTGTGACCAAGTTAGATTTGCCCTTTGATATCCCATATCCCTTGAAGAGTTTGTCACGATCTTATTTTGACTCCATTGCCCAATGAACCGGATATTTCCTCTTTCTGTCTATCTTTCCTAGACCTTTCATATTCTGCTGTATCAACTCAACCCAACCAAACAAACATCTGCACGTAATAACTAGTCTAAAATCTATAACCAAAGCAAACAAGATAAACCTTTGCGAACAAATATTTGAGAGATCCCTCTATGAGAACAGGAGGACTAGATCCTGGAACTCTAAAGATTGGTTCTGATGTTGCCTTGTCTTTTTATTTTCCAAACTTTCAAAACACGGGACACCAACATAATGGCGATCACGGTGGGACCTTACTGAGTAATACGGTGAGTTGAAAACATCTCTTAAAGCTCTTTAGGCCCTTAACTCGATAAAAAACACATTCTGGATTTATCCCATCGCTCACACCAACATAATGGCGATCACGGTGGGACCTCTGAGTCAATAACAATCCTAATGCCCCTTAGGACTTCAGAAATCCCTTATTTTTAAGAATATCCAGTGATTATTAGCCACCTCATCGCGACCAACATAATGGGACCTGCTGAGAATTAGAGGTTTGCGAAACCTTTCCGTCAGCTTTAGGTCCAGTATAACATAAGTAACTTTCTTCAAGCACTGCCTAACATAATGGCAATCATGATAGGACTCTTTGAATCAGTGACAAACTAAGTAACCCTTAGGATTCCTCTAAATCCTTATCAAACCTTGAAGGAACCAGTTACCAAGCCATAAGAGCAACTTTGTTTGTTTGAACACCTTAGCTAAGTGAAAAATCAGACTTAGAACACTCTCTTAACCTATAAAAACAAATAAACTCTGAAAAACCCAAACTATTTCAAGTTTGGCTCCGTAATAAACATGGTGGTGGACCATAAAACCTTTTACCTCCTTAGGAGCTGAAAAGCTTCCACCTGGCGACTCCATAATCCCAAGCAAACCTTAAAAGACTCCACTGGAAAGAACCCTTACCATTATTCAGTTTTCTAATCCAGTTAGAGGATTGTAAGATCAAAATTTGTGTAAACAGATCAGTTAACCTCTCAAAGATTGTCATACTTGGTTGAACTTTTCCTGTCATTTGGATCTCAAATTACGGCATAGTGGCTTGTAGGAAGATTTATACTAGAGCCCATCCTGACCCCGATCCACCTGAGACAGTTGACGACCCAGAAAGTATCCTTTGGAAGTTTCCTAAGGTTAATTTTTCAACTGTTTTCAGATCACCCTTGAGGGCTAATTCAGTTCCTGAAAATCTTTTAGCTCTACAACAATCACAAGTTGATTTAGTAAACCCATTTAGAACTAGGTCATTTGATGATATAATTCAGATAAATCCTGAGTCTTCACTTTCATCCCCAGAAACAAGTGAATATCCTGATAGAGAATCAACACCTCCTGATCCACATTTTCTTTTTAACCTAGGTGTCTCTCATCCAAAATCAGCTCAGCAATCTGCTGCTGTTCCATCCACTTCTGTACACCATTCATCCACTGTTCAAACCACTCCACTCCAGCCAAATCCCCCTCTTGTAAATTCCCCTCTTGTTAATCCACCCCCACCACATATCATGGCAGCATGGTATGCTCCCTTAGCCCTTAATATACCACTAGTCAATCTTCCACAGGACTATCAGTCCAAAATTCCATTATATGATGCTAATAATGCTACAACCGCATCACAACATGTGGATAAGATGAATGACTATTTTGATCGAAATGAAATCGATGATGATTCTATCAAACTTAGACTGTTTGCTCAGAGCTTAGGGGGAGAAGTAAGAAAATGGTTTAAAGGTTTAGCCCCCCGTAGTATAAATGACCTCCAAGGCTTCCATCAAACATTCTTAAACAAGTGGGAAGTGAGAAAAAATGCTCTCCAAGTCCTTGCTGATTATAACAATCTCCATAGGAACCCTGGGGAAAATGTACAAGCTTATTGTACTAGATTTAACAGCGTGTATAACACACTTTCCCCTGAACTAAAACCTCCTCAGGGCTCAGCTTTAAACAAATTTCCTGAAGGGTTTGACCCAGACATGACATATTCACTCAGAGAAAGAGTTTTTGCAACTTTGGAAGATATGCAAAGAGGTGCCCTTTCCGTGGAAGTAAACTTAATAGAAAAGAGAGCAAGAATGAAAACTGAGAAAGGAGTATCTTTCAGAGAGGAATCCCATCCCTCTACTTCAGGCTAAAAAATGGAGAGAATGTTGGAAGAAATGATGAAAGAGATGAGCATAATTAAGAAAGCAGAAACAAATCAAAGCCAGACTGCACTTCAAAACAATCAAAACAGAAATAGAAATCAGAATTATAGAAAAGATAACAATCAGGATAAGAAAAAAGAAAGTGACCAACAAATCAGACCTCCCTTTCAACAGAACTATGTAGATCAATATGAGGAAGACAGGGAGTTGGAAAGGTTGGAAGAATCACATGTAAACTTGATTGGATCAGACAGTGGGGATGAGGTTTTCCTCACCGAGGAAGAACAAGGTTTCTTCTCAAATGATCAAAATACAAACACCTATGAAGATTCTGATGACTATAGATTAGGTTTTGAAAATGCAATCATGGACGTGCACAAACAGTATGATCTTAGGAGCAAGGGAAGTGTAGAGAATTCAAAAGATAAGAATACTGGCATTGCTGTCAAGAAGAACATGGAAAATCAGTCCAAAAAGACTGCAGAAAAAACCAACATTTCGGCTAAGAAAACAGACTCCAATAAAGACAAGGGAATCCAACCAAATGTTGAAAAAAGTACCCCTAGCACTTCAGCTAGTCATCCCAATAAAACCATCCCAATTACTATCCCAAACCAGGTTCAGCAAAGTAAAATTGCTGAAAGGAATTTAATTGAAAAAACAGATGTAAATATCAACAAATCAATTACTCCTTTCAGCCTTGAGGGGGAGATTGCCAAGATTAAGATTACCATCCCCCTAGCTGAACTAGTAACCCAAGATGTGTACAAAAACCAAGTTTTAAAAGCTTTAAACTTAGGAAGTGATACTGACACCTTAAACTTGACAGATGACAAACCTGAGCTGTTTTTTGGCCCAGAAGTTGAAGGAAAATATCAAGAAGGACCAGTCCCTCCCTTCTATGTCAGTTTGAGCATACACGATAAAATTCTACACAATGCCATGTTAGATTCCGGAGCTTCACACAATCTAATGCCCAAAGTAGTAATGGAAAGCTTAGGCTTAGAAATTACTATACCGTACAAAGATTTGTATTCCTTTGACTCAAGTAGAGTCAAATGTTTGGGTTTAATCAAAGATTTATGTGTTAACTTAGCTCAGATCCCTGCCACGAATCTAGTGATGGATGTCGTGGTAGCTGACATTCCCCCTAAGTATGGCATGCTTTTATCAAGATCATGGGGAGCCAAACTTCAGGGAAGCCTTCAAATGGACATGTCTTATGCCACCATCCCTGTTTTCAACCAAAATAGAAGATTATACAGGGAAACCCACATGAAATATATGGTGAGTAACATGGACAAACCAAAAAACTCTCCGATCTATTCTATTCAATCAAGTTTAGATTCATTTATCTTGTATAACGAAGATGAAATCACTCAACCAGGTAAAGAAAATATAGACCCACCAAATTTCACCTCGAATAAACTTCAAAACGTTGACGATCAACAGTGACAAGAAAATAAGAATGAGTCAAATATACTTTGGACAATAAATTTCGATGGATCCTGTAATAAAACTAGTGCGAGGGCAGGTGTCTGGATTCAAAACACGAATCAGAGTTTTTCATACAAATTAGACTTCCCATGCACTAACAATATTGCTGAGTATGAAGCACTTCTCCTAGGCTTACAACTGCTTAAAGATTTAGAAGCCCAAAGGATATCCATTTTAGGGGATTCTGAGCTTATCATCAAACAAATCAAAGGAGAATACTCAACCAAGAATCCAAAGCTTAGGGAATATAGAAATGCTGCCCTTGACCTGTTAAAAACTTTCGAAAAATATGAACTCGTTTTTATCCCTAGAGCACAAAATCATCTAGCAAATGAACTTGCCTTCACTGCCAGTAATTGCCAAGTACCTGATATAAATGAAAAACTCAGTATAAAGGTGAAACACAGACCTGCTGTGCCTGATAACGAAGATCACTGGCAAGTGTTCGAATCTGATAAACACATAGGTGATTTCTTAAAATCAGAAAATGATTTCAGCATACCAACACCAGAAGCTAGCCATGGAGAAAACTGCTTGTATATTGAACAAATCCTAGAGGCTGAAATGACATATCCTGCTGATATAAATCATTGTGAAAATCCTTTTGAAGCAGAGGTAGTGAACAATGAAGACCGAGAAGACGTGGAAGTCTTACAATGCAAAAATGATAAAATCCCAAGAGGTCTCACACCTTTAGAACACCTGTTTGATCTCAACGATGCAGCTAAAGAACCCAGAATGGAGCCTGTGGAGACAAATGTAGAAGAACACAACATAGGCAGTGTCACAGAACCCAAGATGATCAAGCTATCCAACACCCTCCCAGCCCACATAAAATCACAGTACATAAAGCTTTTTAAAGAATTTAAGGATGTGTTTGCTTGGGAATACAAAGAATTGAAATCATATGATACCAGCATCATCCAGCATAAAATTCCCTTGAAGGAAAATCAAAAGCCTTTTAAGAAAAAACTAAGGAGAATAAATCCCCTTTTATTACCTTCGGTTAAGGTAGAAATTGAGAAAATGTACAACGCTGGGATCATAGTACCCATTAGATTTTCGGAATGGGTATCAAACTTAGTTTCTGTTAGAAAGAAAACTGGGGAAATCAGGCTCTATATTGACTTCAGAAATTTAAACAGAGCCTCTTTAAAAGACAACTACCCTTTACCTAAGATGGACCATATACTTCAAAGGGTAGTTGGATCAAGAAGAATATCCCTATTAGATGGGTTCTCGGGTTACAATCAGGTGTTATTTTTCCCAAGTGATCAAATCAAAACTGCTTTTACCACACCTTGGGGAACTTTTATGTATGTCAAAATGCCTTTCGGATTAATGAACGCAGGGGCCACCTTCCAAAGGGCCATGGACATAGCCTTCTCTCAAGATATTGGCTATTTTATAATTATCTACCTTGATGACATAACTGTTTTCTCAAAAACTGATGAAGAACATTTGATTCACCTAAGGAAGGTTTTTGAGAAATGTAGGAAATTTGGCTTATCACTAAATCCCAAGAAGACCCTCTTTGGACTCCAATAAGGGAAACTTCTTGGTCACATAATTTCAGAAGAGGGAATCAAAATAGACCCTACGAGGATAGATGGCATATTGCAAATCAGCCATCCTAGAAGCCTCAAAGAATTGCAATCTTTCATCGGAAAGATTAATTTTTTGAGAAGGTTTATTCCCAAACTTGCTGAGCTATTGAAAAACATCACAAACATGCTTAAGAAAAATGTGGGTGTAAAATGGACTTTTCCAGCCAAACAATCATTCGAACTGGTCAAACAAGCTCTTACCCAAGCGCCAGTACTGATTAGTCCTGATTTTACCAAAGACTTTTACATTTTTTCTTTTGCTTCTGAACATACAATAGCTGCAGTTTTGCTTCAAAAGAATGATCTCGGACAAGAACAACCAATATCATTTTTTAGTAGGGCCCTAAGAGACGCTCCTCTCAATTATAACATTATGGAGAAGCAAGCCTTAGCATTAGTAAAAGCATTAAAAGACTTTAGGGTTTATATTTTACACTCTCACATAATTGCTTTTGTTCCGCATGTTGTTGTCAAGGATATTCTAAGTCAAGACCCTGATGGTAAAAGGGGAAAATGGATTGCAACTATTCTTGAATATGACTTAGAAATTAGGCCCACCAAACTTGTTAAGGGGCAAGGATTAGCAAAACTTATGGTCGAGTCCAACTTCCAAGCACTAGACATAAATATGGTGGATGTGTTGGAAGAAATGGAAGAATCTGACGCCCCTTTTATTGAGGAAACTTTCCTAAAATCCCCTTGGTATGCCGACATTGTTTATGTGCTTTTATATTTGAATACTCCTCCTTCTTTGTCTAAAACTAAAGCTAGATTTTTGAAACAGAAAGCTTTGAGTTTTTGCATTATAGACGGGGTGTTATATTGGAAAAACGCTGTTGGAATTTTGCTTAAATGTTTACTTGAAGATGATGCAAGGAAGATCATGCACGAACTACATGATGGTGAATGTGGAGGACACCTCTACTGGAAGGCCACAGCAAACAAAATTCTCAGATTAGGTTACTATTGGCCTACACTTTTCCCAGACACTCAGAAGTTGGTCATGTCTTGCCATAAGTGTCAAATATTTGATGGCAAGAAAAAGCTCCTTCCCTTACCCCTACATCCTATCAGAGTTGAGGCACCTTTTCAACAATGGGGGCTGGACTTCATTGGAGAAATTCATCCATCTTCCTCAGCTCAATATAAGTGGATCCTCACAGCCACTGACTTCTTCACCAAATGGATAGAAGCTATACCTACCAGGAATGCTAATGACTCTGTCATTATCAAGTTTCTTGAAACCCACATCCTATCCAGATTTGGTTGTCCCAGAAAAATCATAACAGACAATGCTGCTGCTTTCAAATCCAAAAATATGGTTGATTTCTATCACAAATACCATATAACCTTGGGCCATTCCACTGCTTACTACCCCCAAGGAAATGGATTAGTTGAATCCTCCAACAAGAGTCTCATCAATATCATTAAAAAATTGTTGGAAGAAAATCAAAAATCATGGCACAGTAAGTTGGTTCATGCCTTATGGGCTGATAGACTAACTACAAAGAAATCAATAAATATGTCCCCCTATCAGTTAGTTTATGGCATGGATGCAATTTTTCCTACCTCATCAGGAGTTCCAGTCATAAAACTCCTTCAAGAAGTACAGGTTGAGGAAAATGATATGCAGAGGAGGATCAACCAAACAATCCATTTGCAGCAGACTAGAGAAGAAGTTTATGAGAGAACACAGTTAGTCCAAGAAAATATGAAGAAGCAATTTGATAAGAGGACTAAGGCAAAAAATTTCCAGGTTGGAAGTGTTGTTCTTAAGTGGGATTCACGGAGGGAAGAGAAGGGGAAACATGGCAAGTTTGAGAACTTGTGGAAAGGGCCATATATTATTCATGCTGGGAGGGGTCATAATACGTTTTTCTTGAAAGAATTGAATGAAGAAGACTTATATGGAGGTCCTGTCAATGGCAAGATGCTCAAGCATTACTTCTGCCAAGAGTCTTAAGTTTCAAAGCATTTTTGTCTCCATTGTAAATATCATAGTCTAACCATTGCATTCAAAAGTTTACAAAAAATACAAAAAACAAAGAAAGAAATAAAAGAGGGCAGAAATAAAAAACAAAAAAGGCACAGCCCCATGCCAAAAAAGAGAAATAAATCTGAAATTGTGCAAGCTTAAATGCCACTCCTACAAAACACACTTCTAGTTAGTCAAACTGTTTAATCTTGACTAATTAGCTTTCAATTTTCTGCTGATAGGGTAGTGAATTTGATTTTCCAAACTGTTTAATCTTGGCTCATCAGTAGATAGATTAGGATAGGAATTAAGGTTCAAACATGTTCAAAATCTGAACCAAAGTTTCCAAGGAGAGATGACTCAAAACTGTTTTATTTTTCTGAGTCATAAAAGAGAAAAACTGGTTCTAATTTGCCCAAAATCTGAATCAGATATCAAGAAAAAGACAGCTCAAACCAAGTAAAAAACAGAGCTGTGAAGAAACGGAAGGCAGTACTTAAACTTTCAGATCGTAAGCCTTCTATTTTTATTTTAATTTTCTGCAAATAATAATCTATGTGCAGCTTGTTTTTATGCCATAGATCATAGCAAGTCGAACAGTTCAATCTTGGCTTGACTATTTTTAAATTTCTGTTGTAGAATTTAGAGAATAAAAGTTTGTTGGACTGTTTAATCCCAACAAACAGTAGATTAGGTAGAGAAACAACTGAACTCAACTGTTTAATCTGAGTTCAGGGAGAAATAAGGAGTAGAATTAGATTAGTTTTTTATGCTTTCAAAGGAATAAAATGTTGTGAGAGAGTTTACCAATCCAAGTGCACTCTAAGAAGAAAAAATGTTAGATCTGTAGGATTGGGTAGGTAGAAAGCTTGTTGATGAAGAACCATTGTTTTCATGGCTGCTAAATATGTTTTCAAACAATATCATCCAGCAAAAGAAGGGCAGCCCAATGGATGAGGCCACTAGTCAGCCTCCCAGAAATCAAGTCTGAATTCTTGGTGCCTTAGAGAAGGCACCATCCCCAAGTGGAGCCACTGTTAGCCACCTGTAATGTTTTGTTATACCAAAAGGTGGCTAAATCTTTTTTGAGCCTCCAAGGAACAAATTTTATCACTAAAAATTGTTGGCTCTTGAAGACTCCTTCTAGGCCTCATGCCTCTGTCCAAAATCCTCATTTGCTGTCTCATCTTATACTCAGAAAAATCTGCTGATTTCGCATAAAAAACTGCTGAAGAAACCATCATTTTTCCCCTTTCTCCCACTCATAACTAACCTTCATTTACTCCCCCTTTTCTCCATATTATTTCCCTACTTTTCATAAGTTTCTCCTCCCATTCATGAAAATCCTCCTGACATGGTGTAAAACTTCTTTTTTTAGCTGTGCCGAAACCCCCGAATCCATTTAAAACCTTGAAATTTTTCATAAAAAACAAAGTTTCATTGCTATAGACCTAAGCCCCTTAGGCTAAGTCCTAAACCACTTCCCCTCACATGCCCATGTGTTAAAACCAAACGCCAAGGCTTTCGGCGCTAATCGCAAATGTTCAAAGGGTGCATGACTTTGAACCATTACAAAGTTCATTTTCCTTTATAAACCCAAGGACCCACTTTCCGAAAGTTTTAAATTAAAAACTTAAAACCACATACTGAATATAAATGGGTTGATTGAAAAGAGCCGATTGCGCAATCGCAATCGTAAACAACACAAATGGGTTGATCGGAAAGACCAGGCTCAGTGGCCCGATTGCGATTGGCCCTTGTCTCTATACTCCCGGGCATATTACATTCCATATATCCGAAGGCCCCGCAGTCGGGCGCCTGTCCGCTTTATATATATATTCTTCCGCCCGATCCATAAAAACCTTTGATTATTTCAAAAGTTCGGGTTTTATATAAAATACAAAGGTTTCTCCCCGTTTCCATTCTCCACCGTTGATCTAGTCCTGTGATCCAACGGTCTGCACTCAATCGCAAAGTTCCCTCCGATCGCAATCACGGACCTTCCCATCTCACCCCCGATTGCCGATCCCCGATTCAATCCTGACCGTCCATCTGTTTCGCAATCCGACGGCCATCACACACCCTTGCAAATCCCTCTGATTCATTCCCTGCCGTCGATCTGGTCCTCAAATCAACGGCCAGCGCTCAATCGCAAAGTTTCAATCACATATTGTTGTGTGACCTCCCCGATTGCGATCCTCCGATTAAATCTGGGCCGTCCATTTCCCACCTATCCAACGATCCTTATTCCCTCCGATCGCGAGTCTTACCACCATTTCAAAACCCTCCGATTCACTTTCCGCCGTTGATCTAATCTGCAGATCAACGGCCAGGGCTTAATCGCATCGCTGCATTTCAATCGCACGCACTTACTTGCCACCCTCGATTGAGATCCTCCGATTAGATCTGGACTGTCCACGTGTCCAGATCGAACGGTCCAAAACTGCTCCCCCTTATTCTTCTCTCGCTATCCTTTTCGCCTTTCTATGCAGATCTCCACCGTTGGTTGCCTTCATCCGATGGCTTCGCTCCTCCCCCGCCGTCTGAAGCAGTTTAACCTATTTCCACCGGATTTCTTAACTATTTTTGTGTTTTGCAGGAATTTTAATGGTTTTCCATTGTTTAATGAAAGAAAGCCGAGGCTTGGGGAAGACGTTTCCTGCGCCTTCAATCTGTTAAAGAGAACCATCTGCAGGGTTTCGCTTCATTGTTTTCTCAATGCTTCATGGGCATTGATGCTTTTAAAAGCCCAGTGCAGCCTGCACATCAACAAGACACTGTTTTAATTCAAAAAAAATTAACGAGTATCAGTTTGAAGACAGAGCACACAGATGAAGATTGAAGACGGTTTTTTTGGGGATTACGGCTAAGACCGTTATCAAAAGCCTAATCCCCAATCTAAAACACAGTTTAAAAGAAAATCATAAATGTTTTGATGACAGAAAGGTTTCCACCGCTTCAACTGAGGCGAATTGATTCCTCAGCTACTACAAAGAGCCACCTGTTGCCTCAAACCTTTCAAACAGAGGCCAAAGTTATTGATTTAGGGAATATCTGCCTCCAGCGCTACCAAGAAGTTAATTCTTCCAAAGGAGTGTAATAGAAAATAGCTGCAGAGTTGCTCCGGACGGAACATAGAGCCTCAAAGTCAAATAAAGCTCCAGTCGAGCTTTGATATTAATTGTAAAACATTAATACAGTGATCCACCTGTACACTTCTCCATCGAACCCCTCAAGAGACCGAGAAGTCATTTAATCTGTATTAATGGTTCACGAGATATTTTTGTTAGTTCTCACCTCCTCATCTTCCTATAAGTACTTCTGCATAAGATGAGAAGGTTGGTTGCTGTTTGATCACAAGTTGTAATATTGAAACTCTCCGAAATAAATATACAAGTCTGTTGAAGTTGAAAATAATTTGGAGTCTTGGATGTCTTGATGATGCCGTTGCATGTCTGTTCCTGGGAAGGCTCTATCATTGGATCCATGAGCTTGGCTGTTGGTGAAGTGCTCTGAACTGTTAAATGTTTTTCCCTTGTTTTCATTATGTTCCATAATTTCTTACTACAGTAGGCTGAAAGTTTTAGGCTAAGAAATGACTCCTCGAAGCACCTTAGACCTGTTCACCCTTCACTGTTTTATGTTTTCTTCTGCTGAATTATTTTAGAGGCTTTAAAACTTCTCTTTAGTCTTCATGCTCGTTTATTTACTTGATATCTCAAATAGTTGATTTCAGCATGTTATGGTTCTCCCTGCTTGTCTGCCATCACTTGAAAGCCGTTATTGAAATCTCCCTTCGAAGTACCATTGTCTTAAGTTAACCAAAGAGGTCAGTTTTGATCTTACCCTTTGCCCCTGCTTAAACAGTTGTTTTGAAGGTCTTTATAGTTGCAAAAACAGATGTTATTTAGGTGTTCCCTCTTCTATGAATGCAACTATCAGTGAATCTTTTATGTTTTCTAAATCCTTTAAAATAAGATCTTTGAGGAAATAGGGTGTTCCCCGAATCTTAGATTTCATTTTAGAAGTTGTCTTGAAATCATTATTTGCTTAAATAATGTTTGTAGAATTTATGGTTAGCCCTGTCTATCAAATATCTCTTTATTGATAAGTCATGTTCTCAAGTTCCCTTTGTTGAGAATTAATTTTCTTTTTCCAAACCATTAATGTCCATCTCATTCCAAAAAAAAAGATCCTGTGGCCAAGTTAGATTTGCCCTTTGATATCCCATATCCCTTGAAGAGTTTGTCACGACCTTATTTTGACTCCATTGCCCAATGAACCAGATATTTCCTCTTTCTGTCTATCTTTCCTAGACCTTTCATATTCTGCTGTATCAACTCAACCCAACCAAACAAACATCTGCGCGTAATAACTAGTCTAAAATCCATAACCAAAGCAAACAAGATAAACCTTTGCGAACAAATATTTGAGAGATCCCTCTCTGAGAACAGGAGGACTAGATCCTGGAACTCTAAAGATTAGTTCTGATGTTGCCTTGTCTTTTGATTTGCCAAACTGTCAAAACACGGGACACCAACACCTGTCATGTGAGAGGATGCACCAGAATCGACATACCAGATTTCATCCTCATTGGGTGCTGAAAGGGCACAGTCAGCTGTGAACAGTCGAAATTCGTGACTGAGATCTTCATCTTCTTCAACAAAGTATCCTCTGTGCTTCACCATCGCCAACTTTTTCTTTGCATCATCTGCCTTATTCTTAAGGCATTCCATCTATATATGACCCTTCTTTCCACAATAATAACATCTTTTTACAGGATGATTAACAAACATACCTTTATACAGACTCTTCTGCGATGTACCTCCTCCTCTCTGCTGATGTTGCGTCTGTGTTTGCTGATGTGGCTGTTTCCCTTTGAATGATCGCCATTTCGCCATCAGAGCAAGATCATCGCTCTAGGGTTTCAAATTTTGCCGCTGCTCCTCTTCTTGCAGCAGGATCCCTGTCATATCTTCAAATGTAGGCACTTTCTCCCTTGCCGCCAATACAGTAATGAACATTTGATATTCATCCCTCATCCCATTCAGTGTGATTGTGACAAGATCAGAATCAGACACCTTCTCTCCGATGTATCCCAATCCGTCTTTCAGATCTTTAACTTGTGTGATGAATGCAACATCAGTCTCGCTTTCGTCCATCTTCATTGAAAACAGCTTGCCTTTGAGTGCCATAATCTGATTTTTATTCTGGGTCTGATACAAACTTTTGATGGTCGTCCAGATATCAAAAGACATTTTACACTCTCTGATATGTGGGATAATGTTATCTTTGACAGAAATCTTCAACAAAAATTTTTCTTTGTTTTCTCTCTTATCCCATTCTTGCTCTTGTGTAGTCGCCCCTGTAACTAAATTCGGTCTCTGCTCATCTCCTGTAACTATCGACCATGCATTCGCACCCTCAAGCAAGGTCTATATCTTAAACTTCCAATTCGTGAAGTTAGATCCATCGAGTTTGCCAGACTCGTGGAGATATGATTCCATAGTATTACTCATTCTGAACTGATCTACAAGTAAATGAATCTATCCAACTAATCAAAAAAAAAAATCAATACCTGTTAGATCTTGACAACCGATCTGCCACTACTCTGCTAGTTCCCCTGATCCACCCATTGTATCTTCGATTCAGATATGGAAAATCTGCAAAAAATAATCTTGCTCCAATGAGCAAATTCGCTGTTTCCCAATACAGCCACAAAACTGATTCGATCTGCCTCTCTCGGACAAATTCGCAACTTCTCCGATTTGCAACTCTTGCAGATCTTCCAGCGAAGGTGAGGCTTCCTGCGGATCTTCGACTGAAGGTGAGGTGGTGTCTTCCCGAACAAAAAGTCCGCGCCCAGGCGTTGATCCGAGCGAAATATCCGTGCCCAGAACAGAAACTTCACAAGACAAAATCTTGGCGCGGTTTTTCCGTGTGCTTCCGCGCCAATCCCGTGATTGGCACGTTGGTGCGGGTATGGGCCGAACAGACACACCAATTGCGCTTATTGGCACGACTGTTAGCGCAGAAAGCGCACTAACCCCCTTTTGCTCAAAGATTAAAAAATCATCTGAGTCCGTGAGCCAAGTGTTACTGCAGTCCACCTGCTCGATCGAGCACAAAGCTCTGTGAGCACACAACTCTCGTGTACACGCGGCCACAAAGGCACTTTTAGCCATGAAGACGATTCAGCCACAAAGGCAAATTGGCCACATAGGCGATAGAAGATCAGGCTCACCCAATCTGAGCTCTGATACCAAGATAAAATATGCACAGAATTGAAAAGAAGGAGTTGTAGCTCTCAGGCGAGTACTGCACCTGGAGACTACACTCAAATGGAGAGATCACTCTACTTCACGAATCAGAAATTACATCATTAATTACATCTCAAGAAATCAGGAAGTTGTAAACAAACTCCTAAATTCTAGGAACAAATCCTAAACTAAGGAGATATGTTACAACTTATGTAACCTTTTCTCCATTAATACATAAATAATATAATTATTTTCAACTATTTATCTACTTTATGAATCACAAAAATCTTTGTTCTCACAGAAAAAGTATTGTTATTATCAATTCAATAAATGATGAGAAAATATGATCCAAAATCTTATTGACAGCAATTGATACATGTAAACCAACTCAATTTACACATTACCAATAAACACTATGGTAAAGCATAATGTAATATGTCAACGTTTTATGTTCAAAGTAGTTTCAATTAAATTCACACTAAGTAATCACCAATAATATTTCCTCAACAAATTGTTTTGATTACCATAACATTTTAGATAGTAAATTTAATTTCTTCAAAATTGTTAGATATTAAACATTATCCCATTAAAATTGTCTCAACCCAATTCACAAGAAGTAATAACCAATAGTATTTATTCAACAAATTATTTTGATTTTCATGATATTTTAGATACTAAATTTCATTTCATCAAAACTGTCTCAACCCAATTCAAACGGAGTAATAATATGTCCTCAAAAAATTATTTTGATTTTGATAGCATCTTAGATTTCAAGCTTTATCTCATCAATTAATGTAGAAATTGCAAATTTGAAATTTAATCTTTTTAATAACAAATTTATATAGAAAAAAATTCATATTCAATTTGAAATTTTATTATGCTAAGAGTTAGCTCTTTCAAGTAAACAATTTTTGCTTAAACTTTTTCTTCCTCTAATTCAAGGTTGAAAAGTAACACCATTTCTTTTTTTCAAACATCAAATGAATAAAACAATCATTCATTTTCATGAATATAGCAGTTACTATTTTCTTTGATCCTTAATAAAAAATTTCACATGATAAATTTCTTTGTTTCATTATGTTTTCAAGTTTAAGCCATTTTGGTTGAGTGATATTTTCTCCTATATAAACAATGTTAAAATGTTGAAAGATTAATCAATCAGTTTACATTATTTCTTTATACATATTTATATGCTAAAAAAAATTAATTAATTATAGAAACAGCAACTAATCCTTCATTTTACTTATTTTTATCATATACTAATATCTAAATATATAAAGTTGATAAAATTTTAGGTTGCATAAATCTAATAATCTCTCCTAATTACTTCTTTAAAAGACATGACACAATGAACTCATAAATAACCACAAATACCCTATCCAATAAACAAAAAAAATCTCATGGACTAACAACCTTTGTACAAAACACTACTCCATGAACTCAAATAACCACAAATGTCCTGTCCAACCAACCCAATCACAAACACTGTGACAAACAAATCCAACAAATCTCATGGACTAACAACCTTTGTACAAAACACTATTCCATGAACTCAAATAACCACAAATGTCCTGTCCAACCAACCCAATCACAAACACTGTGACAAACAAATCCAAAGTTGATAAACTTTTAGGTTGCATAAAGCTAATAATCTCTCCTAGCCACCTCTTTACAAAAACACTACACAATGAACTCATAAATAACTACAGATATCCTATCCAATAAACAACAAATCTTATGCACTATAACAACCTTTGTACAAAACACTACTCCATAAACTCAAATAACCACAAATTCCCTGTCCAACCAACCCAAACACAAACCCCAATGATAGACAGATCCAATGAAAGGACGAAACCCCACATATTGTCATTAAAATTCACATCGACAACGAACAGTTTTGTCAATCTGGAAGAAGAAGTTCTCATTCCACAAATTTAACTCAACTAAACATCAGATAAACAAAAATACTTTCATAGTTCATGCTGTAGAATCATATACTCTCTTCCACTGTAAACTCGACCAAAAAGTCAACAACTATGTCTGGAGCATAAAGATCATTCAGCAAGTACGAGGAAGGTGAGATCATCTGTAATCAAAAGTTGATAACTCAACTGTTATCCTATAGTGCATGTATCACATGTCGAACTGACAAAGGTGCAGCCTTACTGAGCATGAGATGACTGGTTTACTCGCATGATCCAGTGAGTGAACTCAAACAGTGATTCGATGAAATGATCTTTTATAGAATATTTAGAGTCCTATCATCCAAGAATACATAACAGTTGCAAATCTGGTCAAAGTTGATGATT
Organism: Pinus albicaulis; assembly: GCA_034641835.2. NCBI lineage: Eukaryota > Viridiplantae > Streptophyta > Pinopsida > Pinales > Pinaceae > Pinus > Pinus albicaulis. The sequence goes on from CM076575.1 coordinate 693,935,270, forward strand.
TGCACGTGGAATTGTTGTGGAATTGTTTCACCATATCATTTATTGGCCAGTTACAACCTTTTAAGTTTTCATACCATAAGTAAAGCAAGCTTAAAACAGGTTGGATATTCAAATCAATCTGGTTGGGAATTGATCACCTAAATTAATGGCTATTTTGGGATTCACTCTAGGACCACTAAAAAAGTAATGATAATGGTTTGGAAGTTTACTATATTAGCTGGTTTTGGTGTAATGGAAAATCTTACATAATATTTATCATGTAGCAAATTAATGATAAATGAGTTCATGCAATAAGTTATCTTTTTCATGTATTTGGATGAGAATTGATCACCTAAATTAATGGTCAGTCTGAGATCCACCCTGAGACCATTCAAAAAATAATGATAATGATTTGGAAATTTACTTCTCTAATGGAAAATCTTACCTAATATTTATCATGCAACAAATTAACTATATGATTTCATGCAATAAGTTATCTTTTTCACGCATTTAAAAATTCATTAAAACTATTTCTTAAAGAATGAGATATTATCGTTACTATTTAATTTCAAAATTTAACAGAGGACATTTTGGTCCTCTGTGATAAAACTTAAAAAACATACGTAAAGACAGATAAACTCTTAGTGTTATATAATAGTAGTCACTGATATTTTTTCATTTTCATTGCACTGTCTGGTGAACATATATTCTCTGATATAACATATATTCTTAATGTTATATTGACCGGTCACTCGTCATTTTTCATTGCACTCTCTGATAACCACAACATATATATTTGGAACGGTATTCAAACTGAGGTTAAGAACTCTCCAAGAAACACAGGTTAGTCCAGTCAAATCAAATATTTTCATTCTTCCATTCGTACTAATTTCCACAGAATCGGTATTGATCCATCTAGACGAGTTTTGATTTACTGTCAAAGCAACAATTGCACAAATGGTAAGAAAATATAATCCAAGAACCTACGGATCACTGCAGTTAATGCATCTCATGACACACCGCCAACAAAGACCATGGGTAGAGCAGAATAATTTATATTCAAAGCTATCTCAATCCAATTTAGCAAGAAATATCAAAGATATATGTCAACAAATTATTTTCATTTTGAAGGCATCTTCGATACAAAGCTTCATGTCATCAATTATTGTCTATGCTACAATTTTTTGATTTGATGCTTTTCTTCATAACAAAGTCATAAAAAAATGGTTTACTCAATTAGAAGTTTTACCATGTGCAATCTTAATTATTTTCATGTTGATGGCATTTTCGATACAAAGCTTCATGTCATCAATTATTGTCTATGCTACACTTTTTTGATTTGATGCTTTTCTTCATAACAAATTCTTAAAAAAATGGTTTACTCAAATTAGAAGTTTTACCATGTGCAATCTTACCTCTCTATTGTCCAGCTTTCTTAGCATGTTATTCAATGTTGACATCAGTTCTCTTCTCAGTCATCCATTGAGTAAACCAATTATTCATTTACATGAATAGAACAATCACCCCGTCTTTTCATCTTTGTATAATTCTTACATACGATAGGTTTTTTTTATTTCAGTGTCCTTTTACGTGTAAACTTATTATTCGTATTATTCAAATTGAATAAATAATGTTGTTAAAATATTGAAATTAGATTTTAATATACAAATTAGACAATAATAAGTATGTATAATAATGGGTAAGGTTAACTCACTACTTTGCATAAGCAAATAAGTATGTTTAAGGTTAACTAATTACTTTTTATTAGTTGTTCATAAATATTTACACAATAAATTAAAAATTGGTTACATACTTAATAGTGTATATCTATTATAACTTTGAATCTATCCTCCGTTGAGTTGAGATATAAGAATTTGATCCTTCATAAAGTATAATAGATATAGAGTAAATTTGTTTTTAATATAGATATTAACTCTGTCTTGATCAATGAACAAATTACACAATACACTATTTTAATGTTTGAATCATAATATACATATATAAAATATAAAGTTGATATTGAAATATGTTATCAATTATATATATATATATATATATATATACTACATGTGGAGTGCACTTTAAGTACAAAAGCACATTTTCCTGAAATTGCTTTCAACAAAAAACATAACATCAGAATAAATTTTTGTTTACTTATAATATTATATGTGTGTGGGGCCGGGAGGTGAGAGATATTTTTTAAATGACATGTGCCAACTTTGAGCATGTAAAGAATTAGAGATCTCCTCATATTGTATTATAGAGAGCTTCTCTTCACACAATAAATATTTCTCTCTTTTTTTGTTGTATACCTTTAGGGTGTAATATGGTGATACTTAGGAAGGTACATCACGTTAAAATAATAGATACACATTTATCTATTGTTATGTATAAAGACAATTTCTAGTTAATAACACTAACGTAGTAGTGTGAATACTAATAATGTAAGAAGACTTACTAGAAGGTTCCACTAAATAATTTTTCTTACCATGTTGGTAGATGAAATGTAATAGGAGGTGAAGAATATTATTGTAACAAAAAAGTATTACTTAAGGAGTGTATTATGGTTGGCCTTTTTAATTATGGAAGATAGCTAGAAAGACTACACATTTAATTGTCAACGAAGGGTTGCCTTTTTAATTAGGGAAGATAGCTAGAAATACTACACATTTAATTGTCAAACAAGGGCTCATATGGAACATGTGAGTTATATTGCACTATGTATGTTTTGTAATTGTAGTATCAATGTTTGTTTTTTCACATAGAGTATTAATTGCTCACAAGTTTTGACAATGTTCTATAAACTTTGAAAATAAAATCATACTTGGAGAAAGTAAAGTGACTAAAGATACTTGTAGGTAGAAAAATTGACATATACTAAAAGGAAATCAATTACTTGCAGGAAATAATTTTTTAACTAATTCTAGGAAAGGAAAGAAAACTAATCTATTCCAACTGAAAAATGAAGCTTCTCTATTGTAACTCTAAATTGCATGGCCCGTAAATGACAATAAAACAAGCTAATTTAGTCTAGTTAGCATAAGAAGTTGTACAAGGCTGAATAAAATCCACAATGAAATAGCATAATGAAAGAGCATCGTATTAATGATAAAATCACTTAGTTATACATATGCAATCTAGATACGAGACAATTGTGTCTCGAAAATGTATTAACTATAAAAACATGATATGAAACTAATTACATATTGTACAATAACAATCTCGAAGAATTAGTTAACATCCCCTCCTAATCCAAAGGGACATTCGACATGCCGAGTAACATTCTAAACTTTTCAAACTTTTCACGTCCCAGTGCCTTTGTAAATATGTCTGTGATCTGCTCTGAAGTAGGACAATGTGTCAGATGAATATCTTTTGCCTCTACATAATGTTGAATCAAGTGATATTTGGTGCTAATATGCTTGCTTCGATCATGAAATTTGGAATTCTTGGTCAACTGAATTGCAGAAGAGTTGTCAATGAGTAGTGAAGTAGAAGCCTTTTGTTTCTCCTGCAAGCCTTCAAGTATTTTGCGAAGCCAAATGATTTCTTTTGTAGCTTGAGATGCTGCAACATATTCAACTTCAGTGGTAGAATAAGAAGGAAAATATTTCTTGTGTTATCTCCAACTCATGATATTTTTATCCAAGGCTCATCAAATAACTAGAATTAGAGACTCCACTCTCCTTATCTCCATCAAAATTAGAATATGAATAACCAGTGAGATGGAAATCTACAACTTTGGAATATTTGATGTCATATGTTCGAGTGCCTTTTGAATACTTGAGAAATTACTTTGTTGCATTCCAATGACCATCACATGGTTTATACATGAACCTGCAAAGTATCCCTACAACAAAATCTATGTAAATTTGAGTAGTAGTTAGAAAATTCACACTTCCAACAAGTTGCATGTACTTTTTTGGATCTTCAAATGTACTTCCTTTAGTGGAATTAAGTTTCATATTTTTTTCCATAGGAGTAGTGACAAGATTACAATCCTAAATCCCTAATTTGTCCAATATAACTTTCAGAGAAATGAAAATGTATTTGGGTTTCTGATCAACTTCAATCCCTAAATAATAATGTAATAAACCCAAATTTGTCATGTCAAAAATTTTCATCAACTCTCTTTTGACGGATTCTGTATAGTCATCATCATTTCCTATAATCATCAAATCATCTACATAAACAAAAATCATCTACATAAACAACTGACTTTCCAATCCTCATAACAAAAAGAGTTGCATCATCTAGATAAAATAAATTATAACTCAACTTGAGAAGGTGTTCAGTTAACTTTTCATACCATGCACAAGATTATTGTTTCAGTCCATACAAAGCCTTCAATAACTTACATACCTTTTTCTCTTTTCCTTTGACAACAAAACCTTCTGGATGAAACATATAAGCATCTTCCTTCAAATTTCCATTCAAAAGAGTTATTTTAACATCCATATGGTGTATCTTCCAGCTATTCTGAGCTGTAAGTGAAAACATAGTTCTAAGTGTGTCCCATTTCATTGTAGGAGAAATATCTCTGTGTAGTTAATAGCTTCCTTCTGAGCGTAGCATTTTGTTACAAGCCTTGCCTTGTATTTATCAAGAAAATCATCTACCTTATACTTGATCTTGTACACCCACTTGCAACCAATAGGTTTAATTCCAATAGGAGGATCCAATGACTTCAAAGTTCCATTCTTAATAAGTGCATCATATTCCTTTTTCATTGCATCCTTCCATTCATCACAATTAGCAACTTCTTCAAGACAACTAGTTTCACTAATTGTAGAATGATTAAATTCACAATCACGAGAAACATTAACTGAATCACCTTTAGAAGAACTTCCTGCTTTGAAATCATCATACTTGCTTGGAAATTTTAGAGAACATGTGGATCTTCATAAAGGTTGTTGAAGTGGCTATGATGGTTTCTCATCCCGAAGTGTAGGTTCTTGAGGAACACTTTCTGACCCTGTAGAAACAACACCGTCGTCCAAATTTTCTTCAGCAGTAACACCCTCATCATTCTCATGAGTAAAATATGGAAGAACCACAGAAGAACCACATACTGATCCATAATGGGAACCTCCCCTTCAGTATGTGGAGCATCATCATCAGATTCAAAATAGAACATCTTAGATGCAAATTTATCCAAATGAGCCAGTTTCCTATCAACAATGGAGTTACATTTATCTTATTCAAGAAAAATAATATCTGTGGATAGAATTAACTTCTTATTTTCTTCATCATACAACCTATATTATTTATAAGTATTATAATAACCCAAAAATATACATTTTTGACTTATTGCTCCTAATTTATTTCATTTTTTCTTAGGAATCAAAGCATAACACTTAGATCCAAAAACGAGATGTTGAACAGTTGGGAGTCTATCATACGAAAGTTCATAAGGAGTTTTGTTGTGAATAATAGAAGAAGGACAAAAATTTCTAATATTAGCTGCACAAAGAATTACTTCTCCCCAAAAAAATAGCTTCACATTCTTAAAAAACATCATAGATGTAATGATATTAATAAAAGTTCTATTTATGTGTTCTACAACGCTATTCTGTTGTGGATTATAAGTTATAGTAATTTGATGTTTGATTCCACTGTCCTTCAAATATTGTTCAAAGGAATGAGAAGTATACTCGTCATCATTATCATTTCTGAGAATGCCTATATTCCATTGGGTTTATTTTTTAATCAACAAATGAAAAGTTTTAAGAGCTTCAAACACTTGTGACTTATTTTTCAACAAATACACCCAACATATTCTCGAGTAATTATCAATAAATGTTAGCACATATTTATTCTCATTTGTAGTTGCAACATGCATAGGTTCACATAAATCTGAATGTATGAGACCTAGTTTTCGTGAAGATTTGGAAGATGAACTATGAAAAGGATGCTTACAATGCTTTCTTAGAATATAAGCATCACAAGGTGTAATATTTCTTGGAATTGTAGGAAGACCTTTAATACCTTTATTTTTCATAATTTTTATGTTGTCATAATTGATGTGATCAAATCGAGCATGCCACAACAAGATGGGAGACATGATATCACTAAGCTGCGCCAAAAAAGTAGAAATTTCACGAGAATTAGTAGATGAAGCACCGTTTTACTTTAAAAGTGTACGTTATTCCACACTGGTCATAATAATTGCATGATAAGATGTTCTTCTTATCTCGATGATGTCATCAAATATATGAATAGAATTCCCCTACTTCCGAATATGTATATGAGACATCAAATTTAGCTGAAACTGTGGGATGTAAATTACATCTTGTAGAACATAATCTACAATATTCAGTATCTTCAAATGAATAGACCCAATTTGAGATGGCTTAATATGATACTTGTCAGCAAAGTAAACAACACCATCAATATCATCAATGAAATTTTCAAAAAAATCTCACCTAAATGTCATATGACAAGTGGCTCCTGAATCCAAAATCCAACTATCTCGCCATGAAGAAAATGCGATGTTGAAAAAATCATTGATATTAAAATTGTAGTGAGAAAAGATGTAATGTGTAGACTCTGATGATTTTCCCTTATCAAGTGGTGGTTGATCTTTCAACTATTCTCTCCTTTCACTCACTTTCTCCCAAGGGATTTTATAGTTAGTAGTAGTATGACCAATTTTACCAAATATAAAACATTTGATAGCTGATCTATTATTAAAATTCCTTTATATGTCTGCATGATTATTCGCCTCCCCCACAAATAATTTCTCCTACCATGACCTATACTACTTTTATCACCTCTATAAGTTTCAAGATGAGATTTATGATCCTTTTGTGCAAGGCACAAAGTTTCTACATTATAGTTAAGTGGGGCCTCTTTCTTCCCAAATTCTTGTTCTCTCTCAGTTATTTTTTTTACAAGTTTATCAAATGTAATTTCTTTTAACTTCCCACTGGCTTGGAGAGATTCCAAATAGTGTGAATAGATAGGGTGAAGGAATTTTATAAAGGCCGTAAGCTATAAATCTACTTTATTTCCAATGGCTTCTATATCATGAAAAATGGATTTTATTTCAGAAGAACTCTTCAATGGATCATTATCTTTCATCTCCAAATTGAATAACTTCAACAACAACTGAATAATTTCAATTTTTAAGTGTGAATAATAATGTTCTTGCAACTTATTTAATGCTTTGAATGCAGTATCACAAGAAAATATATATCAAATTACCTCCTATTAATGCATATGCCTTGTTGTCTTTTGTCTCTCGAGTTGCACACTGCTTCTCATTATCTGGTGCAATTTATTTTTTGTCACTATCCTTCTTTCCTTGACAAACTTCCCACAAATAGTTGAAAACAAGGGAAATTTTGATATTTCTAAACCACTCTTGGTAATTCTCCTTTCCGCCACAAACAACTCCAACTACGGAAACTATTAAAGTCATAATTGTTTTGCAGTCAAATAAATTCTTCAAACAAATCCTTGTCAAATTTTCAAATATGTGAAGTAGTCCTATAAAAGAAAAGATAAATCCCTTTATCATTTAAAAATAAATAAAATTGGCTTAGTGATATGATGGTGGACTTCAAAAATAATCTAGGAAAGAACTAATTTCAAATGTCATTGTTAGAAATATTTTCTTTTATCACAATTTGATATAGTTTCCATTCACATGAAACTCACCAACTTTTTATCCTATTAGCTTTCAAATTTCTCTGATTCTTTCATTGTTCCCTTTCACCTTTCTAGCTTTGCTTCTTTCTCTGTTCATTTTCACCTTTCTCGCTCTACCTCTTTCTGTGTTCACCTTCACCTTTCTGGCTATTCCTATTTCCTCACAAAGACGTTGCTTCTAGAAGTAATTTAAAATTGATAGGAAATGTATTCACCTTATTTGTGGTCTCATATTCTGGAAAGTGTATCCATATTCATTTAATTTTTTCAAATCCTTGTCAAAAAATTCTATAAATATTATTTTACTTTCACTTTCATGAATCTTGAAGCATTCTCTACTTTCCAGTAATATGTAGATTAAATTCAAATACCAAATAGGAAAACAATATCCCACTAAAAAATAACTAATATTTCACTTCCAAAAATGCTTCAAAGCTTCACTAATATTGAATGTTATTTATGAATCATAGTAGATTGTTACCTTGGTTGCTTTTAAATTGATGCCTTGGATGCTTTTAACTTGATTTCTAGCAGTCTTGTAGCCTTTATCTCATGGGTCTATAAGCAATGCACTCCCTAAAATTCATTTTATGAAAATGGTACATTCTTCCCTCCATAAACTTCAAACAATGACTCCTAAAAAAAAACTCAGTAGGCATGGAGTTTTTAAACAACTTAACTGAGGCTCTGACACCACTGTACAAGCTCGAATAAACTCCACAATGAAATAACACAATGAAAGATCATCTTATTAATGATAAAATCACTTATATATAGATGTGCAATCTAGGTACGACAACTGTGTCTCTAGAACTTATTAACTGTGAAAACAAAATATGAAACTAATTACACATTGTAACTTATTAAATTTAATAGCATAATATGAAACTAATTACATATTTTACAATAACAATATCGAAGGATTAGTTAACAAAAGCTCCTCTATTGTAACCCACAACTGGATAAAACAAAAATTACAAGAAATAAATATAATCTAGCCAAGATTGCATAGGAAACATCTCTGATATAACCCCTAACTTGGAAATTTAGGATATGTGAAAACTAACTAAATTGTAAGAAATAAAACTAATCTATTTAGGTAGCACATAATCACTCTATTGTAATGTCTAACAATGTGTCATAGCCCCCAACTAAATCAAATTGAAATTGCAAAAGAGAAAATAACTTAATCTAGTCTTTGCCAAATTGATTACCACTTTTACTTAGACCAACAAATGCAATCCTTGCATTAGACACATTTATTAAAAAAGATATAAAAGAATGCAAGCACAATCTAAAATACAAGTATGTCAAATTATAAATAAATAAATAAATGTAATTTTTAACATGAATTATCAATTGCATGAATAAATACTACTATATATGAATAATTGATAGCATAAATGGATAAAATCACATAATAAGAAATTAAAGAAAACTATCTAAATTACATAATACTACATTCTATTGGAGTAAGAGAATATAGTGCTCATATTATTCTATATCAACACTAGTTACATTTAATTAAATTTTTTATAACTAATCTATAATAGAAATAAATTAATTTCAATAACATATTTTATAAATTATAAAATTATATACTAAATGAAAATAAGAACTAATAAAATATGATTTAATTCTTTTTAATATGGATATATGTTCTAGGATTCTACCCATAGAATAAAATAGAACATATTTTACACACACATTTTGTTTAAAAATAAAATAGAAAATAATAAATCGGATACAAAAGTTTCTCACATTGTTTGCTAACAATTGATACATAGTTCCAAAATACTTAATTAAAATTGGAGAGAGCAACCATATCAACAAGATTCACACAAAATAATAGTTTGTATATTTTGCACAACAATAAATAAAGATTACATATGTATATATATAGTTGGACTCAGATCCAAATAATTCCAATCTTAGAGAGAGAAGTTGAGAGAATCTCTCAACTTCCTCAACAAACCCAACCCAAACTAAGTAAGCATAATCTTAACAAATCCTAATACCCTCCCTTAATGCTTACTTTAGAGAACATATAATACTTAATCACAATTACAAAAAAAAATACAACACTTCGAACTTTTATCTCTTTATCTGATCTGGTCTTCACCAGCAACTCTACCCACTCTGCAGTCTTCTGGATTCCGCTCTTTTTTCTTCACATCTTCGAGCTTACCTTCCAACTCATTTAAAGTACACCTACTTATGACCAAGAATGCTGAATTTGCAAGATTAAAAATTCTTGACACCCCTGAAGAAGAGTCTCGACACTGAACTACCCTATTGAAATATTTCCATCTGTGAAATAACCCCGAAGAATAAATTTCAACAGTCGTATAGGAAAATATTCTAGGTACAGAATATGATCAATGATCAATCCTACAAAGTGACCTTTTTCCACACAAGGATCTTATTGTATAACCTGTAACCAATGCTCTTCAAGCCCGAAGCACAATAAGACCCATCAACATATAACAAATTCTCACAATCAGATTAGCGATACATTCTCTCGGCACCAAAGAACGTCGAGAACCACTATTTTAGATTATGATAATGTTCATTGATTAGTTTTGCAATATAAAAATTTTACAGTCACAATACATACACATTAATTAATATAGCTGCCCCCCTTTTTTTTTACTTCAATCCGGTAAATAGGAGGTTTTCCAAGGATGAGCATGCTTTATACGAAAAATGGCGGATGGAAGCCTTTACTCACGTCTGGTCTCGTATCGAGACTGCTCCTAAGGTATACAATTTTTGGTATACAATCAACTCTCACTCATGCGTTGCTTTGATAATTTTCTCTCTCTCATACCTATTCTCCATACCAATTTCACAGTCATCGAATCTCTTGTTATTCCTTCTCTTACGGCGTGCTTCACCAAATTCCCTTGACTTTAGATTTCGCTCTCGTCCTCCAGTCTCACGTAACGGGGCGACAACTCGAAAATCCTGCTCTCAGCGAGACATTGCACCCTCTGAATTGGTTCCGACCAGTCCGCCTGTGGCAACGCACCTCCACCAGAAACTTCCAACTACTGGCACTGCACAACAATATTCTCCACATACATCGGTTCCTTCAGATACAGAAAATAGCTGGGCAGTGCTTCTTTCATATCAAACAAATTACACGAGTCTAACAACATGATCGATCGTAGGTACAATAGCGGCAACAAGAACATTATCAGCCCCAACACCTAGATTTGTAGCTGCCATTCAACTCCATAAACCTCTCCGGCTTGAACACCAAAGCGTCCTCTCCTCAAGCACCCACGTTCATAAACACACAAGATGGTAACGAAAACCTTCACAGCGTATTCACAGTACGCACAAACCTTCACAGTGAGCGTATTCACAGTACTCTCTTGCTCCGCGTGTGCAAACCTTCAAATTTTTCAATTTTGTAAGTTTTTTGTCATCAATGCATGGCACTCTCAACTGGTGGGAGCGATGGTCAACCAAAATGCAATACGTCACTGGTTTCAGCAATCGTTCCACGCTATAGCTCACTTTCTTCCAACCTCACGCTAATTGAGATTTCACTGATCTCAATGCAGGGATGAGTGTGAAGTGTTATTCATTTCCTTTTCCAGTTGTAGCATGAAGCCGGAGCCACCACTGATCTGTTCTAGCGAGCAATCAATTTTTCACCGTAGGACCCCCTATAGGTAAACAATGAACACACAGAGATACACACACAACACTCTCATAAACAAAAGAATTCAAAACTCCTAATCTACGTATGTACAAAGAACCTCTCTCAAACTATTTCATCTTCCTGGGCACTCCCGTGAGGGATTAAGCCCAGCTAGGCTCTGATACCAAATTAAAATTGGAGAGAGCAACCATATCAACAAGATTCACACAAAATAATAGTTTGTATATTTTTCACAACAATAAATAAAGATTACATACGTATATATATAGTTGGTCGCAGATCCAACTAATTCTAATCTTAGAGAGAGAAGTTGAGAGAATCTCTCAACTTCCTCAACAAACGAAAACCAAACTAAGTAAGCATAATCCTAACAAATCCTAATATACTTATTAACAACCTAAACTAATCATATATAGTAATTACAAAATTATTTCAAGAAAATCAATGATATTTCAAATCCATAGAATATATTGGTGGTTGTGATCTGATCTAAATCTTCGAATGTAACATAAACTATGTAGCACCAACCATGTCATAGAAACAATGTAACATCAACAACATTTTAGCAGTGGTAGTTTAACAACAAATATGTAGCAACAATTGTGTAGTAGCAATAGTGTAATAACAAAAACATCATGAAAATGTAACAACAACTATGTAGCAACAACTATATAACAACAACATTGTAACAATAACAATATCGTGGCACTATAAGAACAATTGTGTAATAATAGGTGTTAAAACATCATGACAATGTAACAACAACTATGTAGCAACAACTATATAACATCAACATTGTAAAAACAACAATATCCTTATAGTGTAACAACAATTGTGTAATAATAGGTGTTAAAACAATGTAATTGGTAATTGTTATAGAAATGACATTGGTAAATATTACAAAACTACATTGGCAGGTGTTAGGAAAATGTGGCTATTAGGGTTTATAGCAACATCACTCATAACACTTACAATAATGTGACTCTTAAGTGTTACCACTTCTACATGGGTGTTGGAGCATCTATGATGCGTCAAAGCTTTGTGAGGTGTCACAAAAATTGTGAGGTTTTACAACAATTGTGAGGTTTTACAACAACTATGAGGTGTTACAAAAAATAATAAAAATTTGTTTTTCTGAAAATTATGATATCCCTTGAGATTTTTTGAGGATAGACCTATATTAATATGATAATGTTTACATTAAAAATATCAAGTATCCACTTAGATTTTGTATTACAAGACTAACAATAATGTCAATTAACCCATTTTTCAAAGATACATAACATTAAATTAACATATTTTTCAGATTAACCATTTTTGGTAAGTTCACAAATTGGGTTTGATAATTTAATGTAACTAAATTTAAAGCATAATCAAATTTACAAACACTAAGCTTCAACTCATCAATTATTGCAAAAACTACACTCTTTTTTTTTTTTTTATAACAAATTTATAAGAAAGATTTCATATTCAATTTGAAATTTTATGCTAAGACTTAATTCTCTCAAATGAGTAGCTTTTTCTCAAACTTCTTCTTCTCTTAATTCAAGATAGAAAGGTATTATCTTTTCTCTTCTCAAACATGGAATGGTTGAAGCAATCAATCATTTTATAAATAGAGTAGTCACCCTTTTCTTTCATCCAAAGACATTTCTCTTCTTAAACAAGCAATCAGTGAAGCAATTATTCATAAATAATTATAGTAAGCAATTATTCATAAATAGTTATAGTTTTCTTTCTTCCTTGATAAAGACTTTTTACATGATAAAATTCTTTATTTCACTGATTTAAACCATCGTGACTAAGTGACATTTCACTTAAATTTAATAAATAAATAAAAATTCAAAATATAAAATTTTAAAACTTAAAAAAAATTAATCAACCCAACTACTTTCCATTCATTCTTTATACAGATATATATGCTTTAAAAAAAAAGCAAGAGTATATTATAAATGCAATGAGAGATTATCCATTTAAATTCCCTTTATCATATATATTAGATGATACGTTTGCATAAACCTAAGAGTCCCTTCCAAGGAACTCTGCACAAAACACTACCCAATGAACTCATAAATAACCACAAATGCCCGGTCCAACAAACACCAAACCCCAATGATAAATATATCCAACTAATTAATAATAATGAAAGGACAAAATCCCATACATATTATCATTAAAATTCACAACAGCAAGGAATAGTTATGTCAAAAGTTCTCATTCCACAAACATTACTCATCTAAACCTCAAATAAACAAATTTGTTTTTATTGTTCATGCCGTAGAGTCCTACTCTTTTCCAAATAGTCAACAACTGTGTGTGCAGCATATAGATCATTCAACAAGTACGAGGAAAGTGAGATAATCTGTAATCAAAACTGTTATGATATAGTGCATGTATCACATGTGGAACTGACAAAGGTGCAGCCTTTCTGAGCATGAGATGACTGTTTACTCGCATCATCCAGTGAGTAAAATCTAACAGTGATTTGATGAAATGATTCTTTTTTCAAATGGTTGGGTAGAATTAGAGTTCCATCAACCCAGAATACATAACAGCTGGTCAAACCCAAGAATACATGACAGTTGCAAATCTGGTCAAAATTGATGGTTGGCACGTGGAATTGTTTCATCATATTGTTTATGGTCTACTTATAATCTTTTAAGTTTTCACACCATCATTAAAACTTATTCGACAAGGGAATTATCCAGCAGTAAAGCATCATGGAGGAAGATCTGATAGTAAAGTATCGTGGAGTAAGATAATAATGGGTAAGTTATTGCATTCTAGAAGGGAATTATCTGAGAGTTAAGTATCATGGAGTAAGTAAATGATGGATAAATTAATGCAATAAGATATCTTTTCAAATCCCAAGGGTGGTTAGATATGTGGAATTTTTTCACCATATCATTTATTAGTTATCTATAATCTTTAAAGTTTTCACATCCTCATTAAAAATTATTAGACGCGGGAATCAGATTGAGATCAGTTAAGTCCAATAATGATGGATAATTTAATGTAACAAGTTACTTTTCAAATCTTAAGAGTTGTTGATATATTTTTGATGTTACAGGGGTAATTAGATTTGCTTTAGGGTATAGTGAGATTACTTCAACAAATTATCAATTTATTACTAACAAATAAAATTTGATCACCTTTAAAACATAATAACTTGATCAACTTTAAAACATAATTGAGTTGAGTTTTTGTGGTCGATCAAATACTAGTTGACATTTTCTAAATGTATAGAGATAGGCTTCTTTCAATGCACTAGCACAAATTTTGTTCAAAGAAGAAAAAACACTGTTTATTTTTATTCAATAGAAAACTAACAATACATCCATCCAGATATCCCTTTACACGTTACAAGATATATATTTAGATCAGTGTTCAAAGTGCAATAAAAAACCTTTCCAGAAAAAGCAGGTTAGTCCAGTCAAATCAACTATTTTCATTCTTCATCGGAAACTAAATTTCATTTTTTCACTAATGCGTTTCGTAATGGTTTTCACAGAATAATTTATATTCAAAGCTGTATCCACCCGATTTCACAGCAAAAATATCAAAGATATATGTCAACAAATTATTTTGATATTCATGACATCTTCGATACGGAGGTTCATGTCATCATATGCAGAAACTACAAATTTTCGAATTTTTTCATAGAAAATTCGTAAAAAAATTGCGTATTCACAGATAAATTTCATCATGCGCAAATCTAGGGCTCTCAGCTGAGCAGCCCTTTTTCCAAAGTTTCTTATCATGCTATTCAAGATTCAATGGTAAGATCAATTCTCTTATCAACCATCCAATGAGTAAAGCAATCATTCATTTCTATGGGTACCAATCACCCATTTGTCTCCATCTCTCAATAATTCTTGACACATGATAGATTTTTTGACAACACCATAGAGTAAGACATGTTCACCAATTCAATACTTGCTTCCAAATCTCTCTCAGTGTTAGAGTTGTTTTCTCAATAAACTTGTTTGTTATGCTCTTGATGAAAGCATTTAACTCTCATAAGAAAAGTGTGATAATGTGTTATAATTTTCTCTACAAATTTGTTGGAGTTTTTTTCTCAATAAACTTGTTTTTACTACTCTTAAGTGATGAAATCCATAGTTGTTTCATACAGGAGCATTTAGCTCTGATAAGAAAATTGTGATCTACAAATGTGTTGGAGTTTTTTTTCGCAATAAACTTGTTTTTACTACTCTTAAGTGATGAAATCCGTCATTGAGTCATATAGGAGCATTTAGCTCTGATAAAAAAAGTGTGATACTGTGTTCTAATTTTCTCTACAAATGTGATGGAAAGCCTACCATGAATTTTGGCAATTTCATTGTTAATGTAATATAAGCTAAATACAAATTCATTTCTTCTACACAAGATCAAGAAAGCTATGTTGAGTAGCCAACACCAGAAAACAAGTCATGTTCGCGAATTCCGTAAATGCTACCGACTCTCTCTGGGTGTTGGAGTTATTTTCTCAATAGGCTTATTTTTACTTCTCTTGAAGTGATGAAAGCCACCTCTCCATACTTTTTTTACTATATTCACAAACAACAAAAGAAACCAAATTCATATCAGTGACACTGAAAAAACAAGAACATGGTATCACTGGTAAGGAACAATGTGATCTTTTGAATGTTTTCAAAGATCATGAAGAAACTAATACATAGGTGACTCAATAGGAAGTGATCAATATTAAAAATGGAGGAAATGCACCAAAAATACCTTTGATTTTGAAGGTAGAAAATCAGAATATCTTTATTTATTCATGAGGCATTCATGTTGGCATGATCACAAGGTCTTTAACTTAAATTCAACTTAATTTTTTTATTTTTAAATTAAATTAAAACACACACACACACACACACATTCTCTTCAGCTATATCTAATGAGTTTAGTATGTTTTCAATCAGGAAGAGGCTTCAAAGTTTAAGAACTATATATTAGATCTGAGCACATGATTCTATTAAAATTTATGAAACAAATTTTATTTTTAAAACTTGTATGTTTAAATATGTGATTTTGGAAGTGATGATGACTTATTTAGACACTTGATTAGCATTGTGAAAGAAATTTGAGTATATCATAAATGACTATGAATAGTTCTTGTAGTAGTTGCATTACTTATAACAGCGTTTAATATCCTTTCTTGCTGATACATACCACCTAATCCATGAAATTCAATAAAGTAGTCTTCAAAAGTTCCTAGCGCTATTTTAATTACATAAATGCATTGAAAACCATCTGATAGTATTTACTTCAGTTGTTTTATTTGGACGTGTTGCAAGCTGACATATTGTGCCAAGAAGTTTGCTATATCTTATCATTTTATTATTTTTCAATCAAGAAGAGGCTTCGAAGTTTAAGAACTGAATCTTTCTAGTTGATAACTCTTATCATCAATAACTTTGAAACCTCCACGACGTGCTTCCATGGATGCAAAATTTTCCTTTCATTCCTTCACAATGGCTCCTTCTTTGCAACATCTTATTTATTTTAGGCTACTCTTTCTTATTCTATTGCCTTAAAGCGTTTCTTTTGCAACATGTGGTGCAATTGCTAGTAAATATAGATTTTTATTTATGATTATTATGGATAGAATCAATATAAATTTGGTTTTACTTATTTAATTAGTCTAGATTCATTTTAAATACAGATCTATTAAGTGGATCGAATTTCTTCACTTTAAAATAGGTTTACACCTAATTAGATTTTATTATTATCCACACTTGATAGATCTAAATTAAGAAGGATCTAGATTGGTTTAATTATTAATAATTAATAATTTTTATTTTTGTGTAATTTTACTAAGTCAAAATATTTTAATTATCAATCTTATTATTTTATCTATTTATTTTTAATTTAATTTAATTTTTATTTGATTTGATTGATTGAAAATGTTTACATAACATAATAGGACAATGCGTTACAATATCTTCAATACTTGACTGGAGAGTCATGGATTGAGAGAGATCAAATCCCTTATGGTGCAAACTTTTCATCCAAATTTACAATTCAAAATAAGTTAGGAATCCAAAAAATTGATACCTCTAGATGCATGATAGGTACAAAGTAAGCCTCTTTTAAATATATATCTCAACCACGAAAAATTTTAAGGATGGAAGCTTATCTTAAAGTTTAGAAACCTTGGCGAATCCTACTAGTCTCCAATATGAAAATTGCAAAAGAAATGATGATATTTTTGTAAAAATATTTAGGTTTTTAATTATTTTACATTAGTATATATGAAATTTTGGTGATTTTTAGGGTGAAATAAATTTATACCATAAAATTTGGGCGAATCAATTTAAAAAAAAATGGAAATTGGCGAATATTTTTTTTGGAAAAAGCATGGAAAATTAGCCCACCTACGAGAATATTAGCCCCTAAAATTTTCCTTGATGTCAACTCCTTGTTGAACAATAAAGAATTACATAATGAAACTTTGAAATGTTTAAATCATTAAAATTATTTCGAGAGATTTTATTGAATGTGACATTTTAATTGTGGATATATATATATAGTCTATGTTAAGTACAAAAAAAAATCTTACATTCCCTTTACAATGAACCCAAATTTAGAATAATTTTTTTGTTTACATATAATTACTTTATATATATGGAGATATTTTTTTTAATTAAGTGTCAACTCATTATTCCACATAGAAGAAATAATGAATCTCTTTATATTGTAATATAGAAAGCTTTTCTTCATGGGACAAATATTTCTTTCTTTTTTGTGTAGTATATATTTAGGAGGTAATATGGAGATGCATATGAAGACATCCAATGGAATAAAATTGATAGGTACATATGGATGAATGATGAAGATGGGTTACACTTTTGGGCCAATTGTGGCGATGAAATTTCAAGTTTTCCACTTTTATCAAAATGCAGCGCTCTAAATTCATATAAACATTGTGAAATTTGATTCGGAGTGAAAAGGAAATATGTGGAGAATTTTTTTTTCTAAGTTAAGTTAATCTATTAACAGAGGAAATAATTTACATCAGGGCCGTAGCCTAGTCTTTGCCCAAAGCTTTGGCAATCTTGACAAAACATACAGAGAAAAAGACTGCCCTCATAGATGGAAACCAGCCTTGAACAATTTTCGAATTGTTGCATTGCCCGCGCAGGGGTACCATCGGATGATACTTCTGAAAGTTACCTCGAGTATAGCAAAAAAAAACAGAACTATGATCCGACACAAAAAAATAATCAGAAACAAGCCCCAATATAATGGGCCGATATTAAGCACGAAAACAAAACAAAGAAAGAGCAGCTACTCATCAGGCGGTTCTTCCACGACTCTGCACCAGAGTGCATCCATGTCTCCATCTTTCTTGAACAGGTCCGTGATGGAAGTGACAACCTGCTTGGAAGGTGCTGGATCTTCTTGCGCCATTTCCACGTCACGAATCCCGCTCGCTTGCCCTGGATCACCATGCGCCTCCTTGCCCTGCGTGTGCATCGACCCCGCGTGAAGGTCCGAGGTCTGGGCAGCTACATTACACAGACCCATCAGGCCAGAGCACTATTCAATCGTCTGGGGCTCTTCGTGGAAGACCACCATGATTGAGGCAGTGACTCGAGGGCGGTTTAGAGTGAAATTGAAAGAAAAATGCACCATATGAGGCGTGGGAAAAGACGGAGCGGTGGGAATTGGAGGCGCAGGGGAGCCCAAGCGGTGGCCAGAGCTATGAACACGACCCCTCCTTCTTCTGGTGTTGGGATAGCGGCCCAAATGCGAAGACAAATCGGAGGTTGAGTTGGATGGAGTGTGCTGGGGTTGGCCTCTGGTGTTGCCCCTGCGGCACCTCATCCTTTGGCGAAGGCGAGGCATTGGCACGGACTCTACAGAGTGCACAAGAAGAGGTAGAAGAGCAAAACTGACGGAGGCCTGAGGAATGCGAGAATTCAAAGAGACTGAAGTGAACAGACAAAGACCAGAATGCGAGAAGTGGAGATTATCACCAAGGTCCAAGTAGCAGCTCAGCAGGCTTCTTTTGCCAGTCATAGTGCACACACTGGGGAGCTAAACATCCAGGGAGCACTTGCAACTCAATGGCTGAGGAGCGTCTGAGAAACCAGAGCAATTCGCCATGTTATCAATCCAAAGTAGCTTGCATCGAAGAACGCTCGGCATTAAACCCACATTGATGAGAGCCGAAGGCCAATGCATTGAGTCGCATGTGAAATCGCACAACAGAATGGAGGTGGGATTACGAACAGCACCGGGAGTAAATGCCATCGATCCTTTGGTAGCAGATCTTAAATGCCATTCATCCACCGTGACTTGGGTGGGCAGGTGTCTCCACACTGTGCCGCACCCAAGTCCCATCACTTTAAACGTAGCCCTCTTCACTCGCATCTGGGAGCAATATGTGGAGAATTATGTTGTTATCCTAATGATATTTTTTTGCAAAAAAAAATTATGTTCCACTAAATGCAATATATGTCCTTGCAAGTTTGCGCAAAACTTAAGATGTATGTGTGTGTTCACGTAGCATAACTTAGTCTAAAATGTGTGTGTGTAAGGATGATCTACACGAAGAGAAATAAGTTTTTCATATTAAATTTTATTTTTTTATGCCAAATTATATATTTTTTATTATTTTTCGAAGTTGCCATTTTGGAGACACATGTGTGTTCACGTAACCTTTTTTTTCAACTCTTTAAATAAATTGAAAAATAAAGAGTACCTTTTTGAACAGAACTCATAAATGAAGATAGTGGTAATTTTGAAATTTTTTCGTTGTGTATATGTTATTGGTTTTTTATTTAGCCCCTTTGAAACTGTGAAAAAAAATTTCAAGCATTATGTTTAAAAGAAATTAGATGAAAAATATCATATGAATTTGAAAGTTTCTGATTCGTATGCCATTTGACAGAGGGTTCTTTCACAAATCCAACATGATCAACTTTGCCACTTAAGGACAAATTCTGCTCTAAATCTAATAGGGTACAAAATGGGGTTGTAGAGAAATCTGCAGAAGGGGTGTTGAAACTATGATATTTAGAACCTCAGGAGCTCGATCGAGTGCTTAAATTGAAAATTCAAACTGCTCGATCGAGCATTAAATAACCCCTCGATCGAGTCTTATACGTGGCTTGATCGAGCTTAAAGGCTTGATTGAGCCACTAAAATCCTAACCCTCCAATATCCTACCAACTTTTAAAAGCCATAAATCTTAATCGAGCCTTTAACTTAGGTTATAAAGCACCTCAACAACTTGGTCAAGGTCTTAATAATTTCTCAATTCAGTGCTTAAAATTTCTAGGTCGAGCGCTTAAAAAATACTAAATTGAGTGCTTAAAATTGCTCAATCGAACATCCTTTCTCCACCAAAAATTCCATTGTTTTGCCAAAAGTGTAACCCAACTCCATGTTATCACCCTTATTGATCAGGTGATCATGTCCTAAGTTGAAAAAATGCTCAAAATTGGTTAGAACCTGAGTGAACAGATAGGCCTCGTCGATACGATCCTGACACCGCGAACGACATTTAAATCTGACAATGTATGTGAAAGTTATGCAGGTTTGAAGTTTTTAGTAAACTGCAAAAATTCAGTTTGACCAGGTTTGACTTCAATTTTTGAAAAATTAAAAAATGAATATTCCAAGGAATATTCTTGGAATATTCCCTGGAATATTCCATCCTGTCCAATCTGATTCTGACACTTGGCATACTGTGGTTGGTTGTTGATTTGACCATGGTGAATTATGGCCAATCAAAGGGCGCCATGTGGCAAGCCCGGAGGCCGCCATGTGGCCCCAGACTGGTGATTTATTGTTCGTTGAAAATTTTTATGACTCCATAGGAGTCGAACCACAGACCTCCCGCGGACTAGCCAGACGATTTACCACTATGCCACAGATGTAGTTCTTATTATACATTGGGAAGACGACATATTTGAATTTTAAAATTGGTTCGGGCGGAGGTGAATGGGGGCCAGCCCCTAAGGGCCAACCCCCATGCAATGTGACCACGGGCCAAGAACCATGGCCTAACGACTAGCCCGATGATTAAATAAACCAACTGTAAACAATGGTTATGTGACCACGCGGCCTTAATATTTATTGTGACAATTTTTAAACCGATAAATGTTGTCGTTTAGGCGGAAATGCCATGTGACCGCCCAGATAATATTTAATGCCACCAGTAGTGATTCCGCCGGATTTGGGGTGGAGCCCACCATTTCAGGATTTTTGCCAAAATTGACGTCCATATCTGCAGTTAAACCAAATTTGGCGGAGTTTTTTTGGGCCATATTGGGCAAAATACTATTTGGAGCATAACTTTCTCCAGGGAGAACCTTTTGGAGCGATTTTTATTTTATTTTAGGTATTGAGCATTCTGGAGCCAATGGTGTAGGTTGTAGAGGTTACAGAGCTCATCTTCAGGTACTTTTTTAGCAGAGAATCTTGAAGAACCATCAGGGCCTAGGGAGTGTTGGAGTTGTATTGGGCTATAGTTAACCATTGGAGGTGAAACAAAAGCCTATATTTACTATTTTCTGTGTTTTGAACTCATTTTCACAACTTATTTTGCATGTTTAGGCTTTCTTGTCACTGTATAACCAATTTGAGCATCAAATAGAGCAAGGACACACCCATTTGGGGGCCTTGGACCCGACAGATGTAGCCCAGGAGGGGTGAACTGCCTCATCAGCTGTTGTGTTATATTAGGTGATTTTATCTGGCTGTGTTTTTCAGATTTCATAAGTTAAACAGTAAAAATAAATAACACTCCTTCACACATAAGACTCAGAAATTTACCAAAAGCACTTTGTTTCAATTGCAAGACATGAATGACAGTTTGCACATATAATTTTATGGAAAAGAATACCTTGAACAACAAATACAAGTAATTTCATTTTCAGATTATGAGTGTTAACTTCTTCAAGTTCTAAAGATAGAGTCTGTAAAGGGCCAGGTAGCCTCTGGATCTCATCCTTTTATTAAAGGTGGCATATCCAGTAAATGCCCCTACAGTCAATCTCTGGAATAGATTTAAGAAGTTTCACATTTAATTTAATGAGGATTGATACCTTGCACACATTTTCAAGTACTTCCATTTTCAGATCAGTTGGTATCAGATCTTGGGTTTAGAGCCATAAAAGCTAGAGTTTTCACTCAACATTTGTTTTGTGCAAAGATTAACTCATTTGTTTGCAAGTTTTGATGCTCACTAGATTAAAACTGAATAGAGGTGAAGGAAACTTGGTTAGTGCACAAACTAATCCACAACCAAGAAGGGTTAGAGAACCACCTCTAGGAGCCCTAGAAGCAGCTACAAGAATGTATTCAAGAGAAGGTGAAACTCCTGAAGAGATGGACCCCAAGGAAGAAGAAAGGGTATTTAGGAAATATTTATTGGATATGACTGAAATGGTAAGGATCCTCTATCAATAAAGAAATGATAAGATTGATGGAGAAGGGTCTAAAATCCATAAAGAAGGAGAGGATTCCTCAGGAGGAAAGAAGGGTAATGATCAGTCAAAGAAAGGGAATAGAGGAAATGGTGATCCATCATCTCCATTGTCATCCTCTTCCTCGTCATCATCTTCTTCGACTTTGGTAAATTAGTCACATAAGTCGAAAACCACTGGTAAAAATCCTTTTTTAAATCTTGATGTCAAATTTGAATTGCCCATGTTTAACGGTGAAGTCAATGCAGAGAAACTAGACAATTGGATCAGACAATTGGAAGTTTATTTAAGGATTCAAAACCTTCATGATGACGACACCAAAATCAAGCTAGCCTCATTAAGGATGGAAGGAGCAACATTGGTATGGTGGGAAGCCAAGACCAAAGAGGAAATTCGAAAACATGGTAAGCTTACTTTATCATGGGTTGAATTTATTTCCGCAATTAAGAAGCAATTTTATCCTCTTGCTCATCTACAAAAGGCTATAATGAATTGGAAAAACTTTAGACAGCTTAAAGGACAAAGTTTTCAAGAATACACTCAAGAGTTTAGGAGAAGAGCACTGTTTTTAGGAGTAGACTTACAAAGTCAAGATACTTTATTGAAGTATATAGGTGGTTTGCATAATTACCTTATACATGCTATCCTTATGTTTAATCCTACTAGTCTAGATGAAGTTTGTGTACAAGCTATGCATTTAGAGGCTAGAGGGAAAAACACTTTTGATGCACTTAATGAGGGTAGTGATTTTAAAGGCAAAGGAAGAAAAAGGATTGCAAAATCTAGAAAGGAAAAAGGGAAATTATTTTGCAAGAACTTTTCAAAAAAAAGCCATGATGAATACCACTGTTGGAAGCTTCATCCGGAGCTGAAACCAGAGAAATATAAAAACAAAGACAAAACCAAAGAAAAGGGAAAAAATGTTGCAACTGTTGAATAGGACTTAGGGTCATAATCAGGTGATGAGACTAAAAGTATGGCCATGGTATTAAAGAACATAAAAGGGAAAGAGGTTGTACAAGAAACAAATCCCAGTTCTAGCACATTAAACTGTCACAAAGAAGCTCAAAATGAAAAGAGGAGGATAGAGCTATTTCATGTGAGGATAATCTCAAACCACACAAAGATAGACACACTTTTTGATAGTGGGTCTCAAGCTAATCTCATCTCAGAAGACTTGGTCAAACAGCTAAAACTTGAGACAATTCCACGTCCAAAGCCTTATCCACTTGGGTGGATATGCAAGGATGAAAACTTACAAGTCTCAAAGAAGTGCATCTTGCACTTCGCCATAATAGCTCATTGTGTTGATTGGGTAGAACTGGATGTAGTACCGCTTGACATTACAGGTGTTGTGTTGGGAAGTCCATATTTATATGACAGAAAGGCCATTTTCCATTGCCATGAAAACAAGTATCACTTGTTCAAGTATGGAAAAGAGTACATTGTGAGAGCACATAAGAAGAAGCTAGAATATTCTTTAGTCCATGCAGGGCAATTGAAAAGGCTAGTTAATGCAATTCAAAATCTGACTTTGTTGATGGTTAAATAATAAGATTTTGTACATTTACCTTTTCATGATATTGCTGATGATATGTTTCAACTTGATAACAGTTTGTCTTTGAAAGAAGATGACATTATGTTGCACAAGGTACCTTTGGTGTCGATCGGTGAGGAGAAAAAAGTGTTGGTGCAAAGCAGTGCAAGAGTCCATGAGATGGAAAGGCATGCAAGAAAAGAGGGCACATAGTTCAACATGGGTCAATGTTGGTTTCAGAATGGTAGATTGGTATGCTGAGAAAAATTGGTCGGGATTCAGCACAAGTACAAGGTTCATTCAGCAAAAATTCGTCATGTGTACAGTTGGGAAGGTGAATCTTATTTTCAGTATTATTTGAAGTTTGACCATTGTAGAAACAGTATGCTTTCTACAAATTATAGTTTCTCTTCTGCAAATTTCAAAAATTTGAGTCATGATTCAGTCAATGTTAGGAACGGTCGGTCAGTGAATTCAAGGAACAATTTATCTTTTTATGAGAAGCTTAATTTGATGAAGTCAGGAAGATTTCAGTGGTTCAAAGTTGGAAGAGTGGAGAATCAGTCTCCTCATCTTCATTTTCTGTAATTAGAGAGCTTTTGTGGGTCCAAAAGCTTCCCATTTGGGAGGTGTGATCAAGTGATCATGTCCTAAGTTGTAAAAATGCTCAAAATTGGAATTGCTCAAAATTGGTTGGAACTTGAGTGACCAGATAGGCCTCGTTGATATGATCCTGACACCGTGAACGGTACTTAAATCCGACATTGTATGTGAAAGTTATGCAAGTTTGAAGTTTTCAGTAAACTGCAAAAATTCAGTTTGACCAGGTTTGACTTCAATTTTTGAAAAATTAAAAAAATAATATTCCAAGGAATATTCTTGGAATATTCCTAAAACTATTTTCTATAATATTCCCTGGAATATTCCATCTGGTCCAATTCGATTCTGACACTTGGCATATTGTGGTTGGTTGTTGATTTGACCATGGTGAATTTTGGCCAATCAAAGGCTGCCACGTGGCTCTAGGCCGGTAATTTATTGTTCGTTGAAAAATTTTATGACTCCACGAGAGTCGAACCGTAGATCTCCCGTGAACTAACCAGACGATTTACCACTACGCCACAGATGTAGTTCTTATTATACATTGGGTAGACAACATATTTGAATTTTAAAATTTATTCGGGCGGAGGTGAATGTGGGCCAGCCCCCACACAATGTGACCACGGGCCAAGAACCATGGCCTGACGAACAGCCCGACGGTTAAATAAACCAACTATAAACAACGGTTATGTGACCACGCGGCCTTAATATTTATTGTGACGGTTTTTAAACCGATAAATGTTGCGGTTTAGGTGGAAACGCCATGTGACCACCCAGATAAAATTTAATGCCACTGGTAGTGGCTCCGCTGGATTTGGGGCGGAGCCCACCATTTCAGGATTTTTTCCAAAAATTAGCGTCCTTATCTGTAGTTAAACCAAATTTGGCAGAGTTTTTTCAGGCCAGATTGGGAAAAAAACTGTTTGGAGCATAAATTTCTCTAGGGAGAACCTTTTGGAGAGAATATTTTTTTGATTTCGGGTATTTTGAGCATTCCAGAGCCAATGATGTAGGTTTCAGAGGCAAAAGAGCTCATATTCAGGTATTTTTTCAGTAGATAAGCTTGAAGAGCCATCAGGGCCTAGGGAGTGTTGGAGCTATATTGGCTATAGTTAACCATTGGAGGTGAAAAAAAATCCTATCTTTACTGTTTTATGTGTTCTGAACTCATTTCCACAGCTTATCTTTCATGTTTATACTTTCTGATCACTGTATAACCAATTTGAGCATCTAATAGAGCAAGAACATGCCCATTTGGGGGCCTTGGACCTGGCAGATGTAGCCCAGGAGGGGTGAACTACCTCATCAACTGTTGTGTTATATTATGTGATTTTATCTTGCTGTGTTTTTCAGATTTCATAAGTTAAACAATAAAAAGAAATAACACTCTTTCACACATAAGACTCATAAATTTACCAAAAGCACTTTGTTACAATTGTAAGACATGAATGACAGTTTGCACATATAATTTTATGGAAAAGAATACCTTGAACAAAAAATACAAGCAATTTCATTTTCAGATTATGAGTGTTAACTTCCTCAAGTTCTAAAGAAAGAGTCTGTAAAGGGCCAGGTAGCCTCTGGATCTCATCATTTTATCAAAGGTGACATATCCAGTAAATGCCCCTACAGTCAATCTCTGGAATAGATTTAAGAAGTTTCACATTTAATTTAATGAGGATGGATACCTTGCCCACATTGTCAAGTACTTCCATTTTCAGATCACTTATGCAACATTGTGTATAGAGACTATTTCTAGTAAATAAGGTTCATGTAGTAGTGTGAACACGAATAATGTAAGACGACTTACTAGAAGGTTCCATTGTTTAGAATGTTTGTAGGACGTAGGTAGTACTATAATAAAAGTATAAGAAATGTAATGGGAGCTGAAAAATATTAATGTACAAGAAAATTTTACTTGGGGAGTGTATTCTAGCGAGACTTTTTAATTACCTCCCTAATTTATCACTAAGATAACTTGAAATATAGAATCATTTATTTTCAGCCAAGGGATCCTATGGAACTTGTGAGTTATATTGCACTATGTATGTATATCACACTTTCTACTTCATTGGTTTATTTTTTAATTATATTATTAATTATTACTTTTACACTAAGAGTATTGATAACTCACACATTTTGGCAATGTTCTACAAACTTTGCAAATAAAATCACACTTGCAGAAAGTAACTCAGACAATTGTAGGAAACAAAATTTATATGTGCTAAAAGGAGATTAACTACTTGCAGAAAATAAAATTTTAACTAATTGTTGGGAAGGAAAGCAAACTAATCTAATCTAATTTGCATAGGAAGACTCTCTATTGTAACATCCACCTTGATGAACCAAAAATGGAAAGAAAGCAAACTAATCTACTCCAACTAGCATGAGAAGCCTCTCTACTATAACTTACAATTAGATAAAGCAAGAATTACATGAAATAAATCTGATATAGCTGAGCTTGTATAGGAAACCAGCCTCTTACAATGCCTAACTAGGAAAAATAGAAAATGTAAAGGTTAACTAAATTCCAGAAAATAAAATAATCTATTCAACTAGCATGGGAGTACTCTGTTGTAATATCTAGAAATGTGACATAGCCCCCCAACTAAATGAAACTGAAATTGTAAGAAAAAATAACTTAATATAGTCCTTGCCAAAATGATTAGTACTTTTACTTAGAGAAAAAAATACAATCATTGTATGTTCAAGTTTATTAAAAAAAAATATAAAATATTGAAAACACAATTTGGAATACAAGTATGTAAAATTAGAAAATAAATAAATGAAATTCTAAATGAATAATCAATTGCATAAATAAATATATGCAACCGTATATGAGTAGTTGATAATGTAAATGGATTAAATCATACAACAATAAAATAAAACAATACCTAAATTACATAACGCTACGTTCTATTGCAGTCAACCTTTCCCGCATTAAAGAAAGTACTATTATTCTAGAACACTTGTTACATTTAAATTAATTAATTTACAAGTAATGTAACCTACCCAACCCCTTTCGTAACCTCGAGGGATATGGTATAGAATTTGTTTCCTCATTCTTTCCTCTCATTCCTTTCCTTTCGCCCAGGTGCTTAGCATGTCTAACCCTTTGCAGGATGAATTATTTTCACTAATGAGTATGTGCTATCAGTTGTTTCTACGTGAAACGACCATAGGCTAGACAAAATTTCATAGCTTCTATTGGCTCCCTATGATTTAGAAGAATGGAAAGAATAAAAGTTGCAGGGGGCCACATCATAACCACTTTGGAATCCTAGGACCTAGCCTTCCTGGATTCAGAGAGGGATCTCTCTATATAAGTGTTTAAAAGGTATATCTTTATGCTTTTATTAAGATATTAGGCTAGTTATGAAGCTCTTGAGAAATTTTTGTTTTGGTTTTGGTTGATTGAAAATGTACTTGAAGGATTTAAAGATTGGAAGAGATTGAGGGAATGTTTCAGCTAGATGGATAGGCTATGAGGCAACATTAATCCATTGGGCTATGGAGTCACTGTAATGTTCCTAATTAGTCCTAAGCTAATAGGAATATTCATTTTTCTTTGCTTTCTTTGTTTAAAGAATAAATATGTAAAGGAGGTTCATAAGACTCCTAATAAAAGAATAAATGAATGCCCAATGTGAAAAAGGCTAAATTTGGGCCACTTGTAAAATCACACTTGAGTGTGAAAGAGACTGAATCTATTGACCAAGTCAACCAGGACCAAATGAACCATGTTTTCCAGATGCAATGAATCTCCTATAAGGACAGCGTAGTCAAGTTGGAGGCTACACATGTGAATGGGGCTAAATCATTGAAGGTGGTTTAGGGTTTTACAATCTCTTGATATTATAAAAGGAAGAGGATGGCAGCATGTTGAGGTTGTTCATGATATGATTTCTAAATTTTTGTCTATTTAGAAAACAACTTTCTGGGCTGCTTAGCCTAGATTGCATTGGGATTTCCTGTTTAGGGGTTCCATCTCTTCCCATTGAGGAGCTCTTGGGAGAGCTTGTATTTCTTGTCCACTATCAGGTTGGAGACCAAGCTTCTACTTCCAACCGCAATGCAGATCCAGTGAGGGTTTGCTTGCTTTTGTAAGCTGCAGCAAGTGGAATACTAGATCTGCTTAGATCTAGCTTGTATTGGAGCCTCTTCTCAGTGAGTGTGTCTTTTAACCTCCTGGAAGAGTGCATCCCTTGGTTGAGCTTTAGTTTTTGATCTTGGCATTAGGCCAAAACATTCTCAGAGCTTATAGCACTATTTCTCTCCCTGGATAGCATTATTTGCAGATCTACAACTACAGGGTGTTTTGTCTACATTTTGGAGGAGAGATCTCCAGTGTTGGGATTATTCCTCTCACTGTGGTTATCCATGGATTGGCCATATAATCCATGTTAGTTTCAGATCTGATCTACTGTACCATTGTATTATTCAGAAATTTCTGAATCATTCTACAGATCTGCAACCTTAGATCTCAGATCTACTCTCCGTGCTTCATGTTTTGCACAAAACCCCAAGGGGAATGTAATAAACAACCTCTTTGGCTTAAATATCTGTAATAGATCTGTATTTTCATGCATATATCTGTCATAGATCTAAGATACAATAAATAAGAGCTTCAGTCTTCAGAAAAATACGATGTCTATCTTTCTTGGCAATTTCCAGTGTTGCAGCACCTCAATCTTGATGGTTTTATCCATGTAAAATCTCTATTTTCATATTGTAAATGCATAAGTCTTGCCCCAGATCTAATTCCATGATTTTCATACTTATTTTCATCTATTAGCTTCAGAAAATCACGCTGCTCAAGCTTCAGTAATTTTTCCATACTCTAGGTCATGGGAAATTTGCCTTTTGAAGCCCTTTCGGGAGTGGAGGAACTATGTAACTTACCTACGGTATGGGAGGTCCTCACGGCCTAAGCTAAAATAACCTCTCGCTATGTCCCTTATTTTTGCGTGGATTTCTAAATACACTCATTTTACGGCATAAATCACCCCTTTTCCCCATCCTTTCACAATAGAATTAATCTCTCTTCTTGTTGTTGTACATACAATTGTTGCTAAGGTGTTTCTAAACACATTTCAGAGTTATTAGTTTTCTCATACTTCAGTATTTTGTTTTATACTGCTGCAACCCTTCATTGGGCAACTTTATGAAGGCAACTAGGCGTGGGAGATCTGTTTAACCCACCTAGAATGATTTATTTTGAGCCTCCTCTTGGATTTCAGTCTTAGATACTCTGATAAAAGGGATCCAAGGGCTGGTATTGGTTGTAGAAGCACACATCCCTGAAAAATGCGTTTTTCAGGCCTATTTTGCTGAGCAGTCCAGATTTGGAACATTGCAGTGGTATCGGAGCATCTCTCTTGGCTTAGCCTGTTTGTCTCAACCTAAGAAGACAGAAGGAGATTAGAATTAAGAAGAATATGAGATTACTCTCATTAGCTTTTAGATCCAAAAAGGACCTCCCCCGAGAGGTTAAGGAGATGAAGAGTTGCGGTGAAACTCCAAGAGGTTTTCAAGAGGAGGAAGATGCACCAAAGGAGGAGACTTTGAGTGATTATATTAAGGAGTATGAATCTAAATCTTGGTAAATAAAGGAGAACTTGGGCTTCCAAGAGTTCTGCCAGCTCAAGGAGGAGAGAAGATCCAGAAATAGAAGAAGAAGAGGTAGATTATTTCTTCCTAACTTTGATGGATCCTCCGCATGCACAACTGAAGAATGGCTAGATCAGCTAGACTCATATCTGGATCTACATCAAGTTTCAGAAGAATAATCCCTTAAGGTAGCAGCGCTACATATTAAAGGTAAATCTTATGCTTGGTGGTTATTTGAAACTTTTTCTTTGAAGAATGAAAATATTTCTACTTATGCTAAGTTCACTAGGAGAATGGTGAAGAAATTTGATGACAGGCAAGCTAAAACATCTGTGAAAGAGCTAGCAAAGCATGAGAATGAAAAACCCTTGCATGAGTTGGAAAGACCTACTATGAAAACTCCACTTCAGATTTCTGTTGGAGGGGATGAAAACTTGTGTGATACCTTGCCAAGGGCAAGATCCCCATTGCATGAAGAGATTTCTTCTCAAAAAGAAGTAATGGAGATTCCTCCTTCAAAAGAAGACCAAGATCCAAGGTCTCTTGTTGATAGTGAGTTGTTCTCAAATATTGATGAGAAGGAAGAGCCAGAAGGCAGTAGCAATGCTGTCACTTCAAAAGAAGACCCATTACCACATGGGGATAGAGATGAAGTTATTGTTTCAAGGGAAAGAGCTTTTGTATCTTTGCAAGTGATTCCCAAGGAACATTATGTGACAGCCTTATTGAGCAGTGATACCTTACTCCAAGAAAGAGGAGGAAGGATGGACCAGCATCCAATGATGAGGAGCATGCACGCTTGTTTATTTCAAGGGTTTTCTATTCATGAGAAGGATACTGAACTATGTAGCTAGGAAAGGGACACATCAGTCCAACCAATTATGTAGTCTACTTCAGATCTTGATGTCTCTTTACATGGAGGCATTTCACCAGGGAGACCCCTTGATGAGAATAATAATAAAGTGTTCTCTCAACTTTTTGCATCAATGACAAAATTGGCTAAGGAGGGAGCCTTGAAGGGAGCTACCACAGCACTAAGATCTATTGATAGATTTCAAGGAGAGCTGAACAATTTCCTGAAATTTATTTTTCTATTTCTCACTCATCTATTTGCACTGATAAAGAAGAAGTCAAACACCTCTGATGACATGAGCATGGTGTCAAAATGCCACTCCATAGTTTTGGGGCAGAAAATGATATCTCTCCATAAAAAGAAAGAAGATGAGGTGATGGCTACTTCATTTCATACTCTACAATGTTGTCTTTGTTGAGAAGCCTTGATTCCTATTGGGAATCCCAACTCTTGGTAGAGTATTCCAAGAACCTCTTCACATGTAAGGTTCTTGATGGATAGAGGAAATGTAGGAGGTATAAGGTGGTTGATGGAGTCATTTTCTTTCATGATCAGATCTATTTGACTAAAGAGTCAAGACTCAAGGACCAAATACTAGGTGCTGCCTATGATATCTTGCTTTCTACCCCCACTGTTTTCATTAGAACACACCATATTATCTCAAATGGATTCATGTGGGAAGGCTTTGAAGAAGACTTATATTAGCATTATCAAATATGCATGTATCACATGAAGATGGAGCAACAATATAACTCTATGGAAGAGTTAGTTCAACCCTCTCTTTCTCCTCATGAGGAAGGAGATAGATCTGTGCACCTCTCCACTTGTTGGAGGAGGACTATTGGTGAAGAGCATACTTATGCAAATCATGATATATTTTCTGATTGTATGCATTCTTTTACATTATATATCCATGCCATGACTCCAAGGAGGAGTGTCATATCTTATAAACTTCATGGCCAACTTTGGGCCAAAACGATTTCTGAACATGGCCACTCCCTTAATGGACTAAGGGAGATTTTGCAACATGATGGGTGCTTTCCTAAGGCACCAAATATTTCTTCCACTTTCAGCCATGAAGATATGTTATGGGCAGCAAAGTAAGTGGTGGGGAAACCACTTACCACATCTGAATTTTATGCAAATAGGAGATGTCATACTCTGGTTGCTATTGGGTGAGTATGGGTACTACCTAAGGTTTGATATTTTCTTGTCTCGTGCCTTGTATCTCAATGAGAGGATGCATAAGAAGAAGAAGGCATGGTTGCTTTGGTTGACAAGAAGAGAGTTTGGACATCCCATGCCAAATTTCATGTCCATATATTTGCTTGTGATTGGGATGAGTCTCATGTATGTACATGTATTTCTTTTTGGAATGTATCTCATGATCATGTATGTACTTGGGGTTGGGATAAATTGTAACTCTCTCATGGGGTGGCATAAGATAGCTTGTTTATTATAATGATGATCATGCTCTAATCTTTGTTGAAAACATGAGAGGAAGGATGACACACTGGGTGAGTATGTCCTTTGGGAATGAAATCTCCCATATTCATTCATGCTTCAAGAGGAGGGTAGAACAATGTATGGCTGCTACATTATATCATTTGTCTCCTTATGCAAGAAGCCATATGTTAGGCTTATATCATTGGAAGAAGTCTCTCACTTGGGAGAATTTGGAGGGATGGCCACTTATTGTACTATGACTTGAGGCAGCAAGATGAAGGACAATGCTGGTCTCAAGGGAGGGACTATTGTCACCATCTAATATGTCATATGACACTTAGTCCATTTTTCTTTTGGAGCACACATGGTGAAGATCCTCTATTCACTATATGCATGGAAGATTGGCCCGCAAGGAGGCTCACTAGAATCCATGAAGGGAATCATGAAGTTCCAAGTCTCTTTTGGCTTCATGAGGACTATATTATTGCAGCCCGGGATCACCAGTCCATGTTCAACTCTCTTTTAGGTGCTACCTATGATGTCTTGCTTTCTACCCCCAGCATGGGCACTACATTAGGGCACACCATATTATCTCAAATGGATTCATGTGGGAAGGCTTTGAAGAAGACTTATATCAGCATTATCAAAGATGCATGTATCACATGAAGATGGAGCAGCAATAAAACTCTATGGAAGAGTTAGTTCAACCCTCTCTTTCTCCTCATGAGGAAGGAGATAGATCTGTGCACCTCTCCACTTGTTGGAGGAGGATTGTTGGTGAAGAGCATACTTATGCAAATCATGACATATTTTCTCATTGTATGCATTCTTTTACATTATATATCCATGCCATGAATCCAAGGAGGAGTGTCATGTCTTATAAACTTCATGGCCAACTTCAAGCCAAAACTATTTTTGAACATGGCCACTCCCTTGATGGACTAAGGGAGATTTTGCAGCATGATGGGTGCTTTCCTAGGGCAACAAATATATCTTCCACTTTCAGCCATGGAGATATGTTATGGGCAGCAAGTAAGTGGTGGGGAAACCACTTACCACATCTGAATTTTATGCAAGTAGGAGATGTCCTACGCTGGTTTATATTGGGTGAGTATGGGTACTACCCAAGGTTTGATATTTTCTTGTCTCATGCATTTTATCTCAATGAGAGGATGCATAAGAAGAAGAAGGCATGGTTGCTTTGGTTGACAAGAAGAGAGTTTTGACATCCCATGTCAAATTTCATGTCCATATGTTTGCTTGTGATTGGGATGAGTCTCATGTATGTACATTTATTTCTTTTTGGAATGTATCTCATGATCATGTATGTACTTGGGTTTGGGAGGAATTGTAACTCTCTCATGGGATGGCATAAGGGAGCTTGTTTATCGTATGATGATGATCATGCTATGATATTTGTTGGGAACATGAGAAGAGGGATGACACATTGGTTGAGTGTGTCCTTTGGGAATGAAATCTCCCGTATTCATTCATGCTTCAAGAGGAGGATAACACATTGTATGGCTACTACATCATATCCTTTTTTTTCTTATGCAAGGAGCCATATGTTGGGCTTATGTCATTGGAAGAAGTCTCCCACTTGGGAGAATTTTCAGCCAGACATGTGTTTCTTGAATCATATTCAGCCAACACCTATTATCCTCTACTATTTCCAAGCTTTGAAGAAGATTTTTGCAACAAGAAGGTGGTGGGATGGCCACTTATTGTACTATGATTTGAGGCAGAAAGATGAGGGACAACGCTGGTCTTAAGGGAGGGACTATTGTCACCATCCAGTGTTTCATATGACACTTATTTCATGTTTCTTTTGGAGCACACATGGTGAAGATCCTCTATTCACTATATGCATGGAATATTGGGCAAGGAGGCTCACTAGAATCCATGAAGGGAATCATGAAGTTCCAAGTCTCTTTTGGCTTCATGAGGACTATATTATTGCAGCCCAGGATCACCAGCTACATATTTATCATAAATGGAGGGAGAGATAGTGTAATTTGAGTATTATTATCTCTCATTTCCAGCCATGGAGCCCCTACACATTGCATATGGTGGGGATTGGTGACTATTCCTTTGAGCTACCAAAGATGGCTCACTTTGTTTGGATGCTAGCATGGATATTGAAGCTTCTCATGGGGGTTGAAGCACCCACCATTCACCATCTCTCATGCCTTGAGAATGCCAATGGAAAACATATGGTTCTTTCTATGTATCTCCCACTACTTCATGATGACAACTATTTGGTTCATTCACCAAAAGAAAAATTGTATTCTTGGGAGGAGACAATTCCATTGGAGATTTTCCAAAGTCCTTGTGAGTTACTTGAGGACAAGAAAAATTTGGGAGGGGAGGACTGTAATGTTCCTAATTAGTCCTAAGCTAATAGGAATATTCATTTTTCTTTGGTTTCTTTGTTTAAAGAATAAATATGTAAAGGAGGTTCATAAAAATCCTAATAAAAGAATAAATCAATGCCCAATGTGAACAAGGCTAAATCTGGGCCACTTGTCAAAACACACTTGAGTGTGAAAGAGACTAAATCTATTGACCAAGTCAACCAGGACCAAATCAACCACGTTGTACAGATGCAATGAATCTCCTAGAAGGACAGCGCAATCAAGTTGGAGGCTACACATGTGAATGGGGATAAATCATTGAAGGTGGTTTAGGGTTTTACAATCTCTTGATCTTATAAAAGGAAGAGGAGGAAAAAATATTGAGGTTGTTCATGATATGATTTCTGAATTTTTTTCTATTTAGACAAACAAATTTCTGGGCTACTTAGCCTAGATTTCATTGGGATTTCCTGTTTAGGGGTTCCATCTCTTCCCATTGAGGAGCTCTTGCGAGAGCTTGTATTGCTTGTCCACTATTAGGTTGGAGACCAAGCTTCTACTTCCAACTGCAACGTAGATCCAGTGAGGTTTTCCTTGCTTTTGTAAGCTGCAGCAAGTGGAATACTAGATCTGCTCAGATCTAGCTTGTATTGGAGCCTCTTCTCAGTGAGTGTGTCTTTTAACCTCCTGGAAGAGTGCATCCCTTGGTTGAGCTTCAGTTTTTGATATTGGCATCTGGCCAAATAATTATCAGAGCTTACAGTGCTATTTCTCTCCCTGGATAGCATTATTTGCAGATCTACAGCTGCAGGATGTTTTGTCTGCATTTTGGAGGAGAGATCTCTAGTGTTGGGATTCTTCCTCTCACTGTGGTGATCCATGGATTGGCCATCCAATACACGTTAGTTTCAGATCTGATCTATTTTACCATTGTATTATTCATAAATTTCTGAATCATTCTGCAGATCTGCAACCTTAGATCTCAGATCTACTCTATGTTCTTCATGTTTTGCACAAAACCCCAAGGGGAATGTAATAAACAACCTCTTTGGCTTCTAGAGCTGTAATAGATATGTAATTTCATGCATAGATATGTTATAGATCTAAGATAAAATAAATCAGAGCTTTAGTCTTCAGAAAATTACGCTGTATATCTTTCTTGGCAATTTCCAGTGTTGCAGCACCTCAATCTTGACGGTTTTATCCATGTAAAATATCCGTTTTCATCTTGTAAATGCATAAGTCTTGCCCCAGATATAATTCCATGATTTTCATACTTATTTTCATCTATTAGCTTCAGAAAATCATGCTGCTCAAGCTTCAGTAATTTCTGCATACTCTAGGTCATGGGAAGTCAGCCTTTTTAAGCCCTTTCGGGAGTGGAGTAACTGTTTAAATTATCTATAATGATTTTTTTGATCTGAAATTAGGTATGGGAATCCCTCATGGCCTAATATAAAATAAAATCTCGCAATTTCCCTTATTGTTTCGTGGATTTCTGAATACACTCATTTTAGGGCATAAATCACCCCTTTTCCCCATCCTTTCACAATAGAATTAATCTCTCTTCTTTCTGCTGTACATAAAATTTATTCTAAGGTGTTTCTAAAAAAATTTCAGAGTTATTATTTCGCTGATACTTCAGTATTTTTTTTTATACTACTACAGCCCTTCATTGGGCAACTTTCTGAAGGAAACTGGGCGTGGGAGATCTGTTTAACCCACCTAGAATGATTTATTTTGAGCCTACTCTTGGATTTCAGTATTAGATACTCTGATATAAGGGTTCCAAGGGTTTTTATTTGTTTCAGAAGCACACATCACTGAAAAATGTGTTTTTCAGGCCTGTTTTGATGAGCAGTCCAGATTTGGAACATTACAGTCATAAAAGGATTTAATTGTTCAAAAACTATTCAAGGGTTTTCATAGGGCAAGTCATATAGATTAAATGGATCTTTAGATTAAATTGTTGCATGAAACATTAAGGTGTTGTGAATTCAGTAAAGCTATAGTTATTCAAGAATCCTCTAGCTCTACCTAAACAAGAAAAGCCTTCCAAAGTAACTGTTTGAGGTAAGCCAAAGGACAGGGAAAACCATAGAATTCTTTGGGCAGAATTTTATTAAAGAAAATTTTTAAGAAAACAATCCAGTAATCCTAAGAATAATTTCAGATAAAGAAAACATACAAGATAACAATGACAGCAACCTAAGATCAAACATAAATAATCTAATCTGCTTTTGACAAACTCTCTAGGGATATTTCCAAACAACCTTTAAAGACAGACCAGAGGATAGGGAAAACCATAGACTTCCTTGGTTTAGACTCTACTCAGGATACTTTGAAAAATATCATTTAAAAATGATATCTCAAGTTTTACTCAGAAGGACTTGAGCTCACCAACATTTCACTGGTTATACTCTATTGAATCATTCTTAAAACAACAAGCTAGAATACAACTGAAGGGAAATGAAGAATCCTTCAATCAGATCTTGCAGAAGAAAACATAAAGGTAAAGATTTGCAGAGAGAAATAGGGTACCTTTGACAATAAATCCTAATCTAAATTTTTGTTCTTTATCAGAGAAAATGGACAGAATGAAAACATAAGGGAAAACAGAAAGAGAGAAGAAAAACATCACCATTAACATAGACTAGGATCCTTTGAATCAACTTGTTTTATTGATGTTCAAACCAGTTACATATTCCAGCATAGTGGGTCTTTATAGCTCAAAGCTTTCTCTATCTAGCCTAGTACTCCTCAACTAGCTCAGCAACACTCTAAGCAACTAACAGTGACAACCTTCTACAACTAACTAAGAACCCTTTCTAATGAAGTCCTCATGCTATATTTATAGGAAAATGAGGAGGTGAAATGAAAACTAGGGTTAATATGTTCATTTATGACTGAGTTAATGATTTTTGACCTTTGAGACCATGCAAGGCCCAAGGCAAAAATATCTGGAAAGAGTTACTCTTTATAATGATTGTTGTTTAATTTCTGAGCTACTTAGTTGCAATTTTTGACTTTTAGGCTTTTGTTATAAATTTGTAATAACTATTGAGCTACTTCTTTGAAAATATCTTCTGACGGTAATAAATTTGTATGTTTTTGAGGAAAACATGTGCTTGTAGGTGGCATCTTTAGTTTTTTATGAAGTAACTGCTTCATGGATTTATCATTCGAAGCTTTCTTTAGGCTAATCTGTCTTGATCTGTGCTTTAAACTCTGTTTTAGGCCTTGATTTTGCATTTAGGCCATCTTTAATCATCTTGCTGTCCTTTTCCTTTTGCTGACTATTTCAACTTTTAATCCTTGGTCTTTAACTGTGCTCTTTATCCTTGATCTTCC
Source organism: Pinus albicaulis (assembly GCA_034641835.2). Taxonomy (NCBI): domain Eukaryota; kingdom Viridiplantae; phylum Streptophyta; class Pinopsida; order Pinales; family Pinaceae; genus Pinus; species Pinus albicaulis. The sequence goes on from CM076575.1 coordinate 693,973,770, forward strand.
AATTTAAGATTTAATCTGTGCTCTTTAGTCTTCTTCACTGATTTTGTTTCGTTTCTATGTGCAAGTGTTTTTTAGTTGTGCTAGAGGGTTTTATTAATTAACCAATGTCCATGAAACATTGACTAAACATTAAAACAAACCCTATGAATCCCTTTATCTATTCTTTTTTAGCCTTCAAGGATCGTCATCATGAATCCAAGCCACTAATATTGGTTGTGGGAGGACCTTTGGACTTGGCCTCCATTAAAACTTGCAAAAAAAATGAAAACATTAAATAAAACCTGCATTTTTTGGTTAAACTACATTTCGGAGGCTTGGTGAGGGCATTGGAGCATTTGTAGAGAGAAGAAATGTGCAGAGGAGGGTTTCTCTAACTAAAACCAGGAAGAATAGTGGACCAGTTTAAATATTAGTGCGAAATGGAGATAGGAGGTTTTGTGGAAAACTGGTGGCTTTTCGCGCGGCTCCTAGGTGGTAATTGGTTTTGACACAAAAGGACATGATACCATTCATTGATCGCCACATGGCGGGTTAAAAACTTCTTTTATCGTGCGGAAATGGCTCATTAAACCATGGCAAGGGAATGAAAGCGATATCGTATTTGAGTCGTTAGATCTCTAGCAAGGAGATCTACAGCGTGGGTTGAACCCAATAATGGGCGTGGTTTGGTAGTGGGTCATAGGTGGGGCCAGGAGTATGATGTCGGCAATCTTGTCGGGTAGCGGAAACATTATCGGCGGGGTAGGAGACTTTGGGAATTACGAGGATCGTTGGATCGAAAGCAATCAACGACAGAGATCTGTTTGAGAGAATAGGTGGACAAGGGATGGTCAGGAAATTTTGAGAATGAGAAGGGGCCCGATTGCCGTTGGATTTGCATGATTAATGGTGGGGATCACTTCGGGAAAATTAATGACACAGTCTAAAAATATAGGTGAAGGGGGTTAAAAATAAAGCGTGGGGGTATGGTCCCGTGAAGAGTAAATGGGACTGGGGTTTAAGATGAGAAGGGCCTTAGGCTTTAGTGGATGGTTTAGGGCCCTTGGGTTATATGAAGGAAAGGAGTAGAGGGCTTAAGTCAAAAAGGGCTTAAGGCCTGATCTTTCGAAAGGAGCTTTAGGCCTAAAAACAAGTGTTTTTAGCCCTTTTTGAAGGTTTCGGTAAGTTTAGAAAAGAATTTTTTAAAACCAATCAAAGGGGTTTTCATGGTTTAAACATGGTTTTTAAGGGAATGGAGGGTATAAGAAGGGAAAATGGGCTTTTTAGAGGGGAAATGACTATTTAGCATAGGAGTAAAAATGGGTGAATGAGGGGAAGAGTTATGAAGGGGAAAATGGTGGAAATAGCCTGAAATCAGTTTCCTTTGTATTAGCAGGTGATCTTTTAGGAGGCATAGATGAATATTTTAGTGAAATAATAGATTTAGGATAATGAAGGCAGTGATATTTCCAAAACTCACAAGCTTTTCTCATAAAAGATTTTTTTTGAAAATCTAAGAAAATATTTAGCCATCCTATATAACAAATTTTACTGATGGCTAATAGTGGCTCCACTTGGGGAAGGCAGCTCCTTGGAGGTGTCAAGAACCTCAAAGAATAAATCTCTGGAAAGTAGACCAGTGCCTTGTTTTGCACCTTGAAAATCCTCTTTTTTACTTGATATTTTTCTGCTCTGTGGAGATAATCTGCAGTATCATAACAAGAATGATTTTTCACCCAAACTTCTATCTACACAACATACTTTCCTAACATTTTTTCTTCTTCAATGGGTGCATTTAGACTTGCAAAACCTTGTAACATCAATTTTTCTTTCTTTTGAAAAACAGGAAACTATCTACTTCTACCTTTATATCATCCATGAGTTCAGATTAAACTGATGAACTCATCATTTCTCTATCTATTCTAGCTATCTGTCAAGATTAAATCGTTTGACAAATTTTCCTTCTCTAATCTAAAACAAGAAATTGAAACATAATCAAATCAGGACTAGACAGTCTGATTAGTTATGGGGCTATGGCATTTTGTACAAGCTGCACATAGACTTTATTTGCAGAAATTTAAAACAAAACTGTGAAGGCCTATAATCTGAATTTGTTAGACATCCTTCTTTCTTCCATTGGTTCAAATTTTGATCTTTTTAGAACCATTTATCTCTTCTCATAATCTATTCTACTGATAAGCCAAGTTTACATTGTTTGGAAGATCTTCATTCAATAACCTATCAGCAATAAATATAAACTTATTCAATCATGATTAGGCTGTATGATTGAATAACGTTTCTTCTTTCAAAGTAGTGGCATTTGGACTTGCACACTTTCAGATTTTTCTCTTTTTTGGTATGGGGTTGTACCTATTCTTTTATCTCCCTCTTTTCCTCTTTTCTTTTGTTTTTGTTGTTTATTTTTCCAAGTCTTTTCTTTAAGCAATGTTATTTACAATGGTAAAAGCATTGAACTAAAAATCAACAAAAATAGTGCTTAAGCATCCTGCCATTGACCAGACCTCCAAAAAGTTCTCTTCCATCCATCTCCTGAAGGAAAAATGCTTTTTTACCTATAGCAGACTAAATAAGCTAAGGGCCTTTCCATAAATTTTCAAACTTTCCATGTTTGCCCTTATCTTCCCTCCTAGAATCCCATTTGAGCACTTTGTAACCATTGTTAAAATCATTTGCCTTTGTTCTTTTATCAAACAACTTCTTGATGTTTTCTTGTACTTGTTGTGCTCTATTGTAGGCTTCCTCTCTAGTTTTCTGCAACTGGATAGTCTGATTAATTCTTCTTGTCATGTCATCTTCTTCAGACTGTACTTCTTGGATCAGCTTCATGACTGGCACTCCTAAACTGGTTGGAAATATTTCATCTGCTCCATAAACTAGCTAATAAGGGGACATTCCAATTGAATTCTTAGTGGTCAATCTGTCTTCCCAAAGTGCATGTATTAGCTTGTTGTGCCATGATTTCTTATTTTGTTCCAGCAACTTCTTGATGATGTTCACAAAACTCTTGTTTGAGGATTCTGCCAACCCATTACCTTGAGGGTAATAAGCTGTGGAATGACCCAATGTAATCTGATATTTGTGGCAAAAAACCACCATCTTTTTGGACCCAAAGGCAGCAACATTGTCACTGATAATCTTCTTAGGACAGCCAAATCTAGATAAGATATGATTTTCAAGGAATGAAATGATAATTGAGTCAGTGGAATTCCTAGAAGGGATGGCCTCTATCCGTTTGGTGAAGTAATCTGTTGCTGTGAGGATCCATTTGTGTTGGGCAGATGAAGAAGGATGGATTTCCCCAATGAAGTCTAGACCCCATTGTTGAATAGGATCTTCAACAATGATTGGATGAAAAGGTAAGGGTAGCAATTTTCTTTTTCCTTCAAAGACTTCGCATTTATGGCAGGTAATTATCATTTTATCGACATCTCGAAAGAGGGTGGGCCAATAATAACCAGCTCTAAGGATTTTGTTGACAATAGTTTTCCAATAGAGGTGGCCTCCAAATTCTCCTTCATGAAACTCTTGCTTGATCTTATCTGCATCATTCTCAGGCAAACATTTAAGCAATAATCCACTAGCATTTTTCCAATATAGAAATTTATCTAAAATGCAGTAATTTATAGCCTTTAACTTTAGAAACCTTGCCTTTGTTTTAGACAAACCAGGAGGAACATTAAGATTAAGAAGCACATACAAAATATCAGCATACCAAGATGAATTCAGAAAATGGTCTTCAAAAAGTGGAGTTTTCAATTCCTCATGTTCATCTAATGCATTAAACATGTTTATATCAAGTGGTTGTAAGTTTTATTCAGCCATTAGTTTTGCTAGTCCTTGACCTGTGATGAGCATAGTGGGCTTAATTTATAAATCATATTCTAATACTACAACAATCCACTTTCCTCTTTTGCAATCAGGATCTTGTGTCAAAATGTCTTTCATCACTAAATGAGGCACAAATGCAATGATGTGTGAGTGTAAAATGTAAACTTTGAAATATTTTAGGGCTTTGACTAAGGCAAAAGCCTGCTTTTCCATTATGTTGTATTTCAGAGGTGCATCTCTTAATGCCTTGCTGAAAAATGCAATAGGCTGCTCTTGTCCCTTTATGTTTTTCTGTAATAGGACAATAGCTACTATGTGTTCTGATGCAAAGGAAAATATGAATAAATCTTTGGTAAAATCATGACTAATAAGAACCGGTGTTTGGGTAAGTGCTTGTTTTACCAGTTCAAAGGATTTCTTTGCTTCTAAGGTCCATTTAACTCCTACTTCTCTTTTAATCATATTTGTAATGTTTCTAAGGAGTTCAGCTAGGTTGGTGTAATATTCCCAATTAGCCATTTCTAGTTGGAATATTATATTTACTCCATTTTTGCAGTTAGAAGAATAAATGAGATAGGGAGACCCTTAAATCTCTATAATGGCTATAAAAACAATCCCAATGTGAAAGGGGATCAACATAAGAAGGAAAATAAAGCCACCTTGGTTTGAAAGGGGAGGAAATGTAGGAGGATTTGATCTAGTTGACCAGGTCAACAACGCTGTTACACGAGGAGGGAAACAGTAAGGACAATGCAGTTTTGAAGGAGGAATCTTTTGAAGGAAGTCACCTCATTAAGGAGTGGGGTCCAAGGTGAGGAAGCTCACCAAGGATAAGAAGGAAGGGATAGTAGAAAGGAAGGCATTCAGTATTCATCTATGTTTGGTCTTTTGACTACTTTCATGCTTTAGTTGTTTAGATGTAGTTGCAGTACTATTTAGTGCAAGGGATTCTCATGCGGGAATTCCATCCTCTCCTTTGGTTCAGCTTGTTTAAGGGATCAAAAGGGAAGGTTCTGAGCTAATTTTCCATCATCTGACTTGAGTTCATTCATCCATCAACATCTACAATGCAGTCACTTCCAGTAACTGCGTCTTTTCTATAGGTGCAGTAGTAGCAGGGTTAAATCCCTTGATTTTGTGCTTGTGTTTGAGGAGGATGTGTTCATTTCTCTTTGGGAAGTCTAATAAGGGGGGCCTTTGGCCATTTTATGTATTGATCAGCTATTTAATGTTATATTCATACATTTAAAATACATAATTGTAGTAGACTGCGTTATTTTCTGCAGTACTGCCTTTTATAAATGTTTAATTTCGGAAACCCTTGCTGGGTTGTCTTATTTCTTGTGTAAAAGAGGTTAAACCTCCATTTCTTGGCCATATGATTAATATAATATCTATATCAGTGTTGATTCATCATTTTCTATAGAAACCCTCATGTAAATTATGCTATTGCAGTCTTCAGAAATTCTGTTGTTGAAAGTCATGGGATTGGGGTGTTTTTGAGCTATCTTGAGCTGGGGAGATATGTTTAATGTAGCTAGAATGATTTGTTTCTAATGCCCTTTGGTATGTAGGACATATATAGCATATATAAGAGGATCCAAGTCGTGTTCCATGTTTTTATATTGTAACTTTCTGAATACATAATTTTCACTGTCCAGAGTGCAGCAATTCCTGAAAAAGAATATCACAGTTGTATCAAAGCTCTGTTCTGGGATCATATTGTGGGGATAATATGTTTACAGTATGGAGGAGGAATATATTTCAAAGCTCTTACTTCAAACCATTCAGAAAATTGCAAGAGACCTCAAGGAGATGAGGCAAAAGGGGATTGTATAGGGTTTTTCCATGAGACAAGTACCATCACTTCATATGGCATGGAGAATTTAGCTGCACCACAACGCTCTACCATGCCTTCAATCCTATCTAGAGAAGATAAGGAGGAAAACCTGGGTAACTATTTTTAGGAATATGAATCCTAGTCTCAAAGGTTTAAATAACATTTGAACTTTCAGGAGTTTTGCCGGATCAAGGATGGGAGGAGAGTCAACCCCATTAGAAGAAGGGAATTTTTATGTAGGGTGTTAGCCCCCTATGAATTTTTTTACAAGCAAATAGGGGGCTAAATGTTTTTTTGAGCCTTCAAGGAATGCATTTCCTCTGAAAACACATCATCCTTGAAGCCTCCTTATGCCTTTGTCCTTTGAGAAATCCTCACTATTGTTCCTAGTTTAAAAGCCTCTCTGTTATAAAGAAGAATGCCCAAAAAAGGCCTTTTTTCCTCTTATCTCATCCCCATTTAACCTATGTTTTCTTCCCTTTACTCCTCTCTATTTCCCCCATTAACCCTCTAAATCATCTCCATTCCCCTTTAAACCTTGCAAACACCCCTTGTTTGGTTTAATAATCCCTTATTCCCCTTACCGAATACCTCCTTTGGCCTTAAAAATCATTAAAATAGGCCAAAAACCCACTTTTTACTTTATAAACAGGCTAGCCCCCTTCGCCCCAGCCTTAACAACTTCCCCACCATGTAACTGAGCACTAGAACCAAGCGTTTAAGCTCCGGGCACTTATTGCAATCGGAAGAGCGGGTGAGCACATTTCTTTTGTCACTTCGAAAATATCCGATGCGATTGAATTTCCTCTTATGTGTTCCCGCTGCGATACCAGCCGTTGATCTTGAAAATATCCAACGGTCCAGTGCAAATTGCAGCGCGCCCGTCTCCTCTCCCCTGTCACCCTCTGATTACATGAGAGCCGTCGATCTGTCTCCAGATCGGATGGCGATCACGCAATCACACCATCACAATCGCCCAATCCCACATCATTGGTCCTCCCCAATTGATGATCCCCAATTGAATCTGAGTCATCCGTCACATGCGATCCAATAGTCCAGATTTCATCATTCCCGCACATCACAGCTAACTTTCTCCCGCCAATTTAATCTCCGCTATTGATCTTGTTCTAGATCAGACGACTGGCGCTCAATCACACCATTGCCAATCGGAAGTTCCCAAAAGTGTCACCCCTGCCACCTTCTGGTGCGATTTGATTGCAACCGTCCATCCCATCTGATCGGACCGCCCACATCCATTCTTCCACCAAGCCTCCATTTCATTGCATGTTCACCTTTTTCCTCCACAATCTCCGTTTCCACTGTTCTGCCACCATTCCATAGGCCTTCACAGCATTTCTTCCACCACCCCTAGTTTTTATGATAGGTTTATTTTATTGTGCAGGGTTGTTACAGAGTGCCGAATTCACTCCTTTTTCCATAATCATAGCCATTGTGATTCAGAATACAGAGAGGCCATCACAACAGCGGTTAGTGAAACAGCAGAGAAGGATTAGAGAGAACCGGGCCTGTTAATTGCATATTTAGCATCTAATCCTTATTCAAAGGATAATATGCGGTTAGAATACTAAGCACACTATCAAGTCTTATCAGTGGTTCTAGCGCCAACAGAACATTTTTCTCTAGACAGTACACCTTTCCACTGAAGTATCCATGCCTCCTCGAGCCCAGAAATGGTTAATTACACTGACAAAAGCTTCTTAAAGACTGTTAGGACCACAATTATGAAGCATGGAGGCCCACAAAATTTCTATCCAGTTCACCAATTCCAGAAGGCAGCGTAGAGTTCCAAACATCCAGAAGGACTTCAAGAACACATCCGAGGTCAATATCAACCTAACAGAGACCTTTGAACCAGACTACAGAGTATAGCACTGCAGAACCATTAAGAAGAGTGGGCTCGAACACGTCCTCCACTCTGTATTAATGAATCAAATTAAATGAAAATCTACTCCTGCTATTATTCATTCTCTTATAAGAATCCCCAAGAACATATTGTAAAGGGTTGCATTGTTGTTGTTGCTGTTAGGGGGATTTTCTTAGCTATTAGAACAGTTTTGGGGGAGGGTAGCTGAGTAGTTTTTAATGTGGTAGGCTGGGAGGAGAAAGTTTGGACTGTGTGAGCCATTGAGATCAGTGTATGTGACTGGTTTTTCATCAATTAATCAAGCAAATTTCACAGGATCTTGGTCTATTGCTACAGGTGATGTTTCCCTGTCTTATTTCATTTTTATCATACTGTTCACATTTCTTCGATAAGAATCAGCAAATTAGGCTTAGGATATACCCTCACATGGTACCCTAATGCCCACTCCTCTTCTTGTCTTTGATGTTTTCTGCTTAATGTGTATCTAAGAGCAAATGCATGTAATTTAACCAGTGTAGTAGTTGTTATTCACTGCTAGCTGATGTGTGAATTAGGGTTTATTGCTTGGATGTCCCAGCTGGTGTCAAAGCAGGGAAGGGTAAAATTCCTTCTCTGATCTATAGACTCTAGCTTTGTGTCCAATCTTATCTCTGTTTTTCCCCTTGGAGCATGCTAAAGGAGACCTAGAGTTAAATGACCTCTGGACCGATCTATAAGCCAACCCCTTTGTGACTTCATTGAAAGCTGCCTTTGAGTATGTCCAAGCAGGTTTGGAGTTAAATTACCTCTGACCTGATCTATAGACAAAAATTGGGTTTCTTTCCTTCTTTCACCTTCACTCTTAATGTTCCATTCCATCATCTATCTTGAAGATCCTTTGGTATAGATGACTTACCCTGTGGAAAGTCTTGGCTAGTTGCTTGCAAGTAATCTCCTTTTATGACTCCATAGCCCAATAGATGGCACAGTCTTGACTCATTCTCTTTTGCCGGAACATCCTACTGCTCTGCTCCTTTCCTCCCATTACGTTCTCAGTTGATGATCTCATGACCAACGCAACAACCAACCACATCATTTAAACCCCCACTCGTGCTTCATACCTAGCCTAATATCTCATTTTGAGCTTCAGAGATATATATCATTCTTTGTTTTATGGAGAGATCCCTCTCCAGATCCAGGAGGGCTAGATCCTAGGATTCCAATGTGGTTTGATGTTGTCTTATCTTTTGGTATTGCCAAATCTGCCAAAACATAGGAACCCCAACATAATGGCGACTCCACTGGGGATCAAAGAGACCGATCAACCTTGATTTGGTAAATCACTGTGGTGGACAGTAAAATCTTAAATCATCCACCTGGCAACTCCACAGTTCCTAAATGATTAAGAGACTCCACTGGTGATCAGTAGGCCACTGATTATCTGTGTGTGTTCACAAGACTCCACTGGGAGACCATGTCGCTTTACAACATCAGACATGCTCGAGAATTTAACCTCAGAAGTGTAGAGATTGGCTCTAACATGATAAAAAACTGAGCCAAAAGAAGTAAAGATAGCTGGTTCTAATATGCCTAAAATCTGAACCAGCAAAGAAGTGAAGAAGAACGTGATTCTAACAAGCTCAAAACTTGAGTTACAAAGAAAAGAAGGATGCTTCGAAAGTTTCAAGATTTCATGCCTTCGATGGAACACCTAAGTGTATAGCCAAGGCTTGGGTGGAGAAGCTGGACACTTACTTCCATCTCAACAAGGTCTCTAAAATAGAAGCCATCAAGGTAGCTGCATTGCACTTAGAAGGGGAGCCTCATGAATGGTGGTTTCATGGGTTAACCATACTTGGACATGATCACATGACCTCATATTCAGTCTTTACCAAGTGGCTAGTAGAGAGAATTGATTTGAAAGACCTGGAAGCCCATTTTGTTAAGCTAACCAAGCTCAGACAAGAAGGAGATCTTGAAGATTATATTGATGAATATTTGCATCTTTCAGTAATGGTATCCAATCTCAATATGAGTAGGAAGGTATGCATGCTTTTTGATGGGATGGCTGAACCATTGCATGGGTTGGTCAAATCCACTAAACCCGCCACTCTTCTTGAATCTATGGAGAGAGCTAGAGACTTGCAACATACGTTTCCCAAGGTAAGAGCATTGCTGCAACAAGAGACTTCTTCAAAAGAGACAATCCTTAATCATGACTTGAAGAACTTGAGGAAGGAAGGATCTTGTCTCGCATATCAGAAGCCATGGGTACCAAACCATGAATTTTTTGCAAGAAAGACACATTATATTGAGGCCTTCTCTAAGGAAGGGGGGGAGACTAGCGTTGTAGCATCAGTAGAATACTTTTCTCCAAGAAGGGGAGCCATTGCAGCGTTAAGAGGGGTTCAAAAATATCTTACCTTGAGGGTAAGAGGTACTATTATGGGGAAAAGAGTGTCAGTGCTGATTGATAGTGGAGCTACTCATAATTTCATTGATGCACAGTTGGTACAAAGGAGAGGAATCCACATGGAGGATTTTGAGGGATTCTCGGTTATGGTTCCAGGGGCTAGAACCATACAATGTGCCAAATATGCTCCGGCACTATCCATCACCATGGGGGCCTACACTTTAACAGACCACTTCTTTGTGGTTGATATTCCAGACACCAATGTCATATTGGGGTCCAGTGGTTGATCACTCTTGGGAGAGTTCACACTGATTGGAAGAATTTGGAGATGGAATGGACAGAAGGGAAGAATGGTAAGCATCAGAAGATCAAGGGCATACAAACATACCCACCTTAGATTTTTTTAGCACATAGAATGGAGGCAGATCTGTGCAGAGGAGATGTATAATGGGAAGTGGAAATACATCTATCAGAAGTAGGGGGCAAGGATTCACCAGTACACCCTGATGTACAAGCTCTTTTGGACCAGTATTCTACAGTGTTTAGAGATATTCCACCGAGAAGGCCGCCTGACCGGGGGTTTGAACACACTATTGAGTTGGAGAAGGGGATCCAAGAAGTAATCACCAGTCCTTATAGGCATCCCAAGGCTTATAGGGATGATATTGAGAAGGATATACAAGAGTTGTTGGCTCTAGGACACATCAGGCCCAGTACCAGTCCTTTTGCTTCTTCAATAGTCTTGGTAAAGAAGAAGGATGGCACATTGAGGATGTGCATTGATCATAGTGCATTGAACAAGAAGACCATGAAGAATAGGTACCCCATAACTAGGATCGATGAGCTAATGGATGAGCTAAGGGGATCTAAATACTTCTCCAAGATTTATTTGAGATCTGGGTATCATCAAATCAAGGTGAGGGATCAGGATATCCCCAAGATAGTGTTTAGGTGTCACTATGGGCATTTTGAATTTTTGGGGATGCCCTTTGGGTTGACCAATGCCGCTAAAACTTTTCAATCTTGCATGAACCACATCTTCCATGGTCATTTGAGGAAGTTTGTATTGGTTTTCCTTGATGATATTCTCATTTACAGCCGCACTTGGGAAGAGTAGTTGCAACATATTGAGAGATTCTTACATATTCTCAAGGAGCAGCAATTCTATGCTAAGCTCTCCAAATGTGAGTTTGGACTCACAAAGATGCTTTATTTGGGTCACATCTTAGATGCAAATTTCTCCAAATGAGCCAGTTTCCTATCAATAGTGGAGTTACCTTTATCTGATTCAAGAAAAATAATATCTCTCGATAGAATTAACTTCTTATTTTCTTCATCATACAACCTATATTCTTTATAAGTATTATAATAACCCAAAAATATACATTTTTGACTTATTGCTCCTAATTTATTTCATTTTTTCTTAGGAATCAAAGCATAACACTTAGATCCAAAAACTATGAGATGTTGAACAATTGGGAGTCTATCATATGAAAGTTCATAAGGAGTTTTGTTGTAAATAACAGAAGAAGGACAAAAATTTCTAATATTATCTGCACAAAGAATTGCTTCTCCCCAAACAATTAACTTCATATTCTTAAAAAACATCATAGATGTAATCATCTTAAGAAAAGTTATATTCATATGTTCTACAACGCTATTCTATTGTGGATTATAAGTTATAGTAGTTTGATGTTTGATTCCATTGTCCTTCAAATATTGTTCAAAGGAATGAGAAGTATACTCGCCATCGTTATCTATGTTGAGTTTATTTTTTAATCATCAAATGAAAAGTTTTAAGAACTTCAAACACTTGTGACTTATTTTTCAACAAATACACCCAACATATTCTCTAGTAATTATCAATAAATGTCAACACATATTTATTCTCATTTTCATTTGCAATATGCATAGGTTCACATAAATCTGAATGTATGAGACCTAGTTTTCATGAAGATTTGGAAGAAGAAATATGAAAAGGATGCTTACAATGCTTTCTTAGAATACAAGCATCACAAGGTGTAATCTTTCTTGGAATTGTAGGAAGACCTTTAGTACCTTGATTTTTTATAATTTTGATGTTTTCATAATTGATGTGATCAAATCGAGCATGCCACAACAATATGGGAGACATGATGTCACTAAGCTGCGCCAAAAAAGTAAAAAAATCACGAGAATTAATAGATGAAGCACCATTTTACTTTAAAAGTTTACCTTCTTCTACACTGGTCATAATAACTTCATGATAAGATGTTCTTCTTATCTTGATGGTGTCATAAAATATATGAATAGAATTCGCCTACTTCCGAATATGGATATGAGACATCAAATTTAGTTGAAACTATGGGATGTAAAGTACATCCTGTAGAACATAATCTACAATATTCAGTATCTTCAAATGAATAGACCCAATTCAAGATGGCTTAAAGTGAGACTTGTCAAAAAAGTAAACAACACCATCAATATCATCACTAAAATTTTCAAAAAAATCTCACCTAAATGTCATATGACAAGTGGCTCCTGAATCCAAAATCCAACTATCTCGCCATGAAGAAAATGAAATTTTGATAGAATCATTCATATTAAAATTGTAGTGAGGAACAATGTAATGTGCAGACTCTGATGCTTTTCCCTTATCAGGTGGTGGCTGAGCTTTCAACTATTCTCTCCTTTCACTTACTTTATCCCAAGGGATTTTACAGTTAGTAGTAGTATGACTAATTTTACCAAATCTAAAACATTTGATAGTTGGTATATTATTAAAATTCCTTTGTTGTCTATGTTAGTCATTAGTATTTTTTGCATGTTTTGATGACTAGATTCCTTGGCTGAGTTTTCTAGAAGCTAATCTCAATCTGTCAATTTGTCATCTAGAAAACACCTAAAACAAATTTTTGTCTTCCTACGCCTCCCTTTCAACCTGTGATGGGAACGGTCTTCATTTTTCAAGTCCCAGCACAATTCAACAAACCTTCCCTGTCTATTAGCTGTCATAAGGTTTATTTCTCTGCTTTCAAAATCCCCTGTTTTCATATAACTCACTGTCAAACATTTGACAAAGTGTCTACACGTCTGTCACTGATCATTTTGTCATATGATAACCTAATCATGCTTAAAAAACTATTCAGAATCCATGAAAAAGTTTGTAGGTCTAGGCGGTGGTGTTTAGGGAAAATTCCTTGACAAAACTGTCTTAAGCCAAAAACCCTGTTTTCAACATCAATCAACCTTCATTTCTTATTTTCTGGCAAAACAATCCTTTGTCTATATGTAGGTCATACACCACTAAAATGGTCGATGTATATTGTTTTAGTAGAGCTCAGAAAAGTTCAAATCATGGAAAAGAGAAAGAATTTCCATTGTCTGAAGAAAAATGATCATTTCAAGCATGATTTCATGATACATCAAAAGGCTCTCTAGAAAATCAAAGACATCCATCAAATGCATCTCTGCTGGGGTGTATTGAGTGATGACAATAAGAAAACTGGGAGCAAAAGAACAACTTCAAACAAGGTTTTCATGCTGTGGCAATTTACTATCATAATTCAGATTGAGTGCACATGGTGAAAAGAGAAGACCTATAGGTTGCCAAAAGTCAAAAGGTCCTCCATCATGACAAAAGGACATAAAGGTTGTATAGTGTCTGCTCCAGTGCTCCATGCCAAATCAAAGGGCATTTTTGCATAAGTTCTCAAATATGTGACCAAGCGCTACAAATCACTCTTATACAAGCAAGAGAGAAAGTCTTTGGAAAAAAAAGGTTTAAAGCAACTAGGCATCAAAATGAAGGTATAATAAGAACAACTACTTTTTATATCTTACCATAAACCTAGGCTCTGAAAGGCATTCAAAGACAATTTTCTGCACCAAATGAAGCTACAGTCAATAGAAAAAGGAGTTATTTCAAAGATGGACACAGTGAGCATTTATCATTTACCAATTGCATTACTTACCCCTGGGTTTCACAGTGATTTTGTGCAAAAGGACATATATCATACATAGGGTTTCATAAAGGAAATGGACAGTTTTTTTAAAAGCCTCAATCATTGATAAGTGGAAAGGCTCACATTTTGTTTCCCATGCTCTTTTTCAATAAACAGAGGGAGGACACAGTATTTGATGAAATAAATTTTTTTTGTTTTACAGTGCCTCCTTCAATCATGAGCAGATGGCAAAAACACACATTTGAAAGCCTCCTTGATGACAAGCAGAGGGCTCACTTGCCGCTTGTTAGAAAATCCTCCTTCACAATAAGTAGAGGGCCTACACAGTGGCTTTGATAAACCTAGGTAGTTGCATTTTGCCTTGCCTCCTCCAAAAGATGAGCAGAGGGTAAATCACCAGGGTTTAATATTTTGTTTGAGAAAGTTTTCAATGGTAGACAGAGATGAAAGACAGTGCGTTTAAGGGAGTTTATTTAAAAATATAAACAAAAGGTGGCAAAGGGCATGACACAGACACTGTGTTTGCATTACCTCTTTAAAACCATTACACAAAAAACAAAGACACAGTCTCAGAAGGCCCTAAATTTGATGTAGAAGTGGCCTCCTTAAATCATTACACAGGGGGAAACATTACAGTTTATCAATTTGCCTCCTCCAAAAGATGAGCAGAGGGCAAGCACCAGAAGTTATATTTTATATGAACTAGCTCTTTTAAATGATAAATGAAGATAACAAGTAGTTTGAATTTTAGGATGCCTCCATCAGATGATAAGTACAAGGTTAAATTTTTGAGGAAAACCTTCTTAAATTGATAGACAGGGCCTTGAATTTGTAAAATGTTGAAACTTGAAGTGTAAAAAAAGTGCCCAGAAAGTATTTTTAAAATACCTCCTTCAGTAATAAGTAAAGGGTCAAAAAAACATTTGAAGACCTCCTTCACTGATAAGCAGAGGGTCAAAACATAGTCAAAATTACCTCCTCCAAAAAAATGAGCAGAGGGCAAATCACCAGGGGTTGAAATTTTGAGAAAGCTTTCAATGATAGACAAATATGAGAGGTAGTATGTTTAAAAGAGTTCATTTAATGATAAACAAAGGTTAAAAATATTTTTTTGTGACATGTTCACTTAAATGGCTAAGCAAAAAGCATAGTACACACTAACAACTTATCAAAAAGATAGTCTTCAAGTGACATAGCAAAGATGAAAGATAAGACTCCTTCATGGCAAGTAGAGGTCATTAAGTTTTCAAAATTATTCCTGCAAAGAGAGCAGAGATATACTCTTTTAAAAAGGGCTTCTTCAAATAATGAACAGTTTCAAAAACTGTTGTGTAAAGGGTCACCCTTTTTTTATTTTAAAAACTGAAAGGAAAAAGTGAGAAGTCTTTTAAAGAGAGAAAGGCCATCTTCAAAAAATCATTACAAAAGTATAAACCCTCTTCATCAAGCGTTTTTCACTTCACAAAAGAAAATTTATCATGTTTGAAGTTTTGGGCCATCACCGTGCAGAAAGGATTGGATGCGACGCGCCTGGAAAAAGATGTGACGCACCTGTAGCATTTATCTGAAGAAGGTTACAAGGGGCACAACACACCTGAGGAATAGTGCGACGTGCCTGGAAGCGTGCTTGGTGCTTGGCCCATTACTCTTGGCCCGGCTTGTGCCCACGGCACCCGGCCCTTACCCACGGTGCCCTTGGCCGTAACACAGTCGCCTGATGCCCATTCCTGCACAGCCCCCTGCACGAAACCTTGCTCAGGCCCTTTGCCACCTAGCATGGGCCCTTTTCCATTTCCCATCCTGATTTGACTATTGCCTCTTCATCCCATGGCCCTTCTCATGCACCTTCCTCACCCTCCACTCACTATGTCTCCCCTTCTTCTCATGAATCCACTCCACAAAAACAAACATCACCCATGATTGATAGTGAGAAAGAAGAATCTAACAAAAGAAAGCAAGAAGGTGATGAGGAGAAAAAGAGTCCTCAAATAGAAAGTGAGGAAAGTAAGAAAGCAAAGAAGGTGCTCCTCAGAAAAGTAGTAATCATGAACACAGTGGCAGTCAGCAGAACATTGAGAAAAGAGGTAGTGATGATAAGCAACAAAACAATCCTCAAACAGACAGTAAAGGAAATGGGGAAAGTGACAATTAGCAGAGTAGTAAGGACAGTGAAAAAAGCACCTCCCAGCAAAGCAGTGACCATGGTGGCAGCCCACACACAGAGGTAAATGAGAAAAATAGTCAAGATAAGAGCAACACACATAAAGGGCACGAAAGCAAGGAGCATGGTGAGGGTAGCATACATAAAGAGGTTCAAAATAGCAGAGCTAGTGAAGACAGTGGCAGTCAGAAAAATAATGATGAAAATAAAGCCCAAAACAGTGAGGAGGGTGAAAAATGCAGTCCTAAAGACAGTCATGATAAAAGCAGAGGCAGTGAACATGAAAGCCCCAAGGAAAAAGACAAAAATAGTGAGAAAAATGAGGGCAGCCCTAAAAGAGATATTGCAAACAGTGAGCATGAAAAGAGTCCTCAAAGACATGTGCTAGCTACCTCTCCTAGGCAAGGGGCCATGATTATTTCTTCAAAAGTGACAAAGACTAAAATCACTAAATCTGCCAAGAATAAAACCATTCAAGCAGTGACTACTAATGTCACTAGGGCGCTAAGGAGTAGAGGCAAATTGCCTAAGAAATCTATTGTTGAATTGCCAAAGAGAACAAGAGCAAATAAACATTTGGAAACCAAATTGAACAAGGCCAACAAATATTTGGACCTGCAAACGAGAATGACTGGACATTACAATAAATTGAATCAATTTGCCCGAAAGAAACTAAGAATTGCCCAAGCCAAGCTCAAAACTGCCCAAAAGAGGTGCCCAGTGGAAAAAAGAGGAAAAATCCAATCTCAGCTTGGAATCTTGGCTCAAGCTTCCATGCATGTTTCTAGAAACCCTTAAGGGGTTCACTCACTAAAATTGGGCAATTTTGGACATAATCTTGTTTTTTGTGATTTTTGGGCCTAATTGCATAAATTCATGGGCGTTGCCATTTTTTCTTTGAGCATCATCAGTTGATGAAAGTTACATTTTTGGATGAATTAAATTTGAGGGAGTATACTTAAAAATTTTCAGAACAAATGAAGCTGTTTTGGTCCCTCAAAAAGGCCAAAAACAATCCTTTTTCAACATTCTGCCCCTTATATCAGCAAGTGCTACACTCCTGGGTTTTTTCACTCTTTCTAATTTTTGACAGACTTCTCACCATCATTTTGGAAAAAATCAAGTAGTTTTGGAAATTAGACATATAGGTCTTTCTAACGATCCATCACGGGCATCATTTCGACATTAGGAAGTCCCTCAAAACTCCTCTACAAGACATAATTTTTTCTGGTGCTACGCTCCTGTAGTTTTTGCTAAAAAAGCAGTTTTCTGAGTGTGACTGACCAAATGTGCGTTAGGCAAGTACAATTCATGTGTCAGGCCTCAAAAGTGGTCCCTTTTTGCTATTTTGTTCCGAAAATATATTTTTAGAGGATATTTTGTGCCTTGGACCTTGTTAGGCCTCAAGGACAGTTTTAGATATTTATTTTTGGCCAATGGCCTTCTAGTTGCTCTAAGTGGGTTTCCTCCTCCTTGGCCTATATAATCCAAGAGGATTCATTTTAACCAGAGGGAGGAACTTGAGTTATAGAGAGAAATACATAACACTATGAGCTTTGAAGAAATACTTTTTTTATGAAGTGGATGATCTCTTGCTTGGCTTGATGGTGGAGGAGGATTGTGTGTAGGATTCCATGGCTTGGTGAATGGTATTGTGTTTTTTATTTGTTAATTTTTCTTAGTTTCTCATATATTTTTTCATGCTTCTTGCTTGCTGTAGTTCAGTAAAGAATAAGCTTGAGATATGCCCATGGAGGCACCTCAAACTTCCTGATTCATTACAGCTTAAATGTTTCTCATCTTTCTAGGTTATGTCAAAGAATTCTTAATTGCTCTTTGGTTCCCTAAGAACTTATTATCAGTTTCATTAATGGTTATTATGTATGCCGTCTAGTATGATTTACGGTATGCCCTGCTTACTCATAGCTAATAAAAACTCCATTTCTGAAATCTCTCTCTCAATTATTAGTTGTTTTAGTTAAGTCAAAGAGGTCTTGTTTCGATCTTGCCCTTTTTCCATGCTTTGCAGTCTTATTTCAAAGTTCCCAATAGCTCAAGATATCATGTTTAGGATTTCCCTCTTCATAGATTGAGTTGTTTTTTTATCTTATTTGTTTTCCCAAAAGTCTGAAGGTGATTTTCCAAAAGTTAGAGGGTCTTATACTTCTATGTATCACTGGATTGTTTATTTTCTGCATCTATCAGTTTGAGTTTCGTTCATAAAGATTAATGGTCAGCCCTAATCATGAATGCTTGTTGTTTAACTATTTATGCTTAAAATCTCTTTGTCTTTCACAAACTTAGTGTTCATCTCATTTCACTTTCACCCAAAGAATCCATTTACCTCGACTAAATCGGCCCTACAGTAATACCTTGTCCATCATTAAGACAGTGTTGACCTTATCTGACCCCATAGCCCAGTTGATTTGACGAACTCCATATCTATTTTTCCTTTTGATTAGTTCCCCTCAAAAAACCCAAAACAAACCAAAACATACTTAACAACTAGCCTAAAATCAAATATACAGCAGCAAACAAGTTTACATCCTTTGCATAATAGAGAGATCCCTCTCTGAGTCCAGGAAGGCTAGGTCCTAGGGCTCCAAAGCTTGGTCTGATGTTACCCTGTCATTTGGTTTACCAATCTGCCAAATTACGGGACACTAACAGTCTATCTGCATGATTGTTCGCCTCCCCCCCAATAATCTCTCCTATCATGACCTCTACTACATTTATCACCTCTATAAGTTTCAAGATGAGATTTATGATCATTTTGTGCAAGGCACAAAGTTTCTACATTATAGTTAAGTGGGGCCTCTTTCTTCCCAAATTTATGTTCTCTCTCAGTTATTTTGTTTACAAGTTTATGAAATATAATGTCTTTTAACTACTCACTAGCTTGGAGAGATTCCAAATAGTGTGAATATATAGGGTGAGGGACTTTTATAAAGGCTGCAAGCTATAAATATACTTTAATTCCAATGGCTTCTATATCATGAAAAATGGATTTTATTTCAGAAGCACTCGTCAATGGATCATTATCTTTCATCTCCAAATTGAATAACTTCAACAACAACTGAATAATTTCAATTTTTGAGTGTGAATAGTAATGTTCTTGCAACTTATTTAATGCTTTGAATGAAATATCATAAGAAAAGATATATTGGCTTACCTCTCCCAAGTTGCACATTGCTTCTCATTATCTGGTGCAATTTCTTTTCTGTCACTATCCTTCTTTCCTTAACAAACTTCCCACAAATAGTTAAAAACAAGGGAAATTTTGATATTTCTAAACCACTCTTGGTAATTCTCCTTTCCACCACAAATAAGTACTCCAACTACGGAAACTATTGAAGTCATAATTGTTTTGCAGCCAAATAAACTCTTCAAACAAATCCATTTCAAATTTCCAAATATGTGAAGTAGTCCTATAAAAGAAAAGATAAATCCCTTTATCATTTAAAAAAAAAAAAATTGGCTTAGTGATATGATGGTGGACTTCAAAAATAATCTAGGAAAAAACTAAGTTCAAATGTCATTGTTATAAATATTTTCTTTTATCACAATTTGATATATTTTCCATTCACTTGATACTCACCAACTTTTTCTCCTATTAGCTTTCACATTTCTCTGATTCCTTGATGCAGGAGCATCAAGTTAAATTTTCATTATTCAACTGTGCAATTAAGGGGGTGAGAGATTTTAATTATTTTATTAATTAATTTGCTCATTTTTAATAAATTAGGAGAGAAAATATAAATGTGAGGATTATTGTAAATATTTCTTAAATAATTAAGGATATGAGTGGAGTTGAATTAGGTAGATAATCTAGGGATTAGGAATTCCATAAACAGGACTTAGTTGAGTCCAAAAAAAGATAAATGTAAATTGTATTTTAAGTTGAGATTTGTGTGGAGGAAATTATGGAGTGGAATAAATTTATATTTATGTATAAATATGTAGCTTGTGAGAGTGTGAAAAGACATAGAGAGAAGTGAGGAGAGGTGAGGAATACAGAGAGTGAGAGAAATGGTTTGAAGGGCTGAGAGCTAAGAGGCCACCCATTGTACTATTTGGCCAAGGAGTTTTTATGTTTCTATATCAGTATTTTGTGTGTATGGCTCTCTTTCCTTCATACGTATTTTTGAGTTGATCATATTTTTTATTTTAAAGAAGAATTTTCAGTTTGATAGAATCATACGTGTTTTATTTGTTGGGATCTGATTTAACCCAGTATCCCGGCATCAATTTTTGTATCAGAGCACGGATTTTCATTGTCACACCTCGACGGAATGGTGAAGGGTGACTTGCAGATGCGGTTGAATATGCGATTTAACATGCTGGGGAGTCCGTGTGGACATTCCCACAGAACCGTGGAGGCTGCTAAGCTCATATTACTCATTACTCATAAGTAGGAAAATGTTTCAGAAAAAATGACACAGCCTTACTACCACATGCACCAACGTCTCATCGAGTTTATTGAAAAGGAGGGATGGTGAGTAACATATAAATCATGTCTACGCGGGTAGATTTACTGGTCTGCGTTATTGATATTTGATGGAGACTAAAAATGTATGTACAGTGATGTGGAGTCGTGATAAACATTGTTGATGTGTAATTAGAGAAACAAGATAAATGGAAGCAAAAAAATTGAATCAACTGCATCCCGCTACGATCTGTTCGTAGATCCAATGCCTTGAAGAGATTTTGGAGCCTTGTTCGATGTGGGAGGTCATTACACGTAGCATGGATCAGATGTACAATAAAGTATCGAGTGCTTTGCTGGAGAGGGTACGCTGAACATTGTTGCGGATTGACTATTTATCATTGCAGGACCATCATATGAAGATCATCAAAATTTAAATGCAATGTTCAAATGCCTGAACTATGATTTTTATCAAGTGGTTACAAAGGTCTGATTACATACAGCATTTTCTCTCTCGTGCGACGTCTCAGTAGAAGCAGGGTGGAACTCTGCGTTGTCAAACCAGCCTAAAAAATGGAACTCTAACTCGACAACAAGCAAAACTATAAGTGATTACGTGGATGGAGATGTGTGTGTCGGAACTGCAACTTGAGGTGCAAAGGAAACTGGCAGCAGAATTTTTAAACAAACAGTGGTATATTGCCCATCTTCAAGTTGGTAAGTTGTTTTTATTGTTTCAATAAGCATATAGTGATGAGGTGAGAATTCACCCAGAAAATGTCTAGTCACACGTAGAGTAAAGTTTAAGGAAAGAAGGTTGCTAGAGTGCGTTGGGTTTTTATTGCAATTATAAATGACGGAGATAGAACTATTACAAATCTAATTTCTGAATTGCATTGTTTGGTATTCTATTGAACCAATGTTAGCCAGTGAGCTTCAAGGATCAAATGTAACTCAATGGTAATTAGAGTTTTCCCTATCGAATTTGTGCCGAAATTTTAAGCAGATATTTGGAGAGGCAATTGCAGATTTTTAAATTGTTTCGCTTATCAAGAAATGAATGGTCCAAAAGTCATGTTTCTGCATGTGACCCAAAGAGGTGCCCTTTTGCACGTTTGCAAATGTTAGACTTTTAACCAAAATTTCAGCTGGTATGGTTGCGGTTTCTGCAGTGGGCTCTAAGGTAGAGAGCTTATTATGCTCATTCTTTGGAGTCGAGTCTCACATACAGAGGATTTTGGTTCTGCTACTGTTCAGGAAAGAAGGGGATTAATTGAGGACTGTGGAATGGAATTTGACTTCATGTTGATTGATTCCACAAGAATTCATCTCACCGATGAAACGTCCCACTTTATATAGTTTTCTTCTGGTTGTTAGATTGAATTTTATAAGTGGGTATTTTTGTATAATTTGATGAAGGAATTTCTATGGTTTTGGAAACTTGCATATGTAAATAATACATATTCTTATGATGAAAACGTGTGGCTTTAAAAAATAGCTTCTGCATATGAGGTGACCTTGATTTGGGGTTGTTAATTGCGATGAAGAAACTTGACTTAAGCTAAGAGGGGAGATTTTGCGTACTTTGAAGGGTTCTAACATTGTTTGCTGGAAAAGATTTATGCTAGAAAATTGCTTGGAGAAAATGAACCTTGTGCATTTAAAGTAAGTCTGTAGAGGCTCGAATGTATTCCTAAAAGGATACGCAAGAGAAGGGTTGGATCATTTCAACCACTAGAATATTCAAGGTAAGTCTCATTGAATGAATCAATATTCATTGAGTAGAAATATTTTAAAATCTAGATGATTAAATTTCCTTTCCATATCCAAGAACATGATCTTTCGTAAATGTTATGAAAGAGTGGAAATGTTGCAAATGCGGAGATATAAATGAATGGAAAATTAATGGAAAATGTGCTAATCCTAGGTGATATAAAGAGAAACATGTATTTTATGAGAGGGTTTATTATGCACAATGTGGGTTCTTCATAGTTTTGGCCAAGTCATTTTGAACCAAAGTTTGTAGTTGGAATGGGAGAATTCCTTTGATTTGTGTTTAAGGTTGAAAACACAATTGCTTGATGTTGTCGAATATTTCTTTTACCATCATGTGGCGGCATCTAAGAGGTGATATTTAGGATGGACACAATGTACAGGTTGTACATCAAAGAGGTTGAAATATGAATAGCTTGTTCTCTATACACAGATGAAGAAATGTGAACTAATGTGTATGGTGCATGAAAGAGAAGGAAAAATGTTTTCACTAAAACGATGAGCAAATTGAATGAAGGGCGTGGGAATGTTCACAATGACAAAGACGGCACATAAGAATGGAAACTAGAAAATTGAGATTGCGAAGAGAAGGTTTGTTAATAACCTTAACAGGAGCATGAGGTATGATAATTCAGGAAGGTATTTTTTGAACATTGAAGATTGAATGATTTATTTATTTTCACCTTAAAATAAATCTTGAAAAACCTGAATTTCATTTCGACTAAAGACTTCAGTATCATGTGAAATGATAAGGGCAAACTGATTAGCTGTCATAAGAATGAAGTATGAAAGAGAGTGAATATTTTACATCCTAAATATGTATTAGGGGTGTATGTTTTTTGGAGAATTGTAAACTTGAATTAAGTCAAAATATCCATTATCATTATTATTGGGGCAAAGCTTGAAGTCAAAACATATGTTAGAGTCAAATGAAAGTTTGGATAGTTTGAGTTAAGATTGAGTATTTTCATCCAAGATGAAGAATTGGTGTAAGTTTGAAGTCAAAGAGTCATAAGCTAAGTAAAAATATGAATGTAAAGGGGTGCATGATTGGCAGAGCCTGACACCCAAAGAGTTGGTCATTGTAGCACATGAGTTACTAAAGTATTGTTTGCAGCAAAGTGAAGCAAGAGGGTTGCTAGAGATTAATTCCAAGACAGAGAAGCCAAGCACATGAGGAGAACTTGCATTTTTTATGAACGACAAGTGTGAAGGATTGTTGAAAGGTGGATTGAATGAAATCCAGATGTGAACAGATGAAGTTCACAAAGGAAGAGAAGATGACTGGTGTCAGTCATTTCCGAAGATCTGATGAAGACCACAGCAGAAGGAAGAAAAAGGAAAATGCCAAGGTAAGTGGCATATGTGAGCAGTTGACAGATGAATATTATGAGCGGGAGAAGGCTGAGATAACAATTCACCTTGAATTGTGAATGGAATTGTTGCAGGATAATGTGAAAGACCAGAAACATGGTTGGACCATGAGAAAGAAGGTAAAGTGGCAGAGAATACACGTAAAGAGGGAAAAGAAGGTAAACATATAGTTGATGGAAGAGCTGAGGAAGCTCGAGCAGATGTTGAGGTGTGAAGAATTCAGAGAGGTTGAGTTAAAAATGGATGTTTCCATTTGTGGCCTAGAAAAGGGTGAAATTTTGGGTGAAGAGATCAATGAGGAAGGTCTCATGAACTATTGGGATAGTTTTAAAGAATCTGAAGATGTATTTTCGAGAGAAGCAGATGAGGCTATGAAGCCTTATATTTTTAAATCTCACAGTTTATGTATGTTTGGAGGATGTGAGAAAGATGGTGAACAATCTGGTGAAACTGTCATAAAGGAGAATGAAACTCTTGAGGTGGAGTATGATGGAGAATGCCTTTTAGAGAAGGAAGGTATTGATTTATTGCAGCAGGAAGAAATCATGAATGAAGTCTTGTTTGGGGTAAGATAGAAAGTTGAAGCTGTTATGGAGCAGAAGCATAGTGGAAATGCAAAAGAGATATTCCAAGGATGTAAATAAATGTATTTGTTTAGTGAATTTGCTAACTAAATTTTACAATGTGATGGAACAGAAACCAGGAAAACTCAGAAATATTTCCAGAAGAAGAATGAAGCTGGGAATGAATGTTGTGATAAAGTGCTAGAAAGGTTTCACAGGGAAATCAAGTTCTTGGAACGATGGCTTAAGGAACCTGATGGAGAAGTAAAGCTTGCAGAACCTGCTCCAGAAGAAATTACAGTTACTATGCATGATAGAGATGAAATGTTTATAGAGTTTAATTAATGTTATAAATTTTCAAATAATGACGTAAGTGTATGTATAGAAAGCGACATTAACATATATGATGTCGAAGTCAGAGAAGTTGAGCATCAGGTACAACAAGGGAGTTGTGTCCATAGAGACAAAAAGGAAACATAAATATTAATCCAACAGGATGAAGATGGAAGTAGCCAGCTGTTCGAAACAGAATCTATTGAATTCCATAAGGTCGATGATGGGAGATTGATGCCTGAAGCATCAAAAGAGACCGAAATGTCTTATATTTTTAAAACTAAAAATTTGTTGGTGAATGCAGGTACAACACCGGATGAGAGAGTTGTTGATATAAAAGAAATCAAAGACTATAGTTGTAATCAAGAAGGAGTTTCTGATTATTTTTCATTGCAAAAAATTGAGTGCTCAGCTCAGTTGGAGATGAAAGCCTTAGATAAAGAGGAATTGCTTCGAGGAATTGGCGAAAGAAAGCGTTGGAGAAGCCGATGGAATCTGATCAACAGAGTGAGCGATGAGTTACCAAATCGAGTGGATACTTTGAAGGACCAGCGACAGAACAGAGTTTGGAACCTTGGAGGGAGCAAGTCATCAGGACTTGTGGCTGTCGCATTGTTACAAAAAAGCGACAGACCTCATAGACAGGAGTCTATGGAAACTCTCTACATGGGGAGTCTGATGCAGGAGCATCAAGTTAAATTTTCATTATTCAATTGTGTAATTAAGGGGGTGTGAGATTTTAATTATTTTATTAACTAATTTGCTCATTTTTAATAAATTAGGAGAGAAAATATAATTGTGAGGATTATTTTAATGTTCCTTAAATAATTAAGGATATGAGTGGAGTTGAATTAGATAGATAATGTAGGGATTAGGAATTCCATAAACGAGACTTAGTTGAGTCCAAAAAAAGATAAATCTAAATTAGATTTTAAGTTGAGAATTGTGTGGATGAAATTGTGGAGTGGAATAAATTCATATTTATGTATAAATATGTAGCTTGAGAGAGTGTGAAAAGACACAGAGAGATGTGAGGAGAGGTGAGGAATACAGAGAGTGAGAGAAATTGTTTGAAGGGCTGAGAGCCAAGAGGCCACCCATTGTACTATTTGGCCAAGGAGTTTTTATGTTTCTATATCAGTATCTTTTGTGTATGGCTCTCTTTCCTTCATACGTATTTTCGAGCGGATCATATTTGTCATTTTAAAGAAGAATTTTCATTTTGATAGAAGCACACATGTTTTATTTGTTGGGATCTGATTTAACCCAATATCCCGACATCATTCTTTCACTGTTCCCTTTCACCTTTCTAGCTCTGCTTCTTTCTCTGTTCACTTTCACCTTTTTAGCTATACCTCTTTCTCTGTTCACTTTCACCTTTCTGGCTATTCCTATTTCCACACAAAGATGTTGTTTTATAAGTAATTTAAAATTTATAGGAAATGTATTCACCTTATTTGTGGTCTCATCCTCTGGAAAATGTATCCATATTCATTTAATGTTTTCAAATCCTTGTCAAAAAATTCTGTAAATATTATTTTACTTTCACTTTCATGAATCTTGAAGCATTCTCTACTTTCCAGTAATATGTAGATTAAATTAAAATACCAAATAGGAAAACAATATCCCACTAAAAAATAATCAATATTTCACTTCCAAAAATGTTTCGAAGCTTCACTAATATTCAATGTTATTTATGAACTAAAATAGATTGTTACCTTGGTTTCTTTTAAATTGATGCCTTGGATGCTTTTAACTTGATTTCCAACAGTCTTGCAGTCTTTCTCTCATGGGTCTATAAGCAATGTGCTCCTTAAAATTCATTTTATGAAACTGGTACATTCTTCCCTCCATAAACTTCAAACAACGACTCCTCAAAAACAAACTCAGTAGGCATGGAGTTTTTAAACAACTTAACTGAGGCTCTGACACCACTGTACAAGCCCTAATAAACTCCACAATGAAATAACACAATGAAAGATCATCTTATTAATGATAAAATCACTTATTTATACATGTGCAATCTAGGTATGAGACAACTGTGTCTCTAAAACTTATTAAATGTAAAAAAAAATATGAAACTAATTACACATTGTAACTTATTAACTTTAAAAGCATAATATGAAACTAATTACATATTTTACAATAACAATACTGAAGGATTAGTTAACAAAAGCTTCTTTATTGTAACCCACAACTGGATTAAACAAGAATTACAAGAAATAAATATAATATAGCCGAGATTGTATAGGAAACATCTTTGCTATAACCCCTAACTTGGAAATTTAGGATATATGAAAGCTAACTAAATTGTAAGAAATAAAACTAATCTATTTAGGTAGCACATAAGCACTCTATTGTAATGTCTAACAATGTGTCATAGCCCCCAACTAAATCAAATTGAAATTGCAAAAGAAAAAATAACTTAATCTAGTCTTTTCTAAATTGATTACCACTTTTACTTAGACCAACAAATGCAATCCTTGCATTAGACACATTTATTAAAAAGATATAAAAGAATGCAAGCACTATCTGAAATACAAATATGTCAAATTATAAATAAATAAATAAATGTAATTTTTTACATGAATTATTAATTGCATGATTAAATACTACTACATATAAATAATTGATAGCATAAATGGATAAAATCACATAATGAGAAATTAAAGAAGACTATCTAAATTACATAATACTAATTCTATTGGAGTAAAAGAATAAAGTGCTCATATTATTCTATATCAACACTACATACATTTAATTTAATTTTTTATAACTAATCTATAATATAAATAAATTAATTCCAATAACATATTTTATAAATTATAAAATTATATACTAAATGAAAATAAGAACTAATAAAATATGATTTAATTCTTTTTAATATGGACTTATGTTCTAGGATTTTACCCATAGAATAAAATAGAAAAAATTTTACACACACATTTTGTTTAAAAATAAAATAGCAAATAATAAATTAGATACAAAAGTTTCTCACGTTGTTTGCTAACAATTGATACATAATTTCAGAACACTGATTAGCAACTTCAATACAGTCAATGATATTTCAAATCCATAGAATATATTGGTGGTTGTGATTTGATCTAAATCTTTGAATGTAACATAAACTATGTAGCACCAACCATGTCATAGAAACAATGTAACATCAACAACATTTTAGTAGTGGTAGTTTAACGACAAATATGTAGTAACAATTGTGTAGTAGCAATAGTGTAACAACAAAAACATCATGACAATGTAACAACAACTATGTAGCAACAACTATATAACAACAACATTGTAACAATAACAATATCCTTGTAGTGTAAGAACAATTGTGTAATAATAGGTGTCAAAAAGTCATGACAATCTAACAATTATGTAGCAACAACCATATAACATGAACATTGTAACAACAACAATATCCTTGCAGTGTAACACCAATTGTGTAATAATAAGTGTTAAAACAATGTAACTAGTAATTGTTATAGAAATGACATTGGTAAATATTACAAAACTACATTGGTAGGTGTTAGGAAAATGTGACTATTAAGGTTTATAGCAACATCACTCATAACACTTACAATAATGTGACTCTTAAGTGTTACCACTTCTACATGGGTGTTGGAGCATCTATGAAGCGTCAAAGCTTTGTGAGGTGTCACAACAATTGTGAGGTTTTACAACAACTATGAGGTGTTGCAACAAATAATAAAAATTTGTTTTTTTGAAAATTATGATATCCCTTCTTGAGATTTTTTGAGAATAGATCTATATTAACATGATAATGATTACATTAAAAATATCAATAATCTACTACTTAGATTTTATATTATAAGAGTAACAATAGTGTCAATTAACCCATTTTTTAAAGATACCTAACATTAAATTAACATATATTTTTCAGATTAACCATTTTTAGTAAGTTTACAAATTGAGTTTGATAATTTAATGTAACTAAATTTAAAGCATAATCAAATTTACAGACACTAAGCTTCATCTCATCAATTATTTTCAAAACTGTTATGATATAGTGCATGTATCACATGTGGAACTGACACAGGTGCAGCCTTACTCGCATCATCCAGTCAGTAAACTGAAACAGTGATGACAGTTGCAAATCTGGTCAAAATTGATGGTTGGCACGTGGAATTGTTTCACCATATCGTTCATGGTCTACTTATAATCTTTTAAGTTTTCACACCATCATTAAAACTTATTCAACAAGGGAATTATCTGGCATTAAAGTATCATGTAGGAGGATCTGACAGTAAAGTATCGTGGAGTAAGATAATAATGGGTAAGTTATTGCATTCTAGAAGGGAATAATCTGAGAGTTAAGTATCATGGAGTAAGTAAATGATGGATAAATTAATAAGATATGTGGTATTTTTTTACCATGTCATTTATTAGTTATCTATAATCTTTAAAGTTTTCACATCATCATTAAAAAATATTAGACAAGGGAATCATTTTGAGATCAGTTAAGTACAATAATGCTGGATAATTTAATGTAATACGTTATCTTTTCAAATCTTAAGAGTTGTTATACTTTTGATGTTATAGGGTAATTAGATTTGATTTAGGGTATAGTGAAGATTACTTACTTCAACAAATTATCAATTTATTACTAACATTAAATTTTAAGAGTTGATATATTTTTGATGTTATAGGAGTAATTAGATTTGGTTTAAGATATAGTGAAGATTACGTCAACAAATTATCAATTTATTACTTAAAAAAAACTTGATCACCTTTAAAACATAATTGAGTTGATTGAGTTGAGTTTTTGTGGTTGATCAAACACTAGTTGACATTTTCTAAATGTATAGAGATAGGCTTCTTTCAATGCACTAGCACAAATTTTGTTCAAAGAAGAAAAAACACTCTTTATTTTTATTCAATAGAAAACTAACAATACATCCATCCAGATATCCCTTTACAAGTTACAAGATATATATTTAGATCAGTGTTCAAAGCAGGTTAGTCTAGTCAAATCAACTATTTTCATTCTTCATCGGAACTAAATTTCATTTCTTCACTAATGCGTTTCGTAATGGTTTTCACAGAATAATTTATATTCAAAGCTGTCTCCACCCGATTTCACAAGAAATATCAACGATATATGTCAACAAATTATTTTGATATTCATGACATCTTCTTATTTTGATATTCATGACATCTTCGATACGGAGGTTCATGTCATCATATGCAGAAACTACAAATTTTCGAATTTTTTCATAGCAAATTCGTAAAAAAATTGCGTATTCACAGAGAAATTTCATCATGCGCAAATCTAGGGCTCTCAGCTGAGCAGCCCATTTCCCAAAGTTTCTTATCATGCTATTCAAGATTCAATGGTAAGATCAATTCTCTTCTCAACCATCCAATGAGTAAAGCAATCATTCATTTCTATGGGTACCAATCACCCATTTGTCTCCATCTCTGAATAATTCTGGACACATGATAGGTTTTTTTATTTGGCTATTCACATGATAGTTTTTTTAATTCAGCTATCTAATTAGTCACTTTCAATTTATTTATGATTATGGATAGGATCAATATAAAGTTGTTTTTATTTATTTAATTAGTCTAGATTTATTTTAAATATAGATTTATTATTTATAATTATTATGGATAGAATCAATATAAAGTTGGTTTTACTTATTTAATTAGTTAAAATTTATTTTAAATACAGAACTATTAAGTGGATCAAATTTCTTTTGGCTTTAAAATAGGATTACATCTAATTATATTTTATTCTTATTCACACTGGATAGATCTAAATTAAGATGGATCTAGATTAGTTTAATTATTAATAATTAATATATTTTTTTTTTGTTGTAATTTTACTAAGTCAAAATATTTTAATTAATAATTTTAATTATCAATCTTATTATTTTATTTATTTATTTTTAATTTAATTTCAGTTTTATTTGATTTGATTTGATTGATTAAAAATGTTTACATAGCATAATAGGACAACGTGTTACAATATCTTCAATACTTGATTGGAGAGTCATGGATTGAGAGAGATCAAATCCTTTATGGTGCAAACTTTTCATCCAAATTTACAATTCAAAATAAGTTAGCAATCCCAAAAATTGATACTTCTAGATGCATGATAGGTACAAAGTAAGCCTCTTTTAAATATATATGTCAACCATGGAAAATTTTAAGCATGGAAACTTATCTTAAACTTTAGAAACCTTGGCGAATCCTACTATTCTCCAATATGAAAATTGCGAAAAAATTGATGATATTTTTGTAAAAATATTTAGGTTTTTAATTATTTTACATTAGTATATATAAAATTTTGGTGATTTTTAGGGTGAAATAAATCTATACCATAAAATTTGGGCGAATCAATTTAAAAAAAAATGAAAATTGGCCAATAATTTTTTTTGGAAAAAGCATGGAAAATTAGCCCACCTACAAGAAAATTAGCCCTTAAATTTTTCCTTGATGTCAACTCCTTGTTGAACAATAAAAAATTACACAATACAACTTTGAAATGTTTAAATCATTACAATTCTTTTGAGAGATTTTATTGAATGTGACATTTTAACTGTGGATATATATATATTCTATGTTAAATACGAAAAAAAATCATACAGTCGCTTTACAATAAACCCAAATTTAGAATTATTTTTTTGTTTACATATAATTACTTTATATATAGAGAGATATTTTTTTTAATGAAGTGTCAACTCATTATTCCACATAGAAGAAATAATGAATCTCTTTTTATTGTAATATAGAAAGCTTTTCTTCATGGGACAATTTTTTTTTATTTTTTTTTCTGTAGTATATATTTAGGAGGTAATATGGAGATGCATATGAAGACATCTAATGGAATAAAATTGATAGTTACATATGGATGAATGCATGAAGATGGGTTACATTTTTGGGCCAAATGTGGTGATGAAATTTTAAGTTTTTCCACTTTTATCGAAATGTAGCGCTCAAAATTCATATGCATTGTGAAATTTGATTCGGAGTGAAAAGACAATATGTGGAGAATTATGTTGTTGTCCTAATGATATTTTTTTGCAAAAAAAAATTATGTTCCACTAAATGCAATATATGTCCTTGCAAATTTGCGCAAAACTTAAGATGTATGTGTGCGTTCACTTCGCATAACTTAGTCTAAAATGTGTGTGTGTGTGTGTGTGTAAGCATGATCTACATGAAGAGAAATAATTTTTTCATATTAAAATTTTATTTTTTTATGCAAAATTATATATATTTTTTATTTTTCTAAGTTGCCATTTTGGAGACACATGTGTTCACGTAACCTTTTTTTCAACTCTTTAAATAAATTGAAAAACAAAGAGTACCTTTTTGAAGAAAACTCATAAACGAAGATAGTGGTATTTTTGAAATTTTTTCTTTTATTGATTTTTTATTCAGCCCCTTTGAAATTGTGAAAAAAAAATTCAAGTGTTATCTTTAAAAGAAATTAGATGAAAAATATCATATGAATTTGAAAGTTTCAAATTCGTATGTCATTTGATAGAGGGTTCTTTCACAAATCCAACATGATCAACTCTACCACTTAAGGAAAAATTCTGCCCTAAATCTACTAGGGTACAAAATGGGGTTGTAGAGAAATCTGCAGAAGGGGTGCTGAAACTTTGATTTTTAGAACCTCAGGAGCTCGATCGAGTGCTTAAATTGAAAATTCAAATTTCTTGTTTGAGCATTAAAGAAACCCTTGATCGAGTCGTATACATGGTTAACCAATGGCTTGATCGAGCTTTAAGGCTCGATTGAGCCACTAAAATCCTAACCCTCCAATATCCTACCAACTTTTAAAAGCCATAAATCTCAATTGAGCCTTTAACTTGGGTTATAAAGCGCCTCAAAAACTTGGTCGAGCTCTTAAGAATTTCTCGATTCAATGTTTAAAATTGCTCGGTCTAACGCTTAAAAATTGCTAAATCGAGTGCTTAAAATTGCTCGATCGAACATCCTTTTTCCACCAAAAATGCCCTTGTTTTGCCAAAAGTGTACTCCAACTCCATGCTATCACCCTTATGCAACATTGTGTATAGAGACTATTTCTAGTAAAAAAGGTTCGTGTAGTAGTGTGAACACGAATAATGTAAGACGACTTACTAGAAGGTTCCATTGTTTAGAATGTTTCTTGCTTAGAATGTTTGTAGGACGTAGGTAGTACTATAATAAAAGTATAAGAAATGTAATGGGAGCTGAAAAATATTAATGTACAAGAAAATTTTACTTGGGGAGTGTATTCTGGAAGGACTTTTTAATTACCTACCTAGTTTATCACTAAGATAACTTGAAATATAAAATCATTTATTGTTAGCCAAGGGATCCTATGGAACTTGTGAGTTATATTGCACTATGTATGTATATCACACTTGCTACTTCATTGGTTTATTTTGTAATTATATTTTTAATTATTACTTTTACACTAAGAGTATTGATAACTCACACATTTTGGCAATGTTCTACAAACTTTCCAAATAAAATCACACTTGCAGAAAGTAACTCAGACAATTGTAGGAAACAAAATTTATATGTACTAAAAGGAGATTAACTACTTGCAGAAAATAAAATCTTAACTAATTGTTGGAAAGGAAAGCAAACTAACCTAATCTAATCGGCATAGGAAGACTCTCTGTTGTAACATCCACCTGGATGAACCGAAAATGGAAAGAAAGCAAACTAATCTACTCCAGCTAGGATGAGAAGCCTCTCTACTATAACTAACAATTAGATAAAGCAAGAATCACATGAACTAAATCTAATATAGTTGAGCTTGTATAGGAAACCAGTCTCTTACAATGCCTAACTAGGAAAAATAGAAAATGTAAAGGCTAACTAAATTGCAAAAAATAAAATAATCTATTCAACTAGCATAGGAGTACTCTGTTGTAATATCTATAAATGTGACATAGCCCCCCAACTAAATGAAATTGAAATTGCAAGAAAAAATAACTTAATATAGTCCTTGCTAAAATGATTAGTACTTTTACTTAGACCAAAAAATACAATCATTGTATGTTCAATTTTATTAAAAAAAATATAAAATAATGCAAACACAATTTGAAATACAAGTATGTCAAATTACAAAATAAATAAATGCAATTATAAATGAATAATCAATTGCATAAATAAATATATGCAACT
The DNA here is from genome assembly GCA_034641835.2 of Pinus albicaulis. NCBI lineage: Eukaryota > Viridiplantae > Streptophyta > Pinopsida > Pinales > Pinaceae > Pinus > Pinus albicaulis. The sequence continues at coordinate 694,007,448 of CM076575.1, forward strand.
GTACATGAGTAGTTGATTATGTAGATGGATTAAATCATACAACAATAAAATAAAAAAAATACCTAAATTACATAATGCTACGTTCTATTGCAGTCAACCTTTCCCACATTAAACAAAGTACTATTATTCTAGAACACTCGTTACATTTAAATTAATTAATTTACAAGTAATGTAACCTACCCAACCCCTTCTGTAACCTTGAGGGATTTGGTATAGAATTTGTTTCCTCATTCTTTACTCTCATTCATTTCCTTTTGCCCAAGCGCTTAGCATGTCTAACCCTTTGCAGGATGAATTATTTTCACTAATGAGTATGTGCCATTAGTATTGTTTCTACGTGAAACAGAAATAGGCTAGAAAAAAATTCAGAGCTTCTGTTGGCTCCCAGTGATTTAGAAGAATGGCAAGAATAAACGTTGGAGGGGGCCACATCAAAACCACTTTGGAATCCTAGGACCTAGCCTTCCTGGATTCAGAGAGGGATCTCTCTATATAAGTTTTTAAAAGATATATCTTTATGCTTTTATTAATATATCAGGCTAGTTATGAAGCTCTTGAGAACTTTTTGTTTTGTTTTTGGTTGATTGAAAAAGTACATGAAGGATTTAAAGATTGGAAGAGATTGAGGGAATGTTTTAGCTGGATGGATAGACTATGAGGCAGCATTAATCCATTGGGATATGGAGTCATAAAAGTATTTAATTTTTCAACAACTATTCAAGGGTTTTCATAGGGCAAGTCATCTAGATTAAATGGATCTTTAGATTAAATTGTGATATGAAACATTAAGGTGTTGTGAAGGCAGTAAAGAAATAGTCGGTCAAGAATCTTCTAGCTCTACCTAAACAAGAAAATCCTTACAAAGTAATTGTTTGAAGTAAGCCAAAGGATAGGGAAAACCATAGATTTCTTTGGGCAGACTTTTATTAAAGAAAACTTTTAAGAAAACAATCCAGTAATCCTAAGACTAATTTCAGATAAAGAAAACATACAAGATAACAATGAGAGTAGCCTAAGGTCAAACAGAAATAATCTAATCTACTTTTGACAAACTCTCTAGGGATCTTTCCAAACAACCTTTAAAGACAGACCAGAGGACAGGGCAAACCATAGACTTCCTTGGTTTAGACTCTACTTAGCATACTTTGAAAAAGATCATTTAAAAACGATATCTCAAGTTTTACTTAGAAGGACATGGGCTCACCAAAATTTCCCTCGTTATACTCTATTGAATCATTCTTAAAACAACAAGATAGAATAAAACTGAAGGGCAATGAAGAATCCTTCAATCAGATCTTGCAGAAGAAAACATAAAGGTAAAGCGTTGCAGAGAGAAATAGGGTACCTTTGACAATAAATCCTAATCTAAATTTTTTGTTCTTTATCAGAGAAAATGGATAGAATGAAAACATAAGGGTAAAATAGAAACAGAGAAGAAAAACATCACCATTAACATAGACCAGGATCCTGTGAATTAGCTTGTTTTGTTGATGTTCAAACCAGTTACATATTCCAACACAGTGGGTCTTTACAACTCAAAGCTTTCTCTATCTAGCCTAATACTCCTCAACTAGCTCAGCAACACTCTAAGCAACTAACAGTAACAACCTTCTACAACCAACTAATAACCCTTTCTAATGAAGTCCTCATGCTATATTTATAGGAAAATGAGGAGGTGAAATGAAAACTAGGGTTAATATGTTCATTTATGACTGAGTTAATGATTTTTAACCTTTGAGACCATGCAAGGCCCAAGGCAAAAATATCTAGAAAGAGTTACTCTTTATAATGAATGTTGTTTAATTTCTGAGCTACTTAGTTGCTGTTTTTGACTTTTAGGCCTTTGTTATAAATTTGTAATAACTATTGAGCTGCTTCTTTGAAAATATCTTCTGACTGTAATAAATTTGTATGATTTTGAAGAAAACATGTGCTTGTAGGTGGCATCTTTAGTTTTTTATGAAGTAACTGCTTCATGGATTTATCATTCGAAGCTTTCTTTAGGCTAATCTATCCTGATCTATGCTTTAAACTCTGTTTTAGGCCTTGATTTTTCATTTAGGCCATCTTTAATCATCTTTCTGTCCTTTTCACTTTTGCTGACTATTTCAAATTTTAATCCTTGGTCTTTAACTATGCTCTTTATCCTTGATCTTCTAATTTAAGCTTTAATCTGCGCTCTTTAGTCTTCTTCACTGATTTTGTTTTGTTTCTACGTGCAGGTGTTTTTTCGCTGTGCTGGAGGGTTTTATTAATTAACCAATGTCCATGAAACATTGACTAAACACTGAAATAAACCCTGTGAATCCCTTTATCTGTTCTTTTTTGGCCTTCAAGGATTGTCATCCTGAATCCAAGCCACTGATATTGGTTGTGGGAGGGCCTTTGGACTTGGCTGCCATTAAAACCTACAACAAAAATGAAATCATTAAATAAAACCTACGTTTTTTGGTTAAAATGCATTTCAAAGGCTTGGTGAGGGTGTTGGAGCATTTGCAGAGGGAAGAAATGTGCAGAGGAGGGTTTCTTTGATTGAAACCAGGAAGAATAGTGGACCAGTTTAAATATTGGAGTGAAATGGAGAAAGGCGATTTTGTGGAAAATCGGTGGTTTTTCGCACGGCTCATAGGTGGTAAGTAGTTTTGACACAAACAGACGTGATACCATTCACTGATCGCCACGTGGCGGGTTAAAAACCATTTTTATCGCGCAGAAATGACGTATTAAACTGTGGCAGAGGAATGAACACGACATCGTATGTGAGCCGTTAGATCTCTAGCAAGGAGATCTATGGCGTGGGTTAAACCCGATAATGGGTGTAGTTTGGTAGTGGGGCTTAGGTGGGGCGAGGAGTATGATGTCGGCAATCTTGTCGGGTAGCGGAAACATTATCGGCAGGGTAGGAGACTTTGGTAATTACGAGGACCATTGGATCAAAAGCGATCAATGGTGGAGACCTGTTTGAGGGAATAGGTGGATGAGGGATGGTCGGGAAATTTTGAGAATGAGAAGGGACCCGATTGCCATTGGATCTGCATGATCAACAGTGGGGATCATTTTGGGAAAATTAATGATGCGCGATAAAAATATAGGTGAAGGGGGTTAAAAATAAAGCGCGGGGGTATGGTCATGTGAAGGGTAAATGGGACATGGGTTTAAGATGAGAAGGTCCCTAGGCTTTAGCGGACAATTTAGGGCCCTTGGGTTATATGAAGGAAAGGAGCAAAGGGCTTAAGGCCTGATTTTTCGGAAGGAGATTTAGGCCTAAAAATAAGGGTTTTTAGCCCTTTTTGAAGGTTTTGGTAATTTTAGAAAAGGGTTTTTAGAACCAATCAAAGGGGTTTTCATGGTTTAAACAGGGTTTCTAAGGGAATGGAGGGTATAAGAAGGGAAAATGGGCTTTTTAGAGGGGAAATGACTGTTTAGAATAGGAGTAAAAATGGGTGAATGAGGGGAAGAGTTATGAAGGGGAAAATGGTGGAAATAGCCTGAAATTAGTTTCCTTTGAATCAACAGGTGATCTTTTAGGAGGCATAGATGAAGATTTTAGTGAACTGATAGATTTAGGATAATGAAGGCAGTGAGATTTCCAAAACTCACAAGATTTTATTATAAAAGATTGTTTTTGAAAATCTAAGAAAATATTTAGCCATCCTATATAACAAATTTTACTGATGGCTAACAGTGGCTCCACTTGGGGAAGGCATCTTCTTGGAGGTGTCAAGAACCTCATAGAATAAATCGTTGGAAAGTGGAGCAGTGTCTTGTTTTGCACCTTGACAATCCTCTTTTTTACTTGATATTTTGCTTCTCTGTGGAGATAATCTGCAGTATCATAACAAAATTTGAAGTTTTCACCCAAACTTTTATCTACACAACATACTTTCCTAAAAAAATTTCTTCTTCGATGGGTGCATTTAGACTTGCAAACCCTTGTAACATCAATTTTTATTTCTTTTGAAAAACACGAAACTATCTACTTCTACCCTTATATCATCCATGAGTTCAGATTAAACTAATGAACTCATCATTTCTCTATCTATTCTAGCCATTTGTCAAGATTAAACTGTTTGAAAGATTTTCCTTCTCTAATCTAAAATAGGAAATTGAAACATAATAAAATCAGGATTAGATAGTCTGATTAGTTATGGGGCTATGACATTTTGTACAAGTTGCACATAGACTTTATTTGCATAAATTTAAAACAAAACTGTGAAGGCCTATAATCTGAATTTGTTAGACATCCTTCTTTCTTCCATTGGTTCAGATTTTGATATTTTTAGAACCATTTCTCTCTTCTCATAATCTATTCTACTGATAAGCCAAGTTTACATTGTTTGGCAGATCTTCATTCACTAACCTATCAGAAATAAATTTAAACTCATTCAATCATGACTAGGCTGTATGATTGAATAACATTTCTTCTTTCAAAGTAGTGGCATTTGGACTTGCACACTTTCAGATTTTTCTCTTTTTTGGTATGGGGTTGTACCTATTCTTTTAGCTGCCGTATTTTCCTCTTTTCTTTTGTTTTTGGTGATATTTTTCCAAGTCTTTTATTTAAGAAATGTTATTTACAATGGTCAAAGCTTTGAACTAAAAATCAATAAAAATAGTCCTTGAGCATCCTTCCATTGACCAGACGTCTAAAAAGTTTTGTTCCATCCATCTCTTGAAGGAAAAATGCATTGTTACCTATAGTAGATTGAATGAGATAAGGTCCTTTCCATAAATTTTCAAAATTTCCATGTTTTCCCTTATCTTCCCTCTTAGAATTCCATTTAAGCACTTTGTCACCATTGTTAAAATCATTTGCCTTTGTTATTTTATCAAACAGCTTCTTGATGTTTTCTTGTACTTGTTGTGCTCTATTGTAGACTTCCTCTCTGGTTTGCTCCAATTGGACAGTCTGATTAATTTTTCTTGTCATGTCATCTTCTTCAGACTGTACTTCTTGGATCAAATTCATGATTGGCACTCCTAAACTGGTTGGAAATATTGTATCTGCTCCATAAACTAGCTGATAAGGGGACATTCCAATTGACTTCTTAGTGGTCAATCTGTCTTCCCAGAGTGCATGTATTAGCTTGTTGTGCCATGATTTCTTATTTTCTTCCAACAACTTCTTGATGATGTTCACCAAACTCTTGTTTGATGATTCTGCCAACCCATTACCTTGAGGGTAATAAGATGTGGAATGACCCAATTTAATCTGATATTTGTGGAAAAAATCCACCATCCTTTTGGACCCAAAGGCAGCAGCATTGTCAGTGATAATCTTCCTAGGACAACTAAATCTAGACAAGATATGATTTTCAAGGAATGAAATGATAACTGAGTCTATGGAATTCCTAGAAGGGGTGGCCTCTATCCATTTGGTGAAGTAATCTATTGCTGTGAGGATCCATTTGTGTTGGGAAGATGAAGTAGGATGGATTTCCCCAATGAAGTCTAGACCCCATTGTTGAAAAGGAGCTTCAACAATGATTGGATGCAGAGGTAAGGGTATAAATTTTCTTTTGCCTTCAAATATTTGGCATTTATGGCAGGCAATTATCATTTTATGGGCATATTGAAAGAGGGTGGGCCAATAATAACTAGCTCTAAGGATTTTTTGACAGTAGTAGTTTTCCAATAGAGGGTGGGCTAATAATAAATAGCTCTAAGGATTTTTTTTGACTCCTGCTTCTCTTTTGAGCACGTTTGTAATGTTTCTAAGGAGTTCAGCTAGGTTGGGTATGAAACTTCCCAAGAAATTAATCTTTATAATGAAAGATTGAAGTTCCTTGGTGTTTCTAGGATGATTGATTTGCAATATACCCACTATACTCTTTGGGTCTATCTTTATCCCCTCTTCAGATATGATATGACCAATAAGTTTACCTTCTTGGGGACCAAACAATGTTTTCTTGGGATTTAAGGATAAACCATATTTTCTGCATTTCTTAAAGAATTTTCTTAGGTGTATTAGGTGTTCTTCATCTGTTTTGGAATAGACTGTGATTTCATCTAAGTAAATCACAATGAAGTAACCTATTTCTTCTAAAAAATATATATCCATGGCTCTCTGGAATGTGGCACTAGCATTCATTAAACCAAAAGAAATTTTCACATATATGAAAGTGCCCCAAGGTGTAGTGAAGGTTGTTTTAAGTTGATCATCAGGGTGTACCAATACTTGGTTGTATCCTGAGAAACCATCTAGCAAAGAAATTCTCTTAGAACCTACTACCCTTTGTAAGATGTGATCCATTTTAGGTAAGGGATAGTTGTCCTTTAATCAGGCCTTGTTTAAGTTTCTGAAGTCTATACAAAGTCTTATTTCTCCTGTTTTCTTCCTTACAGATACAAGATTGGATACCCATTCTGAGTATCTGATCATAGGGACTATAATTCCAGCATCATACATTTTTTTGATTTCTTTCTCAACCAGAGGTAATTGAATAGGGTTTATTCTACACAATTTTTGTCTAAAAGGCTTCTTCTTTTCTTTGAGGGGTATCTTATGCTGAATTATTTCTGTATCATATGATTTTAAATCTTCATAACTCCAAGCAAACACATCAGAAAATTCTCTAAATAGCTCAAGATATTTCAGTTTTATATGGGCTGGCAGTGTTTTGGATAATTTGATCATTTTTTGTTTCTCTTTACTACCTATGTTGCACTCTTCTACTTCAGTTTCAGTGGGATCTATTTTTGGCTTTTTGGTAACATCATTAAAGTCAAACAATTCCTTTAGAGGCACTAGTCCCTTTGGCAAGTTTTCATTGTTAGACTGCAGCACTTCTAGATCTTCTTTTTCTAAATCAGAGCATAACTTTGTTTTGTTTTTAAATCCTTCGGTTAACAGATTTATATCAGCAGCATTGGGAGGTTCTTCTTTGTAAGGTTGTTCCTCAGTAGGGCAGTCTTCTTCATACTCTGAGTCTAAATTTGGCACTTCAAACTCATTTCTGGACTGCAGGAAGTCTTCTATTCGTTTATCTCCTTCAAAAACCTGGTACTATTTTTCATTATCAGGGATTGCTAGTCTATATTTGACTTGTATTGTGTATTGTGTGCTTTCATAAGGTTTTAGACATGTACTAGAAGCAAAGGCTAAACCGCTGGCAAGAATGTTTTGGTTTCTGGGGACAAAGGTGAGCTCATACTCTGTGAAGGTTTTTAATAGGTCCATGGCATCATCTCTATAGGCTCTTAGTTGTTGATCAACAGTTGTCATTGATGTCAACCAAAACAGCACCAGGGGCTAACCCAATATTGCATGGGAATTTTGACCTACCAAATTAATATATTATAGGTCAATAATTCTTTTGATGGTTTCTACTTGTGGAGATGCTTCCGTTGATATATGGCACGCCATGTAATTGTTCACTGTTTGAGAGATATTCATGTTTGAAGTTTGTACCCCCAGTTAGTGGGCTAAAACCCCATGGGGTTGGGGCATGGGTCATTGAAAAGTCATAATTAATATTTTTTAAGCTCCTAAAATCCCTCCCACATTCACTTGTTGAAGCCCCTCTCAACTTAAGAATTTATATAAATTGTGATCTTCTTTTCCTCCTTAGGCAAGAGATTTCACCATCTGAAACAGGTCATCGTGGCATTTTCGCTCTAAATTTTTTTCTACGAAGGTTCAGAAGCTGAAATTTTTATGAGGTGAAGCCGAAATCCTGAGGAAGTTTCTGTAAACATTTTAGATCAAAGTGCGCAATATTTTTGGAGATATAATATGTGGAAGTAAGGGTTTTTGCAGGCTCCTGAAATTCATCTCAAAGAAGTGACTGTGGTAAAATTGTCATAACTCTCTCTCTGAGTATCAGATTGGAATTCCATAAAAAGTAATAGATAGTGCACAAAACTTTGTTTTTTCTCTATTAATTTCAGAGCTGAATGAAGAAACAGTGACATGTGTCATGCCGTACAAGTTTTCTCTACTGAAATAGTCCATAATTAGGGCATTGTGAGAGATTGGGTATAACTCTCTCTTGAAGAATCCAAATTGGATCAGACCTATGGAATTGGAAAAATGACTCAGAGGACTACTACAGGACCATAAATTAGATATTGAAGATCTGAAATAATAGAGATACACCAGATTCAATATCGAGCTCCTAGAAGGCAAGAAAAAGCTAGATCATGTGTTGTCAAGGGTTGCAAAGGACTAGACTTTCTATGGCAGCAAAGAAAATCAAGGTGCAGCAGAAGGTAGCATGAAAAGAGTAGCAACCAAGGTGAATAACAGCAGCAATAAGTTCATCATTTGAAGTCTTCAAGTGGGCAACACTGCATATAATGATTGTAAAGGTATCATTGTACTAAGTCATTGTAAATACATTATTGTAAAAATTGTACTAGTGTCTATCTGCCAAGGGTTGTGTTAGTTTTAGTCTTTGCAGCCTTCCTCCAGTGATCAAACATGCTCTTACAAAGTGATTTTAAGGTGTCAAGGTCAAATTTTGTCATTTCAGTGAGTCTTCAAGCAAAATTTGGTCACTAGGTATTAGGTCTAGGGTTTGCTAACACTCCTTTCAAAGTTGTCCAAATGTTGGTCCATGTCACCATTCAAATGAGTGTACCATCATTCAGAGGGTTTTCATCATCGTGCCAGATTCCAAAGGGTCATTTTACACCTTTTTCATGCCACAATTGTGCCTAGGTAAGGTTCATTTCCCTTTCCTAGGGTTTTGAAGGTAATTTCTCTTGGATGGTCAAATCATCAGCAAAACTTGTATCCTGATGTTCATACACCTTCCCCTATCCTTAATGTACCTTATTAAACACTTCCCATCACTGAGATCCCCCAAATTCCTCATTTTCGCACAAACCCTAGTTTCTTGCTACAACTTGACAATTTTCTAGGCTAGGCCTGTGTTTTTCCCTTTTGAACCTCTTCCCCTTACTCAATCTCTGAAATTCCACTTTCCCCTACTTCCTAACATCCGTCCCTACTTCCCAAAATTTTCTCAGAAATTTATAAGCCCGTTATCCCCTTCATTTCACTTCATTTCGACAAATCCCTTGTTCCACACATCGGGATAGGTTTTACTCCAATAATTTTTCTGAGAAATAAAATATGAATTTAGGAAAAATGAGAGAGGTTTTTTTCAGAAATAGTCCAAGGAAGAAAAACCTCCTTCAAGTTTTACACAGGTGTCATGGTTTTAGAGAAATGTCAAAAATACAGTTGCCTCAGGAGAATTGATGCACCTCTGAAGTGACCTTCGGAAAATCAAGATTTCTCCTAGCTTGGTTGGCCAAATGACTTGCTTGATAAGTCAAATGATAACTAGACACAAAGAGATTTCCAATGAGCTATCATGAGCTCAATTTTTAGTTGAGGAAGACCTTCAAACATTGACTGCAACAACACTCTGCCTTTTGGCAGCCTCATTTTGCACATTTTGACCAGTCTTGGGAGATTTGATTTTTGACAGGGCAGATGAACTCCAAATTGAACAATTCCAGTTGGGTTGGAAATTAGACTCAATAATGTTTCCAATGAGCTATCCTATGCCCAATTTTTACACCAGGAAGGCTTCCACAAGTCTCCTGCAAAAATGCGCTACGCGTTGGGTTTTTGGCGCGGCGCATAGAGTTGCAAGCCATTTTCACCACAAATTCATCCGAATCTTCAAATTGCTTGGTTTCCTCCAGTCAAAAGTAATTCAAAAACTTTTCAAATGCTAATGAAATTGTGTCTTAAGATGTTTATGAGGATTTAATAAAAAATTCAAACCCTACTTCCTTGCTCAAGACATGATTTCTTAGGGTTTGTAAATTGGTTTTTTGTGGCCATCACTCCCTCACTACTTTTCTAGTTTCATCAAACCATTTCCCTATCCCCCATATCCCTAAATTCATTCACCCCTACCCCCAATTCCCATTTTCCCAAATCCTAACTACAAAATCCCAAAACCCTACTCACATCCCTAAAACTCTTACTCCCATCCCTAAACTCTGTTCACACATACATTTTTAAAATCTCTTTCATAAACTCTACCCATTTCATTCCTCCACCATATTTTCACACTTTTATTCACAAAATCATCCATGTACAACCACATTTTTCAAAACCAAAGGAAAACAATGGAAAGAGACAGTGATCATGGGTATGAGCAAGAGATTGAACATGACTGGGAATCTTGGCTTGAGAGAACAAACTTGCACTTGGGAAAGGATGCTATAGAAGGCAAAAAATGAGAAAAATATGTTGAGGAACATTGCATACCACTACTTGGCGAGAAACAAGGTGTGCAAAGCAAGAATCAGGAATTTGAAGACCAAGTTGAAGAAGGCATCGAGGAGGTGAAAAGAGCAAGATAAACTTCAGATCTTGGCCGAGGCTTCCTTGGCCCAGCATAGCGCTTGATGGAGGACACTCAGCCCAAATTTCAAAAAATTTCGGACACTTTTTGCAATTTTGAAATTTTTGGCCTAAAAACAAACTTTTCTACTCTATGCGCCGCACCACTTGGTGCTCGCTTTTGATATAGACCTCCTTTTGATGAAAACTCAGCATTTTTGGATTGTTCATGGAAAAATATGCATGCCTACCAATGGCCAAGAAATTTTGACAAGTTTTGGGCATCCAAAAAGGTCAAAAACACCCCAAAAATGACCTTTCTGCCCCTTTTTTGACACACAGGAAGTAGTCTTGGGAGAACTCAGTTTTGGAGGGGAAAATGGAAGCCAAATTCAAAAATTCCACTTGTGTTGGAAAGTAGACAAGTAGATATTTCCAACAAGCCCACTTGGAGAAAATTTGGACACTGGGGAGGCCTCCAAAATCAGCTGCAAACAGGAGTGACGCATAGGGAAATCAGGCGCGACGCATTGGAGGATTTTGCTCATTTTTGGTCAAAAACTGTTTTTTGCCTAGTTTTTTTTCACAATTTGACTTTTTCCTTCTAGTTTTCAAACTCATGATGTAATTAAATATAAAATGATGGATTTTGATGTAATTTTTCTAAATTTTCACTCATAGAGGTAGATTCATCCATCAAAAGGTAATTTGCAACTGAATGAATCAGTTTCCTAGTTTTTAGAGGCAAGTTGTTCCACTGCCTACTTTCTAGTTCTCAGTTTAGATTTTGTTGGAACAGATCCTAAAATTATGAGCTCGAACCCTAGAGGCTGGGATGAGTTATTGTTTGTCTATATCTTGTGGTTTTTCAGTCATTAGCATGGTTGGAATTTTGGGAATGCTTTGAGCATCATTGTACATTCATCTCTGCAGTTTGGCAAAGGAATAGACTAGGGTTTGCAGCACTCTATGGGATTCATGTGGCATGTTGATTTGATATTGTGTTTCTCTCTGTAAATTTAAGTTTACTTGTGTTATATGTATGCAATTCACTCTCTTATTTCTTCTTAACTAAAACAAACAATTTTAAAGGTAGAATTCATTGAAATTGCAGTGCTCTACCTAGGGTTTGTTTAGTTATTTATGTTTTCAGCTGTTTGAAGAGGATCCCTGAAATTTTCTTGCCCTATTCAACTCCTCACCTATCTTAAGCTCTCCATTTCATTTAAATTTAAGTGTCAAAACAATTGCCTACCTTGCCCCATTGAGATCTCTGCAAGACTGAGCCTCATTCCCCAGACCCAAAATCTGCCTTTCCATTTGAGCCAACAAAACACCCTTACAATCAATAAAAATATTTTTCATACATACCTAGCCTAAAATCAGTCTTCATTCAAGTCATCTCAAACCTCATCGATCATTTTTTGTGATATTGACAAGGAGAGAGCCTTCTCCCGATCTGGTAGGGCTAGCTACCAGGTTAAGCGTGGTTTGATGTTACCCTAGATTCTGCCTTTCTCAGCCTGAGGTAGATTTAGGCCATAACATATGTTACACCATTTTTTGGTCATCTAACCTATTATCATTAGATGGACCCAAGTACACCATGTAAGACCAATTTTACCCTAAGTAAAATTGCTTTCACTATGCAAAATAACTTAATAAACCACATTTATTAGGTTGTTTATGGTCAAAACAGGAAACCCCAAAAGGAAATATTAAACAAACCCATTTTGTTTAATTTTCCTCATTGAATAATTAATTAAACCATAATTTAATTATTATTCCTAGTCATGTTTAACCCAAAAACAAAGAAATTAATTAGATAAACCTTTATTTATCTTATTATTTTCTAGGAATAATTATTTAAATCTTATTTAGATAATATTCCTTGTTAAATATAACCAAATCACCCACAAATAATTAAATAAATCATTATTTATTTGATTATCTTCTAACCGCTTCCTTAAAAAGATAAATAAATCATCTGTTTATTTATTTTTGACAAATTAAGGGATTCGACCCAAGTCAAATACCTTTTCCCTCCAACAAATATAATAAAATATTCCATAAAAAGTGGATCTAGATCTGGTTAACCCATGCACCCAGATCTAGAATGACCCAATATTTTGTTATAAATAGGAGGGTTTTTCCTACCATTCTTCACCTTTTGTTGCCTATTAGATCACTCTGGATCTATACACTTGGTCACATTTTTCCATTATTTGTTGTGTGAGCTCCCATTGAGCTCTTTTCTTTGCATTGGGTTTTCTGCACCAACAAGAGAGAGAAATATTAGATCTGAAGTGCTGAGGACTTCCAAGAACCCATCCCACTGAGGAGAATTGGATACGCCTTCTTGTTTTCCTCCCAGGTACCCTATTAATACAAAAATTCTTTTAAAAATCATTCTTGTCTTGTCTATTGGTATATGGAGCAAACCCTTGTTTTTACTGCTTAATGTCTTTCCATGCATAGATCTGGTTTTTGCAGCTCTTTTCTTGTTCAACTAACAGCAGATCTGAAGATATTGGCAGCCACTTTTGTTGTTAGGGCTATTAGTTATGCATAGCTAAAGTGGTCCTTTTTCGTACACTTCGACAAAGGATTCATACTAACAAATGGCGACTCCACACGGGTTTTAAATTACGAACGCTGTCGTTTTTCATATTCCTGCATATCTAGCTACTTCAGACCCTAGGGTTTCTTTTCAGCTGTTTATTTTTCCTATTTTTATGTTTTTTTTCGCACATAAAACCCTAAAACATTAAAATTTTTAACTTCCGTGTGTTTCTGGCCCTATTGCACAGGTAAGCGACACCAGCCGCAACTAAGACGGCAACTTTTCTGAAAATCTGTGGCTGAGACAACCGGAATGGGGGGTCGAACTTTTTGGCCCATAACCTGCAACCTGGACCTCCAGGTCGCAATTTTCAGCCTCTTTTCTGTGAGCTGCACTGAAAACAGGTCAAAACCTGCGACCTGCCAATTTTTCAGTTGTTTTTCTACAATTTTTCTGGGTTTTTCTGAAGCTTCTGTCAGGGTTTTCCAGCCTCTGTCTCAGCCCGTTTCGACCTGTTCCTGATCTATTTTGCTCATATAAGTGGGAACCTAGCCCCCCTAGGGCTTCAGTACCCTCCAATTTTGGTGGAAGAGTTTTAGTTGCTTCAAGTGTCTGATTTTTCAGAGTTTCAGCCTCCCCTTTTCGAGATCTGTTACCTCCTTTTCAGATCCCTTTTAATCAGCTCTTCTACCTCTCAAATCACCTCCTGAAGATTTGTTTGGATCTACTTTTAGGGCCTCCTCCTTGCCCCTTCCGCTTTTTGCTGATTTCCTCCCTTTTTCCAGCCACCTTGCCTCTGTCTCTTGGCTGTGACCTGCACCTCTTTTCAGCAGCTTTATCCTTTAGATCCCTGTCCCTTTTGACCCTAGATCTATTGGCCTCTTTCTCAGTGTGTTTTGACTAGATTTTTACCTTTTTTTTTTAGATTAGTTTTGAGGGACCCGCCTTCTTGGGTTAGATAGATGCAATTGTAGCTGTTAATTTTCTGTTATTTCAGCATTACATACTGTTCTCTGCAGATCTATTTTCAGTTATGCAGCACACTTTTTTCTTTCTCTCAAAACGGAAAGGGTTTAAAAATTAAAATTAACGCACGCCACACACTGACCCTAAGTGAAGAAGCGCCTGGTTAACACCGCCTGGCAAAGACTCTAAAATCAATTGTCACTGCACATTTTCTGCCCTTGACCTCACTTGATTCTGTCCCTTTTTGCCCTTGTTGGTTTCCTTCTTCCCGTCATCATTGCGCCCCCAAGGCGCCTTTCCCGGAGACTTCTTGGCCTTCACCCTCAGTTTCCGGTTGATCGACCTGCTCCGTCCCGCCGTCGTCGAGCCAGTCCTCCTCCGAGTCCGCACTCCAATTCCTCTTCTGATTCATTGGGTTCTCCCTCTCCTCCTGGTTCTCCCCATGTCACCTTCACTATGTCTGGTCCAGGGCCTAACGTTAGCGGTGCTCCAGGCCCTAATGCCGGAACCACTACTAGTGGAACTGCCACAGGAACTACCTCGGCCATACCCTTGCTGCCGTACATTGCAGGCCTCAGCCTCCCCGATTTCAATCAGTTGATCAATGACCCTATCCGCCACGATGTTGGTTGGCCTGCTATGCCAACCAAGCTCCCCTCCGACATCCCTAAGTTCGAAGGCCTTGCTAGAGAAGATCCAACCAATCATGTCTGATCTTTCCACATGTGGTGTTCCTCCAATTCCATTACCGATGACTCCATCCGTCTTCGTTTGTTCCAACGCACGCTTACCGGCGAAGCTTCTAAATGGTATGTCAACCAAGCCACCTCTTCCCATACCACCTTTGCGACCATTGCCCAAGCCTTTTTATCTTACTTCCAGCTCCCTCTCTGATACGATACCGGTACGGAGCTCTTGACTTCCTTTAAGCAAACATCTTCGACCCGCCTTTCCACCCATGTTCAGGAATGGCGACGTAGACGCAGCTTATGTCGAGCTCCCCCCTTCGAAGATCAGATCTATATGGACTGGTTCCTTCGCTCTCTCCTAGCTCCCATCAGCAAAGATGTCGCCTCCCATTTCCCTCAAACCGAAGAAGCCACCCTCCAAATAGCCTTGAAATATGACCTGATCTACACCCAGTCTGGTTATGTTTATACCGTCCTTCCTGACCTCCCCAGGCCCGGTGGCGCTAATGCCCTGGGGGCATCTCATTCCGTCGACGGTATCGTTGGAGCCCTTTCCCATCTGTATGCTCAACCTCCTATGGGCTACGGTCTCCCTCACGGAGGGGCCAACACCTCTAGCACTCTTCCCCCTCCCGGTAGCATGTACCCAGGATACGGCATGCCTCCTCCTTTTGCCCAACCTCCTGCTTACCTCAATGTTTCCCAACCTAACCATTACCCTTATCCGCAGCCTGGTATGCCAGCTCCTCCAGCATATGCGCTTCCACCTCCCTTGCCTCCTCAACCCCAGCAACAGCACCTACAGCCCCCTCCAGGGCAAGTATTTGCACAGCAGGGTGCGACTAATCCCCCTTCTTCTCAAAGAAGGCAGAGAGGCAATCCAAATCAATCTGCCCCTGGTACTCGTGGACCCAATCCTCAAGGTTTTGACCCTAACACTGCTAACCAGCAATAGGGCACTCAGCCCAAGCCGGACAGGCCTCTTCGTACCAACAAGCCTTGTTCGTGTTGCGGTGTTTACGGTCATTACACCCACGATTGTCCCCTTTTACCACAGATGCGGCAGATGTGGGAGTCTCAAGCCACATTACGCGGACAACATGCATCCCCTCACGCTCCCCCTAATGTGGCCACTACTCAACCAGCTGTGTTTACTGATCCTTTCCCTCAGCAAGGATTCGTGGCTACCCAAACACCTGACGGGCGGGTCTCCACTCCACCCTCCATTTCTGGTTCCTCCGATTACCAGATCCTCATGATGACCTCTGATCCATCCCCAGCCGTCGACCTCCACCTTCAAACTCGATCTCGCCAGTACCCCAAGCCTCCTGCTCAGTCTGCCCCCGAGCCTTCTTCTTCAGGTTCTACAGAGCCTCTTTCGACACCCAGTGGCCCCTTGCATATCCCTCAACCCAAAGTTGAGGTTCATACCAAGATTCCTAAGGGACCATTACGTCGAAACTCTGCTTCCGGTCGAGTTGCTCATTCATACAGCATAGTAGATGATTTGGCGCAATCTCCTGCTGCCATTTCCACACTGGAACTCCTCCAGTCGTGCCCTTCCCAAAAGAAGGCTCTACTATCTGCCATGGGCGTTGTAGATCCTGCTGATGACCAAATGATTGTTTTCGACGCCACTCAATCGAACCATCCTCCTCTTCCTTCTTACGTCGCCTTCCAAATCCCAGTCAAAATCTGGAACGCCAACGTTTCCCTGTGTATAATTGATGAGGGGGCATCCACCTGCGTGATGTCTGCTTCGGTTTGGAAGCAACTTGGATCCCCTGAGTTGGCCCCTTCCACGATCACCCTTCGAGCGTGGGACGACCATGCCTCCCAGCCCATTGGCCTGTTTCGTAATTTCCCTATCACCCTCGCCGGTAAGACTGTTTGCGTTGACGTCGAAGTCATAGACGCCCCGCTAGACTACAACATTCTATTGGGGCGAAGCTACACCTATGCTATGTCTGTTGTCCCATCCACGGTTTTCCGCAAGATGTCTTTCCCCCATAACGGAAAGATATTCACCATTGACCAGTTGACATATCATGAGCCAAAATCTCAGACCTCACCTAAGACGACCATCTCTTCTATAGCCAACAAGAAAATCGTCGATTCCTTGACCAGTGTCTCCCCCGGCGTTTAAAAATATTCCTCCCTGCTTGGAACTTTCCCTAATCTTCCCCCTCCTCCTATCATTGATCCCAGCTTATCGAATGTTTGCATAATGCAATCGTCTCAGGCTGTCCTTAAGCGGCTTGCTTCGGCTAGTCAACACCCTCCCCCTCGCCCTCCGTAACCCACTCCTAGCCATTCATCTCAGCCAGCCGGACCTCCTCCTTCTGGCCCTCCCCCTACAGCTGGTATCCTTGAACCCCTTTATCCTCCTGGATCGGTTCCCCCAGGCCTTAACCATCTCGGAGACGTCCCTCCTGGTCATTACCCTGTTTGACAGATACCTTTTTTGGCTCCCCCTCCCGGAGTCTATTCTGTCCCCGTCATGGCCACCCTCTCTCTCCCTAACCTGACCCTGGGCATACCCGTCTGGTACATTGACCCTCCAGCCTCTACCCCACCCGGTCACCCCAAACCTTACCTTGCTTTGACACTGGTTCAACCGGTCCCCCTCACTTCCTCCGGGCCCCCCGCATCTCCCGAGGACCCTACCCCTGTGGTGCCAGTCCCGGGAAAGAAAGGCAAAGCTCGTAAGGGGGCAACCCATCAGGACCAGGCTGCCCCGACAACCCCTACCCCTCCGCGACCGCCAAAGCCCGCTATCCAATGCGCTTTGTGCGATATCGTTGGTCACGCCACCCATATGTGTCCTGAATTGCCGCACCTCAAGATCCTGGTCAACGAGACGTTTCCCGACTCTAACATCCCCGAAGTCTACGTCACTATCCCGGACTCTCTCCCCAAACTCAAAACCTTGCGCACAAACCACCCTTGTGCTTTGTGCGATTTCCACGGCCATTACACCCACCTCTGTCCCTGCCTTGACGAGTATCGTTCCTCCTTGGACATGTACCGCCGATTCAAGGCTACTTCGATAGGACCAGAGGATCTTCCTACTCCCATTCACATTCCTCCTCCCGCTATCGAACCAACAGAGCCGTCAACCACCATTTTGTACCTATCATCATCCTTGCGAGATAGTTCACCTAACCTTCAACCTGCAGATACTCTCGGCTCCTCCTCAGCCGACCTTGGATCTATTGATATTGCACATCTGAGCCCTTCTCCTCCTGATGACCCGTCACACATCACTACCTCCTCGGGTGACCCTTCTTCCTCCAGTCTTCCCATCTTCCAGTCCGATGAAGACATTATGGAAGCCATGACCAACCCTGACTTTCCATGGGACGATATGCACCATCGCACATACTTCCTCCCACAACAGCCCCATGACCAATATGCTGTGGAAACCAAAGACTTCATTCCCAATGCAGTCGATTGGTTCAAAAATCCCATCCCTGCACCTGATGCTTTCGAAGAAGGAAACATGGCCAATATCTCTCCTACCATCAAAATTGACATTTCAGTCAAACCAAGAATCGAAGAATATATCACCTTGGGCGCCCAATGCACCCCGGAAGAAATCGAAGCTTACACCAAGCTTTTCAAAGAATTCCGCGATATTTTCGCCTGGTCCTATTCTGAAATGCCCGGACTCGATCCTGCCATTGTCGAACACCATATCGACACATGGCCTGATGCCAAACCGGTCCGTCAAAAGTTGAGACCCATTCATCCTTCCAGACGTGACGCTATCAAAGCCGAAATCGATAAGCTCAAGCAGGCTGGTTTCATTTACCCCATTTAATACACCACTTGGTTATCCAACCCAGTTCCCGTTCTCAAGAAACAAGGCACCATCCGTGTCTGCACAGAATTTCGCAACTTGAACAAAGCTTGTCCCAAAGACAACTTCCCCACACCGTTCATTGACCAAATCATTGGCGAGTGTGAGGGGCATGAGGTTCTATACTTTATGGATGGTTTCTCCGGATACAACCAAATTGCTATCCGTCCTGCTGATCAACTAAAAACCGCGTTCATTAGTCCGTGGGCAACTTTTGCTTACCGGGTCATGCCTTTCGGCCTCAAAAACGCTGGCGCCACTTTTCAACGGGCCATGTCTTATTGTTTCCATGACTTAGCTCATATTATCCTTGCTTATTTAGACGACCTCACTGC
The DNA here is from genome assembly GCA_034641835.2 of Pinus albicaulis. Lineage (NCBI taxonomy): Eukaryota > Viridiplantae > Streptophyta > Pinopsida > Pinales > Pinaceae > Pinus > Pinus albicaulis. Next base: position 694,026,172 of record CM076575.1, read on the forward strand.
ACATTCTAAGCATCGGGCGCAGCACCTACACGATCTGCGTACCATTTTTCTTTGATGTCGCAAGTATAATATCTGCCTTAACCCGTTGAAATGCGTATTTTGCGTTCCTGCCGACCGTCTCTTAGGCTTCCTCGTGTCTAAGGATGGTATCACTCTTGACCCTTTGAAAGTTCAAGCCATTATTGAACTTCCCATTCCACGTACCCTACGCCAGCTCCATAGTCTCCAAGGCAAAGCTAATTTTCTTCGTCAGTTCGTCCCTGACTATGCCACCACCGCACATGGGTTCCTTAGACTCCTCCGATCTACTATCCCATTCGTTTGGGATTCCTATTCTCATGAGTCTTTCGATGCCCTCAAGAAGGCTCTCACATCCGCTCCCTTGATCCGCCCTCCCGACTTTGATCGGGACTTCATCCTGTATATCTCCGCTTCCACCTATTCGGTCGCTAGAGTCCTTATCCAGGAAGATGACAATGGTATCGAGCATGTGATTTACTACGTCAGTAAGAACCTGTTAGGGCCTCCTGTTTCCTACTCATATGAATAAAAATTAGCGCTGGCTGTCGTGTTCTCAGTCCAAAAACTTCGTCATTATATCCTCATGCGCTCCACCAAGGTTGTGACTAATTCCAACCCCCTGGCTTTCCTATTGAGTCGTCGTACCTCACTGGGAAGTACGCCCGTTGGGTCGTTATTCTTTAGGAATTCGACCTCGAATTTGTCACACCAAAGAGTAAGAAAGGCTTAGCCCTCGCTGAGCTCATTTCTGAATTACCTACCGGATTGCAAGACCCTCCAGTTAATGATGATTTTCCTGATGAACACTTATTTTCCATTACTTCCGACGACCCGTGGTATGGAGATATTCTTACTTACTTGCGAACCCAAAATTTTTCCCTCCACCTTGATCGTGAGGCTCGCCGATGCATCCGACACCAAGCTCCCCGATACCTCCTTATTGGCGACGACCTCTATCGTCGAGGGATTGATATTGTCCTTCGTCGTTGTCTCACACACGCTGAAGCTGAACAGGTCCTTAATGCCTGCCATAGCAGCGCTTGCGGTGGCCACCTCTCCGGTCTTGCTACTGCCCAGAAAGTCATGCGCGCCGGGTATTTTTGGCCTTCCCTCTTCAGTGATTGCATTGAGGCAGTCAAACACTGTCCCAATTGCCAACATTTCGCCCCTAAGGCGCAAGCTCCCCCAGCTCCCCTCCATCTGGTCGTCTCCACTGGTCCCTTCTGTAAATGGGCCATCGACTTTATGGAGTGTCGCCCGCCATCCGCTGGTAACCACAAATATATCATCGTGGCGGTCGACTATTTTACAAAATGGACTGAGGCCATGCCTACATTTAACAACACGGCAACTACCATGGCCCTCTTTTTCTTTAACCACGTTATCGCTTGATTCGGAGTTCCGAAACAACTGGTCTCTGACCATGGCAGACATTTTGAAGATGAGATATGGTGCGAGCTATCCTCACTGTTGGGTTTTGAGCACCAATATTCCTCCTCCTATTACCCCCAAGGTAATGGCCAAGTTGAAGCAGTCAACAAAATTCTCAAGACTATGCTTCAATGGACGGTGAATAAGCACAAAACCAACTGGCACCTCATGATCTTCCCTGCTTTATGGGCCTATCGGACTTCTGTTAAAACCGCCACCGGGTTCACTCCTTTCCACCTCATTTTTGGAGAGGAGGCAGTCTTACCAATCGAGTGTGAAATCCCTTCCTTGCATCTGGTCGTCAAACTTATCCCTGAAACCAAACCTCTAGAACAACGACTTATCATGCTCGAGCGCGCTTCCGAAGACCAGCGTGTTGCCTTGCAAACCATGGAAGCGGCCAAGAAACGCACCAAAGCTCAGTATGACCGAAAAGTCCAGTCTCACACTTTTCACGAAGGCGACCTTGTTCTAGTCTATGACCAGGCCCATGATGTTCTTGGTCATGGGAAGTTCGACTCATTATGGCTAGGCCCTTACATCATCAGTAAGGATCTCGGTAAGGGGGCATACCTCTTAGAGGACTTCAAAGGCAACCCCCTTCCTAATCCTCGCAATGCACTCTATCTTAAGAAATATTACCCTTAGCATTTCCCTTCTGAAATGCATGTTTTATTTTCTTTTAGATAGCCAGCATCTTTTTTCATTTTTTGTGTTTGATACTTCACTAGGACACATTTTTTCCAAGAAGGGTCACTTCACCTCCCCTTAAAATCGGATTTCCTCACTTACGACACTTGTACTTGGGGCACCATTTTGCCTCATTACTTGTCTTTGTTCGTGTTGATTTTCGTCATGAGTTACCATCTTGTACTCATGTTTTCATGGTCCCCCATTGGGCCTTTACTATGTGGCAGCACCATCAAGTTGCCCTTGTTTAGAGCATCCAAGTTGAGTCATCATCGCATTCATGGAGTCTATCCCGAGTCCCTTTGTACCCTGCTATAGCCCTCCATCCTTCATTGCTTGGTCTCTCTCTTGTGTCACACATTATGACCTTCAGTCCCACTATCCCCTATCCCTTATGATATTGTGTCAGTCGCTGCCATGTCATTCATGCCCTTTATGCTCTAACAAGGGAAGTCGTCCATTCGCTACTCAGTCCTTTCCATTTCACTATCATCATTAGTGTCAGTCTGTCCATCGCTCTACTATTTTCTCTCGTGCCTTAGTTGAGGATCTCTCATTGCCTCACCTATGGCGGACCTCCTTCTGTCGACATCAGCTCCTTCATTCCAGAAGACAGGTCTAGAGGGCAGTGTACCTTGGTTCCAGCTTCCACTCTTGTTCGATGCCTCGGATCAGGCAAAGGGATCTCTCATTTCCCTTTGACTTGATTGTTTCTCCACTCCAGCTCCTTTCAGCATGATCGAGATCCGTATACTTGATGGTTCAGTGATACAGCAGTGGCTCTTGATGATTCCCGGGTGTGTGTGAGATGTCTCAACCCTCATGAGGGGGTGGCCCTACAGGTAGCCCCCCACATGCCCGGATGACCTCCTCCTTGCAGCCTTCGATGCAGCTCCAGATATTTGATGATGTTGGCCTTAGCCACTTGTAGCGCCTCTTTGATTTGCATGTATCAGTCAGATTTTGTGAGCCCTTCCCCATTCACAGGGGGAATTTGGGTTGTATTTGTATCTCATGTACTCAGATATTATTGTATAAGTCCTGGATGTTATCCCAGGCACAGCATGTATGTGGGATTCCTCATTGTATTTTTATCTGGCTCATGATTATGCCGGCTGTACTTTATGGTTCGGTCCCTTGTTTACTGGACACACTATTCTTTTGTACTTTGTCTCGACGGGCATACGTATGCCTCCCCCGCCGCCTTCAGCACAGGTACCCTCTCATAAAAAGAGACTTGTTGCACCTGCGAGTCTTGTCTCCTCAGGGTCTAGTTCTTCAGCACACTATCTACCTTTCATTTCTCTCTCTGACTTCCCTTTTGTTGTCTGGTGATTGAAGTTCTTACAACGTACTTCGGTCATACGATTTGCTCCTGACACTCGCACGCTGGGGGGCAATCTGTTACACCATTTTTTGGTCATCTAACCTATTATCATTAGATGGACCCAAGTACACCATGTAAGATCAATTTTACCCTAAGTAAAATTGCTTTCACTATGTAAAATAACTTAATAAACCACATTTATTAGGTTGTTTATGGTCAAAACAGGAAACCCCAAAAGGAAATATTAAACAAACCCATTTTGTTTAATTTTCCTCATGGAATAATTAATTAAACCATAATTTAATTATTATTCCTAGTCATGTTTAACCCAAAAACAAAAAAATTAATTAGATAAACCTTTATTTATCTTATTATTTTCTAGGAATAATTATTTAAATCTTATTTAGATAATATTCCTTGTTAAATATGACCAAATCACCCACAAATAATTAAATAAATCATTATTTATTTGATTATATTCTAACCGCTTCCTTAAAAAGATAAATGAATCATCTATTTGTTTATTTTTGACAAATTAAGGGATTTGACCCAAGTCAAATACCTTTTCCCTCCAACAAATATAATAAAATATTCCATAAAAGGTGGATCTAGATTTGGTTAACATTATTTTAATCATGCACCAAGATCTAGAATGACCCAATATTTTGTTATAAATAGGAGGGTTTTTCCTACCATTCTTCACCTTTTGTTACCTATTAGATCACTCTGGATCTATACACTTGGTCACCATTTTCTGCCATTTGCTGTGTGAGCTCCCTTTGAGTTCCATTCTTTGTGTGGGTTTTCTACACCAACAAGAGAGAGAAATCTTAGATGTGAAGTGCTGAGGACTTCCAAGAACCCATCCCACTGAGGAGAATTGGATACGCCTTCTTGTTTTCCTCCCAGGTGCCCAATTAATACAAAAATTCTTTCAAAAATTGTTCTTGTCTTATCTATTGGTATATGGAGCAAACCCTTGTTTTTACTGCTTAATGTCTTTCCATGCATAGATCTGGTTTTTGCAGCTCTTTTCTTGTTCAACTAACTGCAGATCTGAAGATATTGGCAGCCACTTTTGTTGTTAGGGCTATTAGTTATGCGTAGCTAAAGTGGTCCTTTTTCGTACACTTCGACAAAGGATTCATACTAACAACATAGCGGCGACCATACTGGGGAATGAAAAGTTTGTTGTTTTCTTTATAAACTACAGACGGAGCCTGAAGTTAGCCAGGTAGCCTTTGAAATGCTCTTGCTTTGCATTAGCAAAAGTAGATGAATGTTGCTTCAGTTAATCTCTGGTCTAGTTTACGAACTGAACATCTGGTTTCCTTAGTAAAATGTAATCAAGTTCAGATCTGATTGTTGATGGTGGACAATGATCAGACACCGCAAGGCTAAAATCATTCACCTAGCGACTCTAAATCAGTTGCAAGATCAGATCCAAGGACTCCACTGGAGGATAAACCTGACTAGCAGAAACATGAAAGGACAATATGGAAAGTTTAGGTATTCAAGTTGGAATTTCATCGAAGACATTTTGTTCTTTGTCATAAATTATTTATTCTCTTTTCCTGAGAATGTCAAGAAGGCTTTGCAAAGTATATTGTACTTGAGAAAATATCCTCGGCTTGCATTTGATTCCTTCCCTTTGAAGATTGTGAATATCAAAGATTTGAATGCTTTTGAGCTTGATCAAGACCTTTCTTTCGAATCTTGTGATGACCATCTTCAAACTGATGAATCTCAAGAGACCAAGACTAATTTTGTAGCATTTTTACATACCCCTATACCTTGTAAAATTCCAGATTGATACAAGCCTCTGATTTTACCTCCTATATCCCATGCTTTCCCTAAAAATCATGACCTATATCTACCAAGATTTGATGGTGAACGCAACAACATCATTGCTGAGAGACATGTTCTGAATTTTGAGTCTTTTCTTGACATTTTTGAAGTTGATGAAGAGGATGTCAGTATTAGGATTTTTTTTCTTTCTTTGCAAGGCAAAGTCAAGAGTTGGTTCAAAACCCTACCTGATGCGAGCATCTTAGATTTCCAGCAGTTCATCAAAGTTTTCCTCGACAGGTGGGTGATCAGAAAGAACCCTTTCTTGGTTATAGAAGAGTATAACCAGCTGAAAAGACTGCCAGGGGAGACAATACAACAATTTTCTACCAAATTTAACCAAGTTTATTATTTGATGCCAGTTAATATAAGACCTCCTCTTGGATCTGCTCTCTTTCACTACCCGGGTGCCTTTGATCCGGAAATGGAGTTTCAGATAAGAGAAAGGAATCTTGCAACACTTGAAGAGATGCAGAACAATGCAGTAGATGTAGAGGCTCATTTTCTGATCCGAAGGGAAAAGTTGAAGGAAGAAGAGATGAAAAACATAGATCCGGAGGAATCAACATCTCTAGAGGTAAAGCTTGACATTTTGGTAAGTGCAGTGGAAGAGATGATGCAAAGGATCATCACAAGGAATGAGTATAATGTTCAAGCCCATGGCTCGCTGATTTAAGAAGAACAAGTTGTTGATCCAAAACATTTTGTTTCTTATCCCAATTTTCATAGATCTGATAATGATTGTTTTATAGATCATCTTGGAGAAGAGAGAGCTGTTGATATGACATGTATTCTTGATGATGTGTTTTATATGGATGATTTGCCTCAGTTTGATCAGTATGATGATGATTATGTTCTCCAAATAGAAGCTAATCTTGCAGACAAATCAGCAGCTAGTTTGTGGGATGAGGAAGTTCACTTTCAACAGTTCGAGTACAGTGATCAGCCGTTGCATATCAGCTATGGAAGTGAGGAGGAAAGTGCAGCAAATTTTGAAGTGAAGTATCTTTTCCTTTGTGTTTTGATTCGTTTAAGATCGTTAGAGACAACTTTCATGCAATCAGAAATCAACTGTCGACAAGTCTTGATTTGGACCATCTTGAGGGCAATAAAAACCTTGTTCAAGACTTCTCGTATCCAGATTTGCAACCCCCGAATGCCATTGATTTTCAAGTTGCAGATGAAGACATGGAAGCTAGCATATATGATCAAATGATGCAAGATGATTTTGTATCTTTCTGTTTTGAATCATTTCAGTTTTTGAAGGGAAATTGGCATAGTAAATCTTCAAATGAGCAGCTTGTAGAAAATCATGTAATCTCATCGGAACCAATAGAAAATGGATTGCAGCAGTCTTTTCAAGTTTTTCACGATCCAATAGCTGATGTGTTGGATGATGTCTGCAGTCAAAGTCCTTCTCCATTGACTATATGTGAGCTTGAAATGTGTACTGATACAAAATTGATCCAGCAGCCGGTCTCTTTGTCATTTTCAGCAAGAGTCTCGTCACAAAGCTCAAAACAAAGTTTGCATTCATGGTATGAGGAGAAGAGAAGTAATCCATTGGATGAGCTAAGTCCCAGTGTGCATGAACTTCAAGATACTTATGCAGTGTTTTTGGAGGCGGATAGAGAATCCATATCATTCAACGGATTTGTTTCTAGGTTTTCATAGGAGTTTCCTTTCAGTAGTTCTCTCTTGTTGTTCATAAGCGAGCACTTGCGGAGAATTCAAACAACAGCGAGAATAATTACTTGGTTGCATTGGTTGTTTCATTTCACTTGATTAGGTGATGAATGGAACAACTAGAGTAGGTTGTATTGAATAAGCTTCATATTGAGCATATTTTCCAGTTTTTCGGTTGTGTTTAAGTATCGAGTCAATTTTTAGTTGAGTGAGAGTCAATTTGTGTCGTCAATTCATCAGTTTTCAGTCATCCATTTCAGCTTGAGCTTTTGACTCCATTGCCCAATGGATGAAGGCACTGTCTGCTTTCCTAAGATCTGTAGTTCTTGGCACCTCGAAGGAGCTACCATCCCCATTGGAGCCAATGTTAGTGTCAGTATTTGAAGCCTTCCTCCAGTGATGAAACATGCTCTTACAAAGTTATTTTAAGGTGTCAAGGTCAAATTTTTTCATTTCAGTGAGTCTTCAAGAAAAATTTGGTCACTAGGTATTAGGTCTAGGGTTTGCTAACACTCCTTTCAAAGTTGTCCAAATTTTGGTCCATGTCACCATTCAAATGAGTGTACCATCATTCAGAGGGTTTTCATCATCATGCCAGATTCCAAAGGGTCATTTTACACCTTTTTCATGCTTCAGTTGTGCCTAGGTAAGGATCATTTCCATTTCCTAGGGTTTTGAAGGTAATTTCTCTTGGATGGTCAAATCATCAAAAAAAATTGTATCCTGATGTTCATAAACCTTCCGTTATCCTTAATGTACCTTATTAAACACTTCCCATCACTGAGATCCCCCAAATTCCTCATTTTCGCACAAATCCTAGTTTCTTGCTACAACTTGACAATTTTCTAGGCTAGGCCTGTGTTTTGCCCTTTTGAACCTCTTCCCCTTACTAAATCTCTAAAATTCCACTTTCCCCTACTTCCTAACATCCCTCCATACTTCCCAAAATTTTCTCAAGAATTTAGAAGCCCCTTATCCTCTTCATTTCACTTCATTTCGACAAATCCCTTGTTCCACACATCGGGATAGGTTTTACTCCAATGATGTTTCTAAGCAATAAAAGATGAATTTAGGAAACCTGAGAGAGGTTTTTTTCTGAAATAGTCCAAGGAAGAAAAACCTCCTTCAATTTTTACATAGGTGTCATGGTTTTATAGAAATGTCAAAAATACATTTGCCTCAAGATAATTGATGCACCTCTGAAGTGACCTTGGTAAAATCAAGCTTTCTCCTAGCTTGGTTGGCCAAATGAATTTCTTTATGAGTCAAATGATAACTAAACACAAAGATATTTCAAATTCTCTATCATGAGCTCAATTTGGAGTTGAGGAAGACCTTCGAATATTGACTACAACAACACTCTACCTTTAGGCAGCCTCATTTTGCACATTTTGACCAGTCTTGGGAGATTTGATTTTTGACAGGGAAAATGAACTCCAAATTAAAAAATTCTAGTTTTTTTGGAGAGTAGACTCAATAATATTTCCAAAGAGCTATACTACGCCCAATTTTTACACCGGGAAGGCTTCCAAAAGTCTCCTGCAAAAAGGCACTACGCGTTGGGTTTGTGGCGCGGCGCATAGAGCTGCAAGCCATTTTCACCACAAATTCATCCAAATCTTCAAATTGCTTGGTCTCCTCCGGTACAAAGTAAGTAAAAAACTCTTCAAATTCCAATGAAAGTGTGTCTTAATATTTTTATGAGGATTTATTAAAAAATTCAAAGCCTACTTCCTTCCTCAAGACATGATTGCTTAGGGTTTGTAATTGGTTTTTTGTGGCCATCACTCCCTCACCTTTTTATTCCCTCACTACTTTTCTAGTTTCATCAAACCATTTCCCTATCCCCCATATCCCTAAATTCATTCACCCCTACCCCAAATTCCCATTTTCCCAAATCCTAACTACAAAATCCCCAAACCCTACTCACATCCCTAAAACTCTTACTCCCATCCCTAAACTCTGTTCACACATACATTTTTAAACTCTCTTCCATACACTCTACCCATTTCATTCCTCCACCATACCTTCACACTGTTATCCAAAAAATAATCCATGTACAACCACATTTTTCAAAACCAAAGGAAAACAATGGAAAGAGACAGTGATCATGGGTATGAGCAAGAGATTGAACATGACCGGGAATCTTGGCTTGAGAGAACAAACTTGCACTTGGGAAAGGATGCTAGAGAAGGCCAAAAATGAGAAAAATATGTTGAGGAACATGGCATACCACTACTTGGCGAGAAACAAGGTGTGCAAAGCAAGAATCAGGAATTTGAAGACCAAGTTGAAGAAGGCACCGAGGAGGCGAAAAGAGCAAGATAAACTTCAGATCTTGGCTGAGGCTTCCTTGGCCCAGCATAGCGCTTGATGGAGGACACTCAGCCCAAATTTCAAAAAAATTCGGACACTTTTTGCAATTTTGAAATTTTTGGCCTAAAAAATAGACTTTTCTGCTCTATGCGTCGTGCCACTTGGCGCTCGCTTTTGATAGAGACCTCCTTTTGATGAAAAAATAGCATTTTTAGATTTTTCATGGAAAAATATGCATGCCTACCAATGTCCAGGAAATTTTGATAAGTTTTGGGCTTCCAAAAAGGTCAAAAACACCCCAAAAATGACCTTTCTGCCCCTTTTTTGACACACAAGAAGTAGTCTTGGGAGAACTCAGTTTTGGTGGGGCAAATGGAAGCCAAATTCAAAAATTCCACTTGTGTTGGAAACTAGACAGGAAGATATTTCCAAAAATTCCACTTGGAGAAAATTTGGACATTGGGAAGGCCTCCAAAATCAGCTGCAAACAAGCGCGGCGCATAGGGAAATCAGGCGCGGCACATTGGAGGATTTTGCTCATTTTTGGTGAAAAACTCTATTTTTTGCCTAGTTTTTTTTCGCAGTTTGACTTTTTCCTTCTAGTTGTCAAAATATTGATGTAATTAAATATAACATGATGGATTTTGATGTAATTTTTCTAAATTTTCACTCATAGAGGTATATTCATCCATCAAAAGGTAATTTGCAACTGAATGAATCAATTTCCTAGTTTTTAGAGGCAAGCTGTTCCACTGCCTACTTTCTAGTTCTCAGTTTAGATTTTGTTGGAAAAGATGCTAAAATTATGAGCTCGAGCTGTAGAGGATGGGATGAGTTATTTTTTGTCCATATCTTGTGGTTTTTTAGTCATTAGCATGGTTGGAATTTTGGGAATGCTTTGAGCATCATTGTACATTCATCTCTGCAGTTTGGCAAAGGAATAGACCAGGGTTTGCAGCACTCTATGGGATTCATGTGGCATGTTGCTTTGATATTTTGTTTCTCTCTATAAATTTAATTTTACTTGTGTTATATGTATGCCATTCACTCTCTTATTTCTTCTTAACTAAAAAAAACAAGTTTAAAGGTATAATTCATTGAAATTGCAGTGCTCTACCTAGGGTTTGTTTAGTTATTTATGTTTTCAGCTGTTTGAAGAGGATCCCTAAAAGTTTCTTGCCCTCTTCAAATCCTCACCTATCTTAAGCTCTCCATTTCATTTAAATTTAAGTGTCAAAACGATTTCCTACCTTGCCCCATTGAGATCTCTGCAAGACTGAGCCTCATTCCCCAGACCCAAAATCTACCTTTCCATTTGAGCCAAAAAAACATCCTTAAAATCAATCAAACTCTTTTGCATACATACCTAGCCTAAAATAAATCTTCATTCAAGTCATCTCAAACCTCATCAATCATTTTTTGTGAGATTGAAAAGGAGAGAGCCCTCTCCCGATCTGGTAGGGCTAGCTACTAGGTTAAGCGTGGTTTGATGTTACCCTAGATTCTGCCTTTCTCAACCTAAGGTAGATTTAGGCCATGATAGGTTGAAGAGGCAGTGTTGGGAGGTCTAGGATCATCATTATGTGGTTGTGTCAAAGTTGGGGTTATGGTCTAGAATATCTTCTTCTTCTACATCATTCTATATCATTGTAAAGTGGACCATTTTCCCTGGTATGGGAGTCCATTATTCTTTTATTCTTCTATAGGGTGGTAGGGTGGTGCTAGGGTGAGTTGTAGCTCATTGGATGTTGGGGCATCCGTTCGGTTGACTACTAAAGAATCTCGAGCATTGGAGCGTCCATCCAGTGGGAGCTGGAGAAGAATGCTTTTCTATATTTTAGGAAGTTGGAGCTTATTTTCAATTGGAGTTGAATATTAAAGAATTATTAGAAAAGAATTAGGTGGTTTTTGTCCCGAAGTGGGTTTCCACCTTAAAAACTGTGTGCATTTGTGTTCCTCTTTTTTTCTACTATCATTGTACAAACACTGATAATAATTGAAGATTAACTAATGCTCTAATTGAAAGGAATACTGATTCACCCCCCCTCTCAGTATTTCCAACAATTGGTTTCAGAGCTTGGTTCCTTCAATAGCAGTTTAATAGCTGGAAGGAGGTCATGGAGCATACCAAGAATGGTGTATCTCTATTCAATGAAAATAATTATGCACTTTGGAAAGGAAGAATGGAGGTCTATCTCTTGGCGCAAGGTTACGAAGTATGGGACACCGTCGGCGGAATGAGATGCCCCCGGGGCATTGGCGCCGCCGGGCCTGGGGATGTTAGGAAGGACGGTATAAAAGTGCGACCTGGTCCAAAAAATGGCAGAAAACTGCGACCTGGGAGATGAGGGGGGTTTGGTGCTGTTTTATCGCTGGGAGTTGGGTTTTGGTGTGTGGTTATGGTTTTCCCGATCTATACCCTGACAAAAAGAATGTGTTTGTGCAGGTATGGCAGAGTTGCGGGTCAACTGGAGAGAGAGGGATCTGGGAACACTTCGGACAGAGATCCAGGCGGATCAGGGCGTTCGTCGTGTATTGGCTAGATTTGGGGTTCTCAAGTTTGTGGAGAACCCGTTGATGAGAGCAGGGGAACCATTACTGGCCCGGATTATCAGTTATTGGGATCCAGATCAGGAGATCTTTGTAGTGCAAGAAAACAGGATCGAACTGACGGTCCAGGATGTGTACTGCCTGACCGGCCTCCCACCACTGGGGATAGTGGGAGACACACATCCAGTGCTGCCGCGGGGGCGACATATCATGGAATTCGTGGAACGCCATTGTCGACCGGGTCTCCAAGTCAAGGGGACTCGAATATCGATCGGGGATCTAGAGAGGCTAGAAACCCGTGCAGTGGCCGCAGCTGTGCTGCGGATCTTGGGCAGCCATGCGTTCCATCACATCACCGGTGGGCAGATGATGATAGTGGAGAGTGTGTTGGGTGGGACCTACTTTGGGTGGGCCCAAATGATGCTGGTGGCGCTAAAGCGACAGTTGTCGCTATGCAGGCGGCAGGTGAATCATGATTGCTCATATGGGACTTTATTGTGTGCCTTCTTCTTTGAGAAGATCCCGACCTCGAGGCCTCATGTGCAGCTTCCAGATGGGGGCCCGAGAGAGCCCAGGATGCATCGTTGGGGACGACTACTCTGCAGAGGAGGAGGAGGGGCGGTCGGGCGAGTGTTTCGACCGGAGTTCTTTGCCCATTGGGATCAGATGCCGTTGTACATAGACGACTACCCATATAGTGGGATGAGCTACTGTGGGGATCCGGATCTGCCACTTCCGTCTGGTCGAGTCTGGGGGCCCGATGGTAAGTGACAAATTGCTATTCTTATGTGGGCATGTTAAATTTTTTTAATAGTAAATAATGATACTGATTCAGGGACTTTTGGTATGCAGATATAGCACCGGTAAAACCGGCCGGATATATGGGACGACCGGCAGCGTCTGGAGCTACGGGTCCGAGTGGGTCGAGAGCAGCGCAGAATGAGGATGTAGCCGCCCTACTGGAGGACATCCGCCGTAGATGTGAGCAGCTTTTGACCGGAGTATCGGAGCGCGGGTGGCAGGATTTAGACGACCAGTACATAGAGCCATGTGTTGGTCTCCCCTCGGAGTGGCGAGGTATCATGCGGCGCATGGTGATGGCTGGTCAAGCTATGCGTGATCTACATGCTGCAGGGGCAGAGCCATTGGCCCGGGAGCCTCCAGATAGTGATTAGGGGCATATGGTGCCCCCTCTGATGTATGTAGGGGCAGGTGGTGCCCCCTATAATGTGCGGAGGGGCAGATGGTGCCCCCAGTTTTTGGATTTTGTCTGTAACATGCTATGGCATGTCGTATGTATATGTATGGAGGGGCATATGGTGCCCCCAGTTTTTGGGTTTTGTTTGTAACATGCTATGGGCATGTCGTATGTATCAGAGTAGATGGACTCATCAATATATGGTTTGCGACACGTATTATGGATATGTATCGTCTTTTGATGGTTGATTTAATGTTATTGTCTTGTATGAATTGTGTGTGATAAATGCCAGTCTAGAACATGGTTTGCAATACTATCTACGTAGTGATTCTGGTCTCGGGGTACATGGTTGAAAGTTATGGTTTCAAACGCACGTATTAAGACTTTCACTCGTAAATAGCGTCTAAACAGCACAGGGTTATGCACACGATAAACACCATTTAGTTGCATTACAAGAAGCAGGGAATCGAAACGAACGTGCAGATGGCGGATGCGATGCAAGAGGGCATCAGCTAATAGGCCACGCACTGCATCATATTCGGCCTGATTGTTGGTGGCAGAACCAATGCATACCCCGTTAGACAGAACAAGGTCATGCAAGGGGGTGAAGATGGCCCACCCTGCCGAGGCAAGATTCCTGGAGTAGCGACTTGCACCATCGGCGTAACCGATAAAGGGTGTGGACGGGGGGTCCTGCAAAATGGTGTGACAAGACAATAAATGAGGGGATGAAAGGAAATGACGGCAGCGTGAGGGTACAGAGGTCATCGAGCGGTAATGGGAGGAGGAAGGGGCAGGATGATCAAGACTCAAACAGGGTGTTGTATGAGAGTTATCGAAAACATGGCGAGGACTCGGGCTGCGGAGGTCAACAGAGACACAAGTGGAGTGATCTCGAGTATCGAGGGACACAACAGGGGAGGATGCAGACGGGCTAGGCTCCGAGTGTCGTGCAGAGGAGGATAGGTAAAGAATGGTTACTGTAGACTCCGTCATCTGAGCATCAGGGGGGGGGATGTTGATGGGAGCGGGGGGATCCTCGGGCTGGCTTGAAGCATACTGTGCGAGAATGGGAGAGGCGGATTGATTTTGTTCGACCTCATACTCGCGGATCACCTCAAGGGAGGCACGGTAATGCGTCAGGTGAGGACAATAATGGGAGTAGTGGCCATGGACACCGCACAAGGCACGTGTTTGTGGCGCGGAGAGTCTTGGGGTTGTTCTTGGGGACGGCCGAAGAAGGAGTGGAGGTTTCCGTGGACCGTAGTGTCATCGAACGCGACTTTACCATGGGCCTGACACGAGGTAACCTCAGACAAGCGTGGGTGGCATTGCCTACCTATGTCACACAGCACAAGGCTTGGCGGGCGGAGCAGGAGCCGGGTCGGTTGTGGTGGTCGTGGCTTTGGGTGCCCCCTTGCGGGCTTTGCCTTTCTTCCCGGGAGCCGTCGCAACAGAAGAAGGGTCCTGTGGAGGTGCTGGGGGCACAGTGGCTATGGAGGAAGCGAGGGGGACCGGTTGAACCGGTGTCAAAGCCATGTAAGGTTTGGGGTGACCAGGGGGAGTGGCGGCTGGGGGATCAAGGTACCAAACCGGAATGCCCAAGGTCAAATTAGGGAGGGAGAGGGTGGCCATGACGGGGACAGAATATACTCCGGGAGGGGGAGCTAGGAAAGGGATCCGTCCACATGGTATGACCCAGAGGTACGGCTCCGAGATGGTTAAGGCCGTGGGAACCGAGAATGACATCAGGTCAGGTTCGTGACATCACCGAAGGGGAGGACCGGAAAGAGGAGGTCCTGGGCCGAAAGGAATGGCTAGAGCGGGTTGCGAGGGCGCAGGAGGAGGTTGCCGACTTCGTCGAAGGCAAGTCGGGGGCGCAGGCGTACTGAGACAATTGCATCATGCAAACATTTGATAAGCTGGGATCAGTAACAGGAGGGGGGGGAAGATGAGGAAAAGTACCAAGCAGGGTGGAATCTTTATAGACGCCGGTGGAGACACTGGTCAAAGAATCGACGGTTTGCTTGTTGGCTACAGAAGAAATGGTCGTCTCGGAGGAGGTCTGAGACAGCGGCTCATGATAAGATAGCTGGTCGATGGTGACTATCTTCCCATTATGTGGGAAAGACATCTTGCGGAAAACTGCAGATGGGACAGCAGACATGGCATAGGTGTAGCTTCGCCCCAATAGAATGTTGTAGTCTAGAGGAGCGTCAATGACTTCGACATCAACGCAAACGGTCTTACCGGCGAGGGTGATGGGACAGTTATGAAACAGGCCAATGGGTTGGGAGGCATGACCGTCCCACGCTCGAAGGGTGATCGTGGAAGGGGCCAGCTCAGGGGATCCGAGTTGCTTCCAAACCGAAGCGGACATCACGCAGGTGGATGCCCCCTCATCAATTATACACCGATACAGCAGGTTCCTGATTATGTTTGAATTGGATTGAAGGCGACGAAGGAGGAAGAGGAGGATGGTCCGATTTGAGGAAGGCTGAAACAATCTATTCGTCGTCGCAGATCATCAGCGCCAGCGCCTAAGGCAGATAGTAGAGCCTTCTTGGGGAAGGGCACGACCGGAGGAGTTCCGTGGGGTTGTGGAAATGGAGCCAGGGATTGCGCCAAATCATCTACTATACTATGACGACCGAGCGGCTCGACCGAAGCAAACATTTCGGCGTAACGGGCCCTTTGGAATCTTGGGATGAACCTCAACTTTGGGTTGAGGGATGTGTAAAGGGCCACTGCATGTCGAAAGAGGCTCTGTAGAACCTGAAGAGGGAGGCTCGGGAGCAGACTGAGCAGGAGGCTTGGGGTACTGGCGAGACCGAGTTTGAAGGTGAAGGTCAACAGATGGGGAAGGATCGGAGTGCATCATAAGGATCTGGTAATCAGAGGAACCAGAAATGGATGAGGGGGTGGCTACGTGGCTGTCGGGGGGTTGGGTAGCCACGAATCCCTGTTGAGGGAAAGGATCAGTGAACACAGCAGGCTGGGTAGTGGCCACATTAGGAGGAGCATGAGGGGAGGCGTGTTGTCCGCGCAATGTGGCTTCAGACTCCCACATCTGTCGCATTTGGGGTAAGAGAGGACAATCGTGAGTGTAGTGACCGTAAACACTGCAACACGAACAGGGCTTGTTTGTGCGAAGTGGCCTGTCTGGCCTGGGCGGCATGCCCTGTGGCTGGTTGCTAGTGTTAGGGTCCATATCAGAATTGGGTCCTCGGTTACCGGGAGCAGACTGGTTCTGGTTGCCTCTCCGCCGTCTTTGAGAAGAAGGGGGATTAATCGCACCCTGCTGTGCAAATACTTGCCCTGGAGGGGGTTGTAAGTGCTGTTGCAGGTTGGGAGGAGGCAAGGGAGGCGGAAGCGCATATGCTGGAGGAGCTGGCGCACCAGGCTGTGGATAAAGGTAAGGGTTGGGTTGGGCGACATTGAGGTAAGCAGGAGGTTGAGAAAAAGGAGGAGGCATGCCGTATCCTGGATACATGTTGCCGGGAGGGGGAAGAGTGCTTGAGGTGCTGGCCCCTCCCTGAGGGAGACCATAGCCCATAGGAGGGTGAGCAGATGGATGGGAAAGAGATCCAACAATACCGTCGGCGGAATGAGATGCCCCCGGGGCGTTGGCGCCGCCGGGCCTGGGGATGTCAGGAAGGACGGTATAAACATAACCAGATTGAGCATAGATCAGGTCATATTTTAAAGCTATTTGGAGGGCAGCTTCTTCCGTTTGAGGAAAGTGAGAGGCGACATCTTTGCCGATGGGAGATGGGAGGGTGCGAAGGAACCAGTCCATGTAAACCCGATCTTCAAAGGGAGGGGCTCGACATAAGCTCCGTCTTCGTCGCCATTCCTGAACATGGGCAGAAAGGCGTGTGGAAGAGGATTGCTTAAATGAAGTCAAGAGCTCCGTTCCAGTGTCGTATCGAAGAGGGAGCTGGAAGTACGACAAAAAGGCTTGGGCAAGAGTCTCGAACGTGGTATGGGAGGAAGTGGCCTGTTCGACATACCATTTAGAAGCTTCGCCGGTAAGCGTGCGTTGGAACAAACGAAGACGGATGGAGTCATCGGTAATGGAGTTGGAGGAACACCACATGTGGAAAGACTGGACGTGATTGGTTGGATCTTCTCCATTAAGGCCCTCGAACTTAGGGATATCGTAGGCACCCCAGGCATAGCGTCGTGCTAGACAGGGTGAATGGGGTCATTAATCAACTCGATGGAAATCGGGAGGCCGAGGCTCGCAATGTACGGCGGTGGATGGGGTGGCCGAGAGTAGTGGTTGTGACGGTTCCGCTAGAAGTAGGGCCCCGCACGGGGCCGGAGAACCGCGTCATAGGCCCCGAATTCAGCATGGGGAGAAGGGGGACAGGGGGAGAACCGTAAGGAGAAAAGGGGACCCGATGAATCGTAGGAGAGGAGCCTGAAAGTGTGGACTCGAAGGTGGACTGCTCGACGACGGCGGTGCGGATGCGACCAACCGAAAACTGAGGGTGAAGGCCAAGAATTCTCCAGGAAAGGCGCCTTGGGGGCACAATGACGACAGGAAGAAGGAAACCGACAGGGGCAGAAAGGGACAGAATCAATTGAGGTCAAGGGCAGAAAAGGTGCAGTGACAATTGATTTTAGAGTCTTTGCCAGGTGGTGTTAACCAGGCGCTTCTTCACTTAGGGTCAGTGTGTGGCGTGCGTTAATTTTAATTTTTAAACCCTTTCCGTTGTTGAGAGCAAGAAAAAGTGTGCTGCGTAGCTGAAAATAAACCTACAGAGAACAGAACATAATGCTGAAATAACAGAAAAATAACAGCTACGTATGCATCTATCTAACCCAAGAAGGTGGGTCTCTCACAACTATGCTGAAAAGAAAGGGAAAAACTATGTAAAACACACATAAAGGGAGCTCAATAGATCTAGGGTCAAAAGGGACAGAGATCTGGAGGATAAAGCTGCAGGCAAGAGGTGCAGATCACAGCCAAGAGACAGAGGCAAGGTGGCTGGAAAAAGGAGGGAAATCAGCAAATAACCGGAGCGGGGAGGTGGAGGCCTTCAAAGGAGGTCCAAACAAAACGACAAGAGGTGATTTGAAAGGAAAAAGGGCTGATTTCAATGGATCTGAAAGGGAGGTAACAGATCTGGAAAAGAGGGGGCTGAAGCTCTGAAACCGACGGCTGAAACAGCTAAAACTCTTCCACAAAAAGTGGAGGGTACTAAAGCCCTAAGGGGCTAGGTTCCTACTTAGATGAGTAAAAAAAGATCAGATCTTGGTCAAGGCGGGCTGAGACAGAGGCTGGAAGACCCTGGCAGAGGCTGCAGCAAAACCCAGAAAAAATGCTGGAAAAAAGGCAGGCCGCAGTTTCTGACCTGATCTGAGTGCAGGTCGCAGAAAACAGGCTGAAAAGTGCGACCTGGAGGTCCAGGTCGCAGGTTTAGGGCCAAAAAGTGCGACCCCCCTGTTCCGGTTGTCTCGACGGCGGATTTTCAGAAAAGTTTCCGTCTCAGTTGCGGCTGGTGTCGCTTACCTGCGCAATAGGGTCAGAAACACACGAAAGTTAGAAATTTTAAGTTTTTAGGGTTTTATGTGAGAAAATGACATAAAAAGAGGAAAACTAAGCAGCTGAAAAGAAGCCCGAGGGCCTGAAGTAGCTGGATATGCAGGAATATGAAAAACGATAGCGGTCGTAATTTAAAACCCGTGTGGAGTCGCCATTTGTTAGTATGAATTCTTCGTCGAAGTGTACGAAAAAGAACCACTTTAGCTACGCATAACTAATAGCCCTAACAACAATAGAGGTTGCAAAACATCTTCAGATCTGCAATTAGTAGTTAAAATGCTGCAACAAACATATCTATAAATGGAAAGACATTAAGCAGAAAAGTAAAGAGTTTGCTCCATGCATCCAACATACAAGACAAGAACACGATTTTTGAATGAATTTTTATATTACAGGGCACCTGGGAGGAAACAAGAAGGTGTATCCAGATCTCCTCAATGGGATGGGTTCTTTGTAGTCCTTAGCACTTCAGATCTAAGCTTTCTCTCTCTTGTAGATGTAGAAAACCCAATGTAGAAGATAGAGCTCAATGGGAGCAAAAATGATAGGAATGAGACCAAGTGTATAGATCCAGAGTGATCTAGTAGGCAACAAAAGGTGAAGAATGATGGGGAAAACCCTCCTATTTATAACAAAATATTGGGTCATTATAGATCTTGGTGCATGATTAAAATAATTTTAATCAAATCTAGATCCACCTCTACGGAATATTTTATTATTATTTGTTGGAGGGAAAGGGTGTTTGACTTGGGTCAAATCCCTTGATTAGTGAAGAATAAATAAATAAATGGTTTATTTATCTTTTTAAGGAAGTGGTTGGGATATAATCAAATAAATAATGATTTATTTAATTAATGGTGGTTGATTTGTTCATATTTAACAAGGAATATTATCTAAATAAGATTTAAATAATTATTCCTAGAAAATAATAAGATAACTATGGGTTTATCTCATTAATTTCTTTGTTTTTGGGTTAAACATGACTGGGAATAATAATTAAATTATGGTTTAATTAATTATTCCATGAGGAAAATCAAACAAATATAGGTTTGCTTAATATTTCCTTTTGGGGTTTCCTGTTTTAACATAGTGAAAGAAGTTTTAATTAGGGTAAAACTGGTCTTACATGGTGTACTTGGGTCCATCTAATGATAATAGGTTAGATGACCAAAAAATGGTGTAACAGATTGCCCCCCAGCGTGCGAGTGTCAGGAGCAAATCGTATGACCGAAGTACGTTGTAAGAACACAATCACTAGACAAAAAAAGGGATGTCAGAGAGAGAAATGTGAGGTAGATAGTGTGCTGAAGGACTAGACCCTGAGGAGACGAGACTCGCAGGTGCAACAAGTCTCTTTTTATGAGAGGGTACCTGTGCTGAAGGCGGCGGGGAAGGCATACCTATGCCCGCCGTGACAAAGTACAAAAGAATAGTGTGTCCAGTAAACAAGGGACCGAACCATAGAGTACAGCTGGCATAATCAAGGGCCAGATAAAAATACAATGAAGAGTCTCACATACATGCTGTGCCTGGGATAACAGCCAGGACTAGTACAATAATATCTGAGTACATGAGATAAAAACAACCCAAATGCCCCCTGTGAATGGGGAAGGGCTCACAAAATCTGACTGATACATGCAAATCATAGAGGTGCTGCAAGTGGCTAAGGCCAACATCATCAAAATCTGGAGCGGCATCAAAGGCTGCAATGAAGAGGTCATCCAGGCATGTGGGGGGCTACCTGCAGGGCCACCCCCTCATGAGGGCTGAGACATCTCACACATGCCCGGGAATCATCAAGAGCTGCTGCTGGGTCACTGGACTGTCCAGTATACGAATCTCGATCATGCTGAAAGGAGCTGGAGAAGCAATCAAGTCAAAGGGAAGTGAGGGATCCC
Organism: Pinus albicaulis; assembly: GCA_034641835.2. Classification (NCBI taxonomy): domain Eukaryota; kingdom Viridiplantae; phylum Streptophyta; class Pinopsida; order Pinales; family Pinaceae; genus Pinus; species Pinus albicaulis. The sequence goes on from CM076575.1 coordinate 694,046,691, forward strand.
CCTGCCTGATCCGAGGCACCGAACAAGAGTGGAAGCTGGAACTAAGGTACACCGCCCTCTAGACCTTGCTTCTGGAATAAATGTGCTGATGTCGACAGAAGGAGGTCCGCCGTAGGCGAGGCAATGAGAGATCCTCAACTAAGGCACGAGAGAAAAACAAAAGAGCGACGGACAGACTGACACTAATGATGATAGTGGAAATGGGAAGGAAGGAGTGGCGAATGGACGACTTCCCTTGTTAGAGCATAGAGGGCATGAATGACATGGCAACGACTGACACAATATCGGAAGGGACAGGGGACAGTGGGGCTGTCGGTCATGATGTGTGACACAAGAGAGGAATCAAGCAAAGAAGAATGGAGGGCTATAGTGGGGTGTAAAGAGACGCTGGGTAGACTCCATGAATGCAATGATGACTCAACTTGGATGCTCTAAACAAGGGCGACTTGATAGTGCTGCCACACAGTAAAGGCCCCAATGGGGGACCATGGAAGCATGAGTACAAGGTGGGCACTCATGACGAAAATCGACACGAACATGGACAAGTAAGGGAGCGATATGGTGCCCCAAGTACAAGTGTCGTAAGTGAGGAAATTCGATTTTAAGGAGCGGTGAAGTGACCCTTCGTGGACAAAATGTGTCCGGGTGAAGTATCAAATCACCAAAAAGTAATAAAAACCCATTTGAGAGCTCGGTGAGATCTGACCAGCGGTGCTGACGGTTCGTCGAACGGGGCTACGGTGTGGTCGCAGCAGTCGAAAGAAGAAACAGGGGTTCTCTTTTAATGAGGCAGTTTTCCCTCCAAAATCATTCATTTGCTATTGTTACTGTGGTGAATGTGGAGAGGAGAGAAGGCCCTAAATCTTGCGGCGAACGTAGCGGACAAACCGACCGTTGGATTCGAGATCTGTCAGTTGGAGGTAAGAGGCCTAACCTTGCTCTTGCATTTTGATGGATTATATTTGCAGTTTAGGGCCCAACACCCCAGAAACAGCCCCTCCCTCCTCTCTACGGCCGGGTCGCACTTTTTGGGGCAAAAAGTGCGACCCAGGACGCAGGTTTGAGGGAAAAAAGTGCGACCTGGTCCAGAAATGGGCAGAAAACTGCGACCTGGGAGGGGAGGGGGGCTTGGTGCTGTTTGATGGCTGGGAGTTGGGTTTTTGTGTGTGGTTATGGTTTGCCCGATCTGTACCCTGACAAAGAGAATGTGTTTGTGCAGGTATGGCAGAGTTACGGGTCAACTGGAGCGAGAGGGATCTGGGAACACTTCGGGCAGAGATCCAGGCGGATCAGGGCGTCCGTCGTGTATTGGCCAGATTTGGGGTTCTCAAGTTTGTGGAGAACCCGTTGATGAGAGCAGGGGAATCATTACTGGCCCGGATTATCAGTTACTGGGATCCAGATCAGGAGATCTTTGTAGTGCAAGGGCACAGGATCGAACTGACGGTCCAGGATGTGTACTTCCTGACCGGCCTCCCACCACTGGGGATAGTGGGAGACACACAGCCAGTGCTGCCGCGGGGGCAGCATATCATGGAGTTCGTGGAACGCCATTGTCGACCGGGTTTCCAAGTCAAGGGGACTCGAATATCGATCGGGGATCTAGAGAGGCTAGAAACCCGTGCAGTGGCCGCAGCTGTGCTGCGAATCCGGGGCAGCCAGGCGTTCCATCACATCACCGGTGGGCAGATGATGATAGTGGAGAGTGTGTTGGGTGGGCCCAAATGATGCTGGTGTCGCTAAAGCGACAGTTGTAGCTATGCAGGCGGCAGGTGAATCATGATTGCTCATATGGGACTTTATTGTGCGCCTTCTTCTTTGAGAAGATCCCGACCTTGAGGCCTCGTGTGCAGCTTCCAGATGGGGGCCCGCGAGAGCCCAGGATGCGTCGTTGGGGACGACTACTCTGCAGAGGAGGAGGAGGGGCGGTCGGGCGAGTGTTTCGACCGGAGTTTTTTGCCCATTGGGATCAGATGCCGTTATACATAGACGACTACCCGTATAGTGGGATGAGCTACTGTGGGGATCCGGATCTGCCACTTCCGTCTGGTCGAGTCTGGGGGCCCGATGGTAAGTGACAAATTGCTATTCTTATGTGGGCATGTTAAAGTTTTTTGAATAGTAAATAATGATACTGATTCATGGACTTTTGGTATGCAGATATAGCACCGGTAAAACCGGCTGGATATATGGGACGACCGGCAGCGTCTGGAGCTACGGGTCCGAGTGGGTCGAGAGCAGCGCAAAATGAGGATGCAGCCGCCCTACTGGAGGACATCCGCCGTAGATGTGAGCAGCTGTTGACCGGAGTATCAGAGCGCGGGTGGCAGGATTTAGACGACCAATACATAGAGCCATGTGTTGGTCTCCCCTCGGAGTGGCGAGGTATCATGCGGCGCATGGCGATGGCCGGTCAAACTATGCGTGATCTACATGCTGCAGGGGCAGAGCCATTGGCCCGGAAGCCTCCAGATAGTGATTAGGGACATATGGTGCCCCTCTCGATTTCTGGTGCCGTGTGCCCCCGTAATGTGTGGAGGGGCAGATGGTGCCCCCGCTTTTTGATTTTGTCCCGTAACATGCTATGGGCATGTCGATATATGTATGTAGGGGCAGGTGGTGCCCCCAGTTTTGGGTTTTTGTTTATAACATGCTATGGGCATGTCGTATGTATCAGAGTAGATGGACTCTAAACATATGTTTTGCGACACATATTATGGATATGCATCGTCTTTTGATGGTTGATTTAATGTTATTGTCTTGTATGAAATGTGTGTGATAAATGCCAATCCAGAACATGGTTTGCAATACTATCTACGTGTGATTTTGTTCTCGTGGCACATGGTTGAAAGTTATGGTTTCAAACGCACGCATTAAGACTTTCACTCGTAAATAGCGTCTAAACAAGCACAGGGTTATGCACACGATAAACACCATTTAGTTGCATTACAAGAAGCAGGGAATCCAAACGAACGTGCAGATGGTGGATGCGATGCAACAGGGCATCAGCTAATAGGCCACGCACCGCATCATATTCGGCCTGATTGTTGGTGGCAGAACCAATGCATACCCCGTTAGACAGAACGAGGTCATGCAAGGGGGTGAAGATGGCCCACCCTGCCGAGGCAAGATTCCTGGAGTAGCGACTTGCACCATCGGCGTAACCGATAAAGGGTGTGGACGGGGGGTCCCGCAAAATGGTGTGACAAGACAATAAATGAGGGGATGAAAGGAAATGACGGCAGCGTGAGGGTACAGAAGTCATCGAGCGGTAATGGCAGGAGGAAGGGGCAGGATGATCAAGACTCAAACAAGGTGGTGTATGAGAGCTATCGGAAACATGGTGAGGACTCGGGCTGCGGAGGTCAACAGAGACACAAGTGGAGTGATCTCGAGTATCAAGGGACACAACAGGGGAGGATGCAGACGGGCTAGGCTCCGAGTGTCGTGCAGAGGAGGATAGGTAAAGGATGGTTACTGTAGACTCCGTCATCTGAACATCAGGGGGGGGATGTTGATGGGAGCGGGGGGATCCTCAGGCTGGCCTGAAGCATACTGCGCGAGAATGGGAGAGGCGGATTGATTTTGTTCGACCTCATACTCGCGGATCACCTCAAGGGAGGCACGGTAATGCGTCAGGTGAGGACAATAATGGGAGTAGTGGCCATGGACACCGCACAAGGCACAGGGTTTGTTGGTGCGGAGAGTATTGGGGTTCTTGGGGACGGTCGAAGAAGGAGTGGAGGTTTCAGGGACCGTAGTGTCAGGGAATGCGACTTTTACCATGGGCCGGATACGAGGTAACTCGGGACAAGCGTGGGTGGCATGACCAGTGACATCACATAAAGCACAAGGCTTCGCGGGCGGAGAAGGAGCCGGGTTGGTCGTGGTGGTTTGGTCTTTGGTTGCCCCCTTGCGGGCTTTTCCTTTCTTCCCGGGAGCCGTCACAACAGGAGAAGGGTCCTGTGGAGGTGCTGGGGGCACAGTGGCTATGGAGGAAGCGAGGGGGACCGGTTGAACCGGTGTCAAAGCCATGTAAGGTTTGGGGTGACCAGGGGGGGTGGCGGCTGGGGGGTCAAGGTACCAAACCGGAATGCCCAAGGTCAAGTTAGGGAGGGAGAGGGTGGCCATGAAGGGGACAGAATATACTCCGGGAGGGGGAGCCAGGAAGGGGATCTGTCCAGCAGGGTAATGACCAGGAGGTACGGCTCCGAGATGGTTAAGGCCAGGGGGAACCGAGCCTGGAGGATAGAGAGGTTCGGGGACACCAGCTGAAGGGGGAGGACCGGAAAGAGGAGGTCCGGGGGGATGAAAGGAATGGCTAGGAGCGGGTTGCGGAGGGGGAGGAGGAGGTTGCTGACTAGCCGAAGCAGGCCGCTTATGGGCAGCCTGAGACGATTGCATCATGCAAACATTTGATAAGCTGGGATCAGTAACAGGAGGGGGGGGAAGATGAGGAAAAGTACCAAGCAGGGTGGAATATTTATAGACGCCGGGGGAGACACTGGTCAAAGAATTGACGGTTTGCTTGTTGGCTACAGAAGAAATGGTCGTCTCGGAGGAGGTCTGAGACGGCGGCTCATGATAAGATAGCTGGTCGATGGTGACTATCTTCCCATTATGTGGGAAAGACATCTTGCGGAAAACCGCGGATGGGACAGCAGACATGGCATAGGTGTAGCTTCGCCCCAATAGAATGTTGTAGTCTAGAGGGGCGTCAATGACTTCGACATCAACGCAAACGGTCTTACCGGCGAGGGTGATGGGACAGTTACGAAACAGGCCAATAGGCTGGGAGGCATGACCATCCCACGCTCGAAGGGTGATCGTGGAAGGGGCCAACTCAGGGGATCCGAGTTGCTTCCAAACCGAAGCGGACATCACACATGTGGATGCCCCCTCATCAATTATACACCGGGATACAATGGCGTTCCGGATTTTGACTGGGATTTGGAAAGCAACGGAAGGAGGAAGAGGAGGGTGGTCCGATTGAGTGGCGTCGAAAACAATCATTTGGTCATCAGCAGGATCAACAGCGCCCACGGCAGATAGTAGAGCCTTCCGTTGGGAAGGGCACGACCGGAGGAGTTCCAGTGTGGAAATGGCAGCAGGGGATTGTGCCAAATCATCTACTATACTGTACGATTGGGCGGCTCGACCAGAAGCAGCATTTCGGCGTAATGGACCCTTTGGAATCTTTGGGTGAACCTCAACTTTGGGTTGAGGGATGTGTAAAGGGCCACTGGGTGTCGAAAGAGGCTCTGTAGAACCTGAAGATGGAGGCTCGGGAGCAGACTGAGCAGGAGGCTTGGGGTACTGGCGAGACCGAGTTTGAAGGTGAAGGTCGATGGAAGGGGAAGGATCGGAGCGCATCATAAGGATCTGGTAATCAGAGGAACCAGAAATGGACGAGGGGGTGGCTACATGGCTGTCGGGGGGTTGGGTAGCCACGAATCCCTGTTGAGGGAAGGGGTCAGTGAACACAGCTGGCTGGGTAGTGGCCACATTAGGAGGAGCATGAGGGGAGGCGTGTTTTCCGCGCAATGTGGCTTGAGACTCCCACATCTGTCGCATCTGGGGTAAGAGAGGACAATCGTGAGTGTAGTGACCGTAAACACCGCAACACGAACAGGGCTTATTTGTGTGAAGCGGCCTGTCCGGCCTGGGCGGAATGCCCTGAGGCTGGTTGCTAGTGTGAGGGTCCATACCAGAATTGGGTCCTCGGGTACCGGGGGCAGATGGGTTCTGGTTGCCTCTCCGCCGTCTTTGAGAAGAAGGGGGATTAATCGCACCCTGCTGTGCAAATACTTGCCCTGGAGGGGGTGGTAAGTGCTGTTGCGGGTTGTGAGGAGGCAAGGGAGGCGGAAGCGCATATGCTGGAGGAGCTGGCGCACCAGGCTGTGGATAAAGGTAAGGGTTGGGTTGGGCAACATTGAGGTAAGCAGGAGGTTGGGCAAAAGGAGGAGGCATGCCGTATCCTGGATACATGTTGCCGGGAGGGGGAAGAGTGCTCGAGGTGCTGGCCCCTCCCTGAGGGAGACCATAGCCCATAGGAGGATGAGCAGATGGATGGGAAAGAGATCCAACGATACCGTCGGCAGAATGAGATGCCCCCGGGGCGTTAGCGCCACCGGGCCTGGGGATGTCAGGAAGGATGGTATAAACATAACCAGATTGAGCGTAATCAGGTCATATTTTAAGGCTATTTGGAGGGCGGCTTCTTCAGTTTGTGGAAAGTGAGAGGCGACATCTTTGCCGATGGGAGACGGAAGGGTGTGAAGGAACCAGTCCATGTAAACCCGATCTTCAAAGGGAGGGGCTCGACATAAGCTCCGTCTTCGTCGCCATTCCTGAACATGGGCAGAAAGGCGTGTGGAAGAGGATTGCTTAAATGAAGTCAAGAGCTCCGTGCCGGTGTCGTATCGGAGAGGGAGCTGGAAGTACGACAAAAAGGCTTGGGCAAGAGTCTCGAACGTGGTATGGGAGGAAGTGGCCTGTTCGACATACCATTTAGAAGCTTCGCCGGTAAGCGTGCGTTGGAACAAACGAAGACGGATGGAGTCATCGGTAATGGAGTTTGAGGAACACCACATGTGGAAAGACCGGACGTGATTGGTTGGATCTTCTCCATTAAGGCCCTCGAATTTAGGGATATCAGAGGGCAACTTGGTGGGCATAGCGGGCCAAGTAGTATTATGGTGAATGGGGTCATTAATCAACTGATGGAAATCGGGGAGGCTGAGGCCTGCAATGTACGGCAGCACGGGGGTGGCCGGAGTAGTGGTTGTGACGGTTCCGCTAGAAGTAGGGCCGGCATTGGGGCCGGGAGAACCGCTAGCGTTAGGCCCTGATCCAGACATGGTGAAGGTAACAGGGGGAGAACCAGAAGGAGAAAGGGGACCCGATGAATCAGGAGAGGAGTCGGAGTGTGGACTCGAAGGTGGACTGGCTCGACGACGGCGGTGCGGAGCAGGTCGATCAACCGGAAACTGAGGGTGAAGGCCAAGAAGTCTCCGAAAACGGCGCCTTGGGGGCGCAATGATGACAGGAAGAAGGAAACCGACAAGGGCAGAAAGGGACAAAATCAAGGAAGGTCAAGGGCAGATAAGGTGCAGTGACAATTGATTTTAGAGTCTTTGCCAGGCGGTGTTAACCAGGCGCTTCTTCACTTAGGGTCAGTGTGTGGCGTGCGTTAATTTTAATTTTTAAACCCTTTCCGTTGTTTGAGAGCAAGAAAAAGTGTGCGACGTAGCTGAAAATAAACCTACAGAGAATAGAATAAAATGCTGAAATAACAGAAAAATAACAGCTACGTATGCATCTATCTAACCCAAGAAGGTGGGTCTCTCACAACTATGCTGAAAAGAAAGGGAACAACTATGTAAAACACACATAAAGGGAGCTCAACAGATCTAGGGTCAAAAGGGACAGAGATCTGGAGGATAAAGCTGCAGGCAAGAGGTGCAGATCACAGCCAAGAGACAGAGGCAAGGTGGCTGGAAAAAAGATGGAAATCAGCAAATAACCGGAGGGGGGAGGCGGAGGCCTTCAAAGGAGGTCCAAAAAAAACGACAAGAGGTGATTTGAAAGGAAAAAGGGCTGATTTCAAAGGATCTGAAAGGGAGGTAACAGATCTGGAAAAGAGGGGGCTGAAGCTCTGAAACTGACGGCTGAAACAGCTAAAACTCTTCCACAAAAAGTGGAGGGTACTAAAGCCCTAAGGGGTTGGGTTCCCACTTAGATGAGTAAAAACAGATCAGATCTTGGTCAAGGCGGGCTGAGACAGAGGCTGGAAAACCCTGGCAGAGGCTGCAGCAGAACCCAGAAAAATTACAGAAAAAATGCCGGAAAAAAGGCAGGTCGCAGGTTCTGACCTGATCTGAGTTGAGGTCGCGTAAAACAAGCCGAGGGGCGGCGACTCCGGAGGTCCGTGCCTGCAGTTTAGGGCTGCAGTGCGACCCCCCCGTTCCGGCTGTTTCGGCGGCAGATTTTCTGAAAAATTGCCGTCTCAGGTGCGGCTGGTGTCGCTTACCTGCGCAATAGGGCCAGAAACACACGGAAGTTAGAAATTTTAGGTTTCTAGGGTTTTATGTGAGAAAAATGACATGAAAAGAGAAAAACTAAGCAGCTAAAAAAGAAGCCCTAGGGCCTGAAGTAGCTGGATATGCAGGAATATGAAAAACGACAGCGGTCGTAATTTAAAACCCGTGTGGAGTCGCCATTTGTTAGTATGAATTCTTCGTCAAAGTGTACGAAAAAGAACCACTTTAGCTACGCATAACTAATAGCCCTAACAACAATAGAGGCTGCCAAACATCTTCAGATCTGCGATTAGTAGTTAAAATGCCGCAACAAACAGATCTATAAATGGAAAGACATTAAGCAGTAAAGTAAGGAGTTTGCTCCATGCATCCAACAGACAAGACAAGAACACGATTTTTTGAATGAATTTTTATATTACAGGGCACCTGGGAGGAAACAAGAAGGTGTATCCGGATCTCCTCAATGGGATGGGTTCTTTGTAGTCCTCAGCACTTCAGATCTAAGCTTTCTCTCTCTTGTAGATGTAGAAAACCCAATGTAGAAGATAGAGCTCAATGGGAGCAAAAATGATAGGAATGAGACCAAGTGTATAGATCCAGAGTGATCTAGTAGGCAACAAAAGGTGAAGAATGATGGGGAAAACCCTCCTATTTATAACAAAATATTGGGTCATTCTAGATCTTGGTGCATGATTAAAATAATGTTAATCAAATCTAGATCCACCTCTATGGAATATTTTATTATTATTTGTTTGAGGGAAAGGGTGTTTGACTTGGGTCAAATCCCTTGATTAGTGAAGAATAAATAAATAAATGATTTATTTATCCTTTTAAGGAAGTGGTTGGGATATAATCAAATAAATAATGATTTATTTAATTAATGGTGGTTGATTTGGTCATATTTAACAAGGAATATTATCTAAATAAGATTTAAATAATTATTCCTAGAAAATAATAAGATAACTATGGGTTTATCTCATTAATTTCTTTGTTTTTGGGTTAAACATGACTGGGAATAATAATTAAATTATGGTTTAATTAATTATTCCTTGGGGAAAATCAAACAAATATAGGTTTGTTTAATATTCCCTTTTGGGGTTTCCTAATTAACATAGTGAAAGCAGTTTTACTTGGGGTAAAACTGGTCTTACATGGTGTACTTGGGTCCATCTAATGATAAAAGGTTAGATGACCAAAAAATGGTGTAACAACAACAAAATACAATGAACCTATGAGATCTGACATACATGAAGACTTCGTTGGACAAGATTCACAAGCACATCCTTGGAAGACGATTCCTCGACGAATATTTTCATCTAGGTACCAACATATTTTTCATGGCTATTGTTATTCATGTGGAAAATTTGGTCATAAAATTGTAGAATGTCTCACGTACCCTAGGAACCAATACAATTCCAAGAGATTATTCAAATATGAACCTCCCAGGGCTCAACGAAACATAAATAGATTTGAACATTTAAGAAATAATATGGAATGTTACAAATGTCAGAAATTTGGACACATAGCCAGAGACTGCAGACTTGAAAATCCTTCAGAAGAATCTTCGAAGCCACAGAATGAACGAACATGGAAGAAAAAGAAGACTGATAATTGTGCTCTCACTCTCAAGGCTCAAAAAAATAAATATGTGTAGTATGTTGACATCGGTTGCTCAATGCATATGACTGGAGATAGAAGAAAATTTGTATCTCTGAAAGAGAAGAAGGATGGAACCATATCCTTTGGAAATGATGGATCTTCAAATGTTATAGGATCAGGTACTTTCACTCTCGGAAGCAAATATGTTATATCCAAGAATGTTCTATTGGTCAAAAACATGAATCAAAATCTGGTCAGTGTTGGAAAAATGTCTGATCAAGGACACACAATGCTATTCAACTCCAAAAAATGTGAAATTAGGAAAGGGAGGTATGGTAAAATTGTGGCTACAACAAGTCAAGCTCCAAATTACATATATGTTCTGGATGAAGTAACTAAAGCATGTCTAATAGCTAAATAATATGAAAGCTAATTATGGCACAAATGAACGGGTCACATAAACTTTGACAATATTGTCAGGATAAGCAAAAAGGAAGCAGTACGAGAAATGCTGAAAATCTCAAAACCTTCCAACACACTATGTGAGGCATGTTGGCATGGAAAGCAGAAAAAAGTTCAATTTAAAACAAAAGAAAACTTTGCATCACATCCATTGGAATTGATACATACTGATCTATGTGGTCCTGTGAGAACAGAAGGCTTAGATGGAGAATTATATTTCATGTTAATGATAGATGACTATTCCAGGATGACAACCGTCAGTTTCCTAAAGAAAAAAACTGAAGCATTTGAGTGCTTTAAGATCTACAAGGAGTTGGTTGAAAATGAAATTGATTTGAAAATAAAGTGTTTAAGATTAGATAATGGTGGAGAATTCACTTCCAAATTATTTCAGCAATACTGTGACGAAAATGGAATAAAAATGCAATTTTCAACAGCACGAACACCTCAACAAAATGGAGTTGTTGAAAGAAAGAATAGAACCGTACAGGAAATGGATAGAACAATGTTGAAGGACTCAACATTGGATGAAAAATTATGGGTTCAAGAAATTGATACGACAGTCTTCATTATCAACCGAAGTCTTCTCAGAAATAATTGCAATAAGACTCCATATGAATTATGGAAAGGAAAACCAGCTAATGTAAAATATTTTAGAATCTTCGGAAGAAAATGTTATATCAAAAGAGAAGATAAAAAATTGGGTAATTTTGAATCACGTGTTGATGAAGGTATCTTTGTTGGTTACTCACGCAAAATAAAGGCCTATAAATGCTATAATCTAAGATGAAAACAGAAAGTGGAGAGCATAAATGTTACATTTGACGAAGATGGTGTTCTAGCGAGTAATGATGAGGATCTAGAATATTTGAAACTTGAGATAGAGGCTGAAAAAGACACAGATAAAATTGTAGAACAAGAAGCAACTATCAACGAGGAAGAAGTAAACAATGATCATCAATATATACCAGAACAACAACAAGAAGCTCCTCCAAGGAGAACAAAAGAGTAAATTCAAAAGAACCATCCATCAAATCAAATCATTGGTGACATAAATTAAGGTCGACAACTTTGTTCATCACAACAAGCACACGTTTCTTTTCTACCAACCTTTGAGCCTAGTAGTTTTGAGGAAGCCAGCCAGAATGAACATTGGGTAGCAGCTATGAATGAAGAATTGGATCAAATTGAGAAGAATAACACCTGGGAATTAGTTCCATGACCAAAAGATAAAATTGTCACTGGGATTAAATGGGTGTTCAGGAACAAATTGAATGAAGATGGGCAGGTTACCAGAAACAAAGCAAGATTGGTTTGTAAAGGCTATGCACAAGTGGAAGGAATTGATTTCGACGAAACATTTGCACCAGTTTCCAGAATGGAAGCCATCCGAATGTTTCTCGCCTATGCATGTTCAATAAAAATCAAAGTCCACCAAATGGATGTTAAGTCAGCATTTCTGAATGGAGAATTAGAAGAAGAAGTTTACATCGAACAACCTGAAGGTTTTCTACTATCACAAAAAGAAGACTATGTCTGCAGAATAAAGAAGGCTCTATATGGTCTCAAGCAGGCTCCCAGATCATGGTATACTCATCTTGATGGATATCTACGTCAACAAGGGTTCAAGAAAGGTACTGTTGATGGCAATCTTTATGTACAAATAGATAAAGATAATTTAACAATCGTTGAGGTATATGTGGATGATATAATATTTGGTAGCAATGATGATCGACTAAGTAAGAACTTTTCTAAAAATATGCAAAGTGAGTTTGAGATGTCTTTACTTGGTGAGCTAACATACTTCTTGGGGCTTCAAATATCTCAGCAAGAGAAAGGAATATTTATATGTCAAGCCAAGTACATCAAGGAAATGCTCAAGAAATTCAAAATGAAAGATTGCAAACTCGTCCTTACTCCGATGGTAACAGGTTACAAATTGAGCATAGGCTACTCATCTAAGGATGTGGATCAGAGGTTGTACATATCTATGATTGGTAGTCTACTATATGTAATAGCCTCTCGGCCATATGTTATGCAAGCACTTGGACAAGTAACAAGATTCCAAGAAGCACTAAAAGAATCACATATTATTGTCGTCAAAATAATTCTTCAATATCTAAAGGGCACATAAGAATATGGCTTGTGGTATCCCAAGGGTAACAATCTCATTATTCAAGCCTTTACAGATGCAGATTGGGCAAGAAGTGTTGATGATCGTAAGAGTACTAGTGGAGCAGCATTATATCTAGGTGGTTGTCTCGTATCATGGTTGAGAAAAAAACAAACTTCAATCTCGTTATCTATAGCGGAAGTAGAATACATTGCAGTAGCATCATGTTGTACTCAATTCCTTTGGATGAAAAAAACTTTGCAAGATATTCAAGTACAATTCAGTGAGCCTATTCCCATATTTTGTGACAATACTAGTGCCATCAGCATCTCCAAGAATCCTGTCATGCATTCAAAAGCACAACACATTCCGATCAAATATCATTTTGTTAGAGAACAAGTCGCTGAAAAGAATATCAAACTTGAGTGTGTTTGTACAAAAGAAAAAATTGCTGATGTCTTCACTAAACCTTTACCTCATGAAGCATTAGAATATCTTCGTCAAAACCTTGGGATTCTCCCAAGTTCTCATTAGATTACAAGTCTGCAGGACGGTTGTGTGTCAAGGGGAGTGGAAGTGTGTACAGGTCCGCAGGATGGTTGTGTTTCAGGGGGAGTTACCCATTTCCATTGATGTCAAAGGGGGAGCGAATGTTGTAGGAAAAGGTTTCATGTTTTCAGGGGGAGTACTTGTGTTTCCATCAATGCCAAAGGGGGATATTGTTGATCAGTGGTTATCAATGATGTCAACCCAAGCAACACCAGGGCTAACCCAATATTGCATGGGAATTTTGACCTACCAAATTAATATATTTTGGGTCAATAATGCCTTTGATGGTTTCTACTTGTTGAGATGTTTCCATTGATATATGGCACGCCATGTAATTCTTCACGGTTTGAGAGATATTCATGTTTGAAGTTTGTACCCCCAGTTAGTGGGCTAAAACCCCATGGGGTTGGGGAATGGGTCATTGAAAAGTCATAATTAATATTTTTTAAGCTCTTAAAATCCCTCCCACGTTCACTTATTGAAGCCCCTATCAACTTAAGCATTTATATAAATTGTGATGTTATTTTCCTCCTTAGGCAAGGGATTTCGCCATCTGAAGCATGTCATCGTGGAATTTTCGCTCTAATTTTTTTTCTATGAAGGTTCAGAAGCTGAAATTTTTATGAGGTGAAGAAAAAATCCCAATGAAGGTGCTATTAAAATTTCAGATAAAGGTGCGCAATATTTTTGGAGATATGATCTATGGAAGTAAGGGTTTTTGCAGGCTCCTGAAATTCATCTCAAAGAAGTGACCGTGGTAAATTCGTCATGGCTCTCTTTGAGTATCAGATTGGAATTCCGTAAAAAGTGATAGATAGCACATAGACTGTAGTGTTTTCTCTATCAATTTCAGAACCGAATGAATAAACAGTGACACATGGAATTTCGTACAAGTTTGATCTGCTGAAATAATCCATAATTAGGGCATTGTGAGAGATTGGGTATAACTCTCTCTTGAAGAATCAAAATTGGATCAGACCTATGGCATTGGAAAGATGAATTGGAGGAATACTATAGGACTGAAAATCAGATATTGAGGATCTTAAATAACAGAGATACACCAGATTCAATATCGAGCTCCTAGAAGGCAAGAAAAAGCTAGATCATGTGTTGTCAAGGGTTGCAAAGGACCATAATTTCCATGGCAGAAAAGCAGAGCAAGGTGCAATAGAAGGTAGCATGACAAGAGCAGCAACCAAGGTGCATAACAACAGCAAGAAGTTCATCATATGAAGTCTTCAAGTGGGTAGCACTGCATACAATCATTGTAAAGGTATCATTGTGCTAAGTCATTGTAAATACATTATTGTGAAAATTGTACTAGTGTCTATCTGCCAAGGGTTGAAGAGGCAGTGTTGGGAGGTCTAGGATCATCATTAGGTGGTTGTGTAAAATTTGGGGTTATGGTCTAGTATATCTTCTTCTTCTACATCATTCTATATCAATGTAAAGTGGACCATTTTCCCTGGTACGAGAGTCCATTCTTCTTTTATTCTTCTATAGGGTGGTAGGGTGGTGTTAGGGTGAGTTGTAGATCATTGGGTGTTGGGGCATCCGTTCAGTTGACTACTGAAGAATCTTGGGCGTTGGAGCATCCATCTAGTGGGAGCTGGAGAAGAATGATTTTCTAGATTTTAGGAAGTTGGAGCTTTATTTTCAATTGGAGTTGAATATTAAAGAACTATTAGAAAAGCATTAGGTGGTTTTTGTCCCGGAGTGGGTTTCGACCTTAAAAATTGTGTGAATTTTTGTTCCTCTTGTTTGCTGCTATCATTGTAAAAACGCTGATAATAATTGAAGATTAACTAATGCTCTAATTAAAAGGAATACTGATTCACCCCCCCCCGCCCTCTCAGTATTTCCAACATTAGTCTTCGATGTTTGGCAATGTATTCTCCATTTACTTGCCTAATTATTAATTTTGAATCCCCATGGACTGTTATCCTCTTACCTCCTAATTTTTTCAATGAATGTAGTCCTAAGAGGAGTGCTTCATACTCTGCTATGTTATTAGTGCATTGGAAATTTAATCTGTATGAATGGCCTTCACCATGGTTATTCTCTGTGTTGTGAACCCATATGCCTACTCCTGCACCAGTCTTGCTACAAGACCCATCAAAACGCATACTCCAAAGAGGTTCATGTTCAGATTTGTCACTAATTTGATCTCTATCCTCTTTAGTCTGTTTTTCATAGCTGCCATTGTGTTTTTCTTCAGGGTCTGCACTATGTTTAGTTTTTTCTTGTTCCTCAAGGTCTTCAGTGTTTTGAGGATTTTCTCTTTGATTGTCATGCTTAGCACCAGGTTGATGGTTGTCTTGTGGCTTATGACCTTCATTGTGTTTTCTGTGATTTTCTAAATTAGCAAACTATTTATGTAACTCCTCCTCCTTTTCCTCTTCTTCTATGGCTGCCACTATGTTGGCTGATATTCCATCTTCTAACCCTTGCTCATTAGGAATTTCATCATTGTAAAGAATGAATGAGTCAAGGTCTGTATGTATAGAATAAAGAGGGGATTTATCTAGCTTCTCTTGACTACTCACCATGTATTTCATGTGTGACTCCCTGTATAGTCTTCTAGGTTGACTGAAAACAGGGATGGTGGCATAAGTCATATCCATTTGCATAGTGCCTTGAAGCTTAGCACCCCAAGATCTTGAAAGGAGCATGCCATATTTTGGAGGTATATCAGCCACTACTATGTCCAACACTAAGCTTTTGGTTGGGATTTGTGCTAAGTTGACACAAAGATCTTTTGTTAGGCCTAGGCATTTGACCCTGCTTGAGTCAAATGAGTATAAATCTTTATAGGGCCTAGTTACCTCAAGGCGTAATCTTTCCATTATTACTTTGGGCATGAGGTTGTGTGATGCTCCTTGTTAGCCCACTATAAATTTTTTGGCAAGCAAACAGGGGGCTAAAATGTTTTTTGAGCCTTCAAGGAATGCATTTCCCCTAAAAACACATCATCCTTTAAGTCTCCTTGTGCCTTTGTCCTTTGATAAATCCTCACTACTATTCCTCGTTGAAAAGCCTCTCTGTTGTAAAGAAGAATGCCCAAAAGGCCTCCTTTTCCTCTTATTCCATCTCCATTAAGCCTCTGCTTCCTTCCTTTTTACTCCTCTCTATCTTCCCCATTAACCCTCTAAGTCATCTCCATTCCCCTTTTAAGCCTTTTAAATTACCTTTGTCTGGCTTAAAACCCCCTATTCCCTTTACCAAAACCTTTCCCTAGCCTTAAATTGCATTAAAAAGGGCCGAAAACCCAATTTGAACATATATCAGGCCTAGCCACCTTTCGACCCTAGCCCCAGAACCGTTTCTCCCACATGACCCAGCGCCAAGACCAGGCGCCAAGGCGGAAGGTGCTTATCGCAAATGTATATCGGGAGCTTTGTGAGCCGTCGATCTATACAGATTGGAAGGTCGTCGCAAGCTCCACAGTGTTCGACGCCCACCCCTTTCACTACCCCGATCGTATATCCACCATCCGTTTAATCTGCAAATGAACGGTCAGTAACTCATTCGCCTCGGTGGTCCCCACGCCAAACACTGTCCAGAAAAATGTCGGTTTCTATCGCACTGCCTTTGGAGGAAGGGCGGTAAGTTTTGTTTGGCATAAATTCCATTCATCACACGAAACGTGGCTCCGCGCACTATTCAGAAACTACCCCCCATCGTGCATTAAAGTTCGTCCACAGATCCGGCGCGATATTGTTGCACATCGTCCGATCTGTGGCCAGCCATCCGATGGTGTTCGCGCCCCCAAGATGCTCAGGCGATAACCGAGGCAAACGCTACCCCTGGCCCACCATCAGTCACCCTCTGACATAGTATCATCCATCGATCTCCTCCTGAGATCAGACGGTTAGGATTAAATGCATGTCCTGCTGTTGACTGGCTTCCGCCACATCACCATCCCACATGTTTTTGTTGCATTTTCGCCCGTCCCTTTATATATTCCATTCTAAGGTCAGATTATAAGGTTCTGCATTTAAATTTCTATTCTCGCCACCTTTGACTGCATCTCCCGTTGATCCACTACGTCCCTCCACATTATCCTCTGCATTCATTATCCTCATCCATACCACGCTGCCATTTTCACAGTCATCCACACCACCCTCCCTGTGCACGTTTTCTTAAAGTGTTTTTGTGTTTTGCAGGGTTACAGGGAAGTGGAAAACCTCCATGGTTAATATGCACTATGGTAGTGACACAGTGCACAGAAGAAGCTGCATTCAGAGCCTGATATTACAGGAAAACTCCCGGGAGGCACCTGCTGCACAGATTTCATCAAAGGACAGAGTTAAAACTCTACAAAATCTCTCCAGCGCCATTAAAGCTCAGATTGCATAGACAGAGATAGTAGTTGAGAAGTAGAGACATATTTTCAGGGATTTAAGCCCGCAATTGAAGATTTAATGTGCTAATCCCGTGTTCAAAGGATTAAGGCGCAGCTTGAAGACCAAATGCACATGAAACGAGCCATATATGTGTTTAATGTCAGTAGAGCACTGTTTCTCCAAGAGGACACCTTCCTACAGAAGTCTCCATGCCTCCTCGAGCCCTTAAATGTATTTCACTGACAGAAGCTTCTTAAAGACTATCAGGACCACAATTATGAAGCATGGAGGCCCACATAATTTCTATCCAGTTCACCAATTCCAGAAGGCTAGCG
The DNA here is from genome assembly GCA_034641835.2 of Pinus albicaulis. Taxonomy (NCBI): domain Eukaryota; kingdom Viridiplantae; phylum Streptophyta; class Pinopsida; order Pinales; family Pinaceae; genus Pinus; species Pinus albicaulis. Next base: position 694,064,137 of record CM076575.1, read on the forward strand.
CAGAGCTCCAAACAGCCAGAAAGGACTTCAAGAAACATCTGAGGTCAATCTCGACCTGACAAAGACTCCCGAAGCAGACTATAGAGTACATACAGTGCTGCAGAGCCATTAAGCAGTATGGGCGTGAATGTTTCTTCCATCCTGTCTTAATGAAATAAATTAAATGTACACCTACTCCCGCTATCACTCTTTCTCCTATAAGAATCCCCAAGAACATATTGTAAAAGTTTGTTGTTCGGTTGTTGTTGTTGCTGTTAGAGGGATTCATTTTGACTGTTAGAATAGTCTTGGGAGGGAAGAGCAGAGTAGTTTGTAATGTAGTAGGCTGGGAGGAGAAAGTTTGGACTGTATTAGCCATTGAGCTCAGTGTATGTGACTGGTTTTGCACATCAATTGAACAAGCAATTTCTTTGGATCCTGGTCTATTACTATGGGTGATGTTTTCTTATCGCATTGTTTATTACATTTTTCATGTTGTTCATTTCTTCTGGCTCGCATCAGAAATCTGGCATAGGATTTACCCTTGTTAGGTACCCTATGTTTATGCTCTCCTTGCCTTTAATGTTTTCTGCTCATAGTGAATCTAAGAGTAAATTGATGTGGTTTAACTAGTGTAGCAGATGTTATTTCCTGCTAGCTGATGTGTGAATTTGGGGTTTTCTACTTGGATGTTTCCTGGTGATGTCAAAGCATTGAAGGTTCAAAGTCCTTCTATGATCTATAGACTCTAGCTTTGTGTAAATCTTATCTCTGCTTTTCCCTTGGAGCATGCTAAAGTAGACCTGGAGTTAAATGACCTCTGGTCCGATCTATAAGCTGCCCCCTTGTGACTTCATTGAGAGTTGCCTTTGAGTATGTCCAAGAAGGCCTGGAGTTAAATGACCTCTGACCTGATCTATAGACAGAAATTGGGTTTCTTTCCTTATTGTTCCATTCCACCATCTATCTAAAATATCCTTTAGTATAGATGACTTGCCCTCTGAAAGCCTTGTTCAATTTCTTGCAAGTAATCTCCTTTCATGACATCCATGGCCCAATGGATGGCACTTTCTTGACCTCTTCTCTTTTGCTGAAACATCTTACTCCCCCGCTCCTTCTTCCTATGACCTTCTCAGTCTATGATATCATGACCAACCCAGCAACCCACCAACCAAATCATTTGAAACCCCCTGTGCTTCATAACTAGCCTAATACCTCATCTTGAGCTTTCAGAGATATATCATTTTTGTATTTATGGAGAGATCCCTCTCCGGATCTAGGAGGGCTAGATCCTAGGATCAAAAAATGGTTCTGATGTTGTCTCATCTTTTGGTCTTTCCAATCTGGCCAAAAACTGGGAACCCCAACACTCCTGAATCAAGCATGGCATTGTGCAAAATGTTATCATGGATATTTAGACTGACATAAAATGGAGGCACACCTCCTTCTTAAAATTTCCCTTCTACTTCTGGTCCAAACAGAAGCTTAGGTTTGTCATCATTTAAGTTAACAGAATCATTGTTGTCTGCTATGTTCAAAGCTATTAATAGTTGGGATTTATATACATCTTGTGTGACTAATTCAGTGAGAGGAATGGAGATTTTAATTTTGGCAATTTCACTCTCTATGCTAAAAGGAGTCTAATTTTTGGCAGTTTTTAATTCAACCTTTTTAGTGACTGTTTCCTCAGCAAAATCAAATTTCTGGTTTTTATTATGGAAAACAGTTAGGATGGTTTTATCAGGAGCATTAGCTGAGGTGATAGTGCTACTATGGTCACCACTGTGTTTTCTAGAATTTTGAGTGTTTTTTCTTTTGTTTTTATCAGAATTTTCAGCCACTGTTTTATGGTTTTCTGTTGTATTTTTGTGAGTGTTTACAGCGCTGCATTTTATAGAGATTTCAGAGATATTTTTCTTGGGAAATTATTGATTATTTTTAGTCCTTAAGTCATATTTTTTATGTACTTCTATTATGGTGTTTTCAGAGCCTTGTTGGCAGTCTGCAGACTCTAGGCTCTCTTCTTCATAAGGTGTATATATGACTTGTTCTTTCCTAGTGAGGAAAACAATATCCTCATCATTTGTTCCCAACATGTTCATGTGATTTTCCTCTGCTTCCTCTACTATCCCCTCCTCCTCATCAGCATAGTTTTCTTGAAAGGGAGGTTTGATCTGCTGATCAGGACCTCTTTGTCTTATTTTAAGGGGGTTTCTCCTAAAGTTATGATTTTGATTTTGGGCTTAGTTTCTATTTTGAGGAGATGTTTGGTTTTCTCTTGGGTAAGCTCTCTCATTTAAATTCATTATTTCCATCATCCTTTCCATATTTTTCCCTAAGTTATCAAGTTTAGTGTCAGATGTGGGGGGTGCAACTTCATCTTTGTAGGTAACCCTTTTTTCATTCTCCATCCTAGCTCTTTTGGCAAGCAGGTTTTCCTCAACACTTACTGCCCCTCTCTTCATATCTTCTAAGGTGAGGGGTTATCTTTCTCTCAATTGGTAGGCCATTTCAGGGTCAAAACCATCAAGAAATTTCATTAAAACTAAGCCTTGTGGTGGTTTCATGTGGATAGGTAGGGCATTGTACCCACTATTAAATCTAGTGCAGTACTCTTGTACTCCTTCTCCAACATTCCTTTTAATGTTCTCATATTCTGATAGAATTTGGAGAGGGTTCTTCTTGACTTCCCATTTGTTTAAGAATAACTGATGAAAAGCAGGGAGGTCATTTATACTATTAGGGGTTAAGCCTTTAAACCATTTTCTTGCTTCTCCCCCTAAGCTTTGAGCAAACATCCTAAGTTTCACAGTTGCATCATCTATTTCTTGTTTGTCAAAGTAGTCATTCATTCTATCCACATGTTGTTGAGCTATGGTAGAACCACTAGCATCATATAATGGAATTTTGGACTGATAGTCCAGTGGCAGAACAACTAAAGGTAAAGGAAGGACTAATGGAGCATACCATGTTGCCATGATATGAACTTGTGGAAATAATGGGGGGTTTACAAGTGGGGGATTTGTGATAGGAGGTGGATGATGAATTGAAGTAGTTTTAATAGTGAATGTGTGGGTGGGTGTAACAGAATTATTTGGACCAGCTAAGTACTGTTGAGCAGATTTAGGATGAGTAACGCTAAAATTGTGAATGAAATGGAGATCAGGAGGTGTGGAAGGGGAGGCTTCTCTACTGCTAGTGTACTGTGAATTTTTAGGCTCAAAGTATATCTGATCTATACCACTTAATTACTTGGTTCTAGATAATTTTCTGTTATAGGATAAGTCAACTTGGGTATCTTGCAGATCTGTAAGGCTTTCAGGGAGAAAGTTTTCTCTGTGGATTGGTCTGACAATAGTTGGATTTCTAGGTGTAGGAGGCTTCCTAAGGATGCTTTCAGGATCATCAACTATTTCAGAAGGATTTGGGTCAGGATAGGCTCTAGTATGGATTCTTTTGGAAGCTAGGATTTATACCCAAATATAAGAAAAGTTAGCCAGTTATGACAATATTTGGAAGGCAAACTAATATGTGTAGGAAAAATTTAATCCACAAAGTTTTCTTAACTGGGTTTTTGTGATGTTCTAATGATAAAATAAGTTTCCCAGTGGAGTCTTTGGAAAAAAAAAAATCAATGGGGTCAGCAAGCCTACTAAAAACCAGTGGAGTCACCAGGTGGAATATTTTTACTTGTTTTCTAGGATTGGTTGTTGTCCACCATAAAAAATTAGGAACCACTCCTAACAGACACTTGATTCATTTAGGAAAGAGGTTTTCTGGGTTGTGAAGTTATCTATTACTCAGTATTCCCCAGTATGGTCACCACTATGTTGGCTCCTTGTGATTTAAAAGAATGGAAAGAATAAACACTGCAAGGGGCCACATCAGAACCACTTTGGAATCCTAGGACCTAGCCTTCCTAGATTCAGAGAGGGATCTCTCTATATAAGTGTTTAAAAGATATATATTTATGCTTTTATTAAGATATCAGGCTAGTTATGAAGCTCTTGAGAACTTTTTGTTTTCATTTTGGTTGATTGAAAAGGTACTTGAAGGATTTAAAGATTGGAAGAGATTGAGGGAATGTTTCAGCTGGATGGATAGACTATGAGGCAGCATTAATCCATTGGGATATGGTGTCATAATAGGATTTAATTGTTCAACAACTATTCCAGGGTTTTCATAGGGCAAGTCATCTATATTAAATGGATCTTTAGATTAAATTGTGATATGAAACATTAAGGTGTTGTGAAGGTAGTAAAGATATAGTCAATCAAGAATCTTCTAGCTCTACCTAAACAAGAAAAGCCTTTCAAGGTAACTGTTTGAAGTAAGCCAAAGGATAGGGAAAACCATAGACTTCTCTGGGAAGACTTTTATTAAAGAAAACTTTTAAGAAAACAATATAGTAATCCTAAGACTAATTTCAGCTAAAGAAAAAATACAAGATAACAATGAGAGCAGCCTAAGATCAAACAAAAATAATCTAATCTGCTTTTGAAAAACTCTATAGGGATCTTTCCAAACAACCTTAAAGACAGACCAAAGGATAGGTAAAACCATATACTTCCCTGGTTTAGACTCTACTCAGCATACTTTGAAAAATATCATTTGAAAACAATATCTCAAGTTTTACTCAGAAGGACATGGGCTCACCAACATTTCCCTAGTTATACTATATTAAATCATTCTCAAAACAACAAGCTAGAATAAAACTGAAGGGCAATGAAGAATCCTTCAATTAGATCTTGCGGAATAAAACATAAAGATAAAGCTTTGCAGAGAGAAATAGGGTACCTTTGACAATAAATCCTAATCTAAATTTTCTGTTCTTTATCAGAGAAAATGGACAGAATGAAAACATAAGGGGAAAACATAAACAGAGAATAAAAACATCACCATTAACATAGACCAGGATCCCATGAATCAACTTATTTTATTGATGTTCAAACCAGTTAGATATTCCAGCACAGTGGGTCTTTATAGCTCAAAGCTTTCTCTATCCAGCCTAGTACTCCTCAACTAGCTCAGCAACACTCTAAGCAACTAATAGTAACAACATTCTACAACCAACCAAGAACCCTTTCTAATGAAGTCTTCATGCTATATTTATAGGAAAATAAGGAGGTGAAATGAAAACTAATGTTAATATGTTCATTTATGACCGAGTTAATTATTTTTGACCTTTGAGACCATGCAAGGCCCAAGGCAAAAATATCTGGAAAGAGTTACTCTTTATAATGAATGTTGTTTAATTTCTGAGCTACTTAGTTGCAATTTTTGACTTTTAAGCCTTTGTTATACATTTGTAATAACTACTGAGATGCTTCTTTGAAAATATATTTTGACTGTAATGAATTTGTATGTTTTCGAGGAAAACATGTGCTTGTAGGTGGCATCTTTAGTTTTTGATGAAGTAACTGCTTCATGGATTTATCATTTGAAGCTTTCTTTAGGCTAATCTATCCTGATCTGTGCTTTAAACTCTGTTTTAGGCCTTGATTTTGCATTTAGGCCATCTTTAATCATCTTGCTGTCCTTTTCAATTTTTTTGACTGTTTCAACTTTTAATCCTTGGTCTTTAACTGTGCTCTTTATCCTTGATCTTCCAATTTAAGCTTTAATCTGCGCTTTTTAGTCTTCTTCACTAATTTTGTTTCGTTTCTATGTGCAATTGTTTTTTCGCTCTATTGGAGGGTTTTATTAATTAACCAATGTCCATGAAAAATTGAATAAACACTGAGACAAACCCTGTGAATCCCTTTATCTGTTATTTTTTGGCCTTCAAGGATTGTCATCCTGAATCCAAGCCACTGATATTGGCTGTGGGAGGGCCTTTGGACTTGGACGCCATTAAAACCTGCAACAAAAACGAGAACATTAGATAAAACCTATGTTTTTTGGTTAAACAACGTTTCGAAGGCTTGGTGAGGGCGTTGGAGCGTTTGTAGAGGGAAGAAATGTGTAGAGGAGGGTTTCTTTGACTAAAACTAGGAAGAACAGTGGACTAGTTTAAATATTGGTGTGAAATGGAGATAGGTGGTTTTGTGGAAAATAGGTGGTTCTTCACACGGCTCATAGCTGGTAAGTGGTTTTGGCACAAACAGACACGATACCATTCATCGATCACCACGTGGCGGGTTAAAAACCGCTTTTATCGTGCAGAAATGGCTCGTTAAACCGTGGCAGAGGAATGAATGTGATATCGTATGTGAGTCGTTAGATCTCTAGCAAGGAGATCTACGGCGTGTGTTAAACTCGATAATTGATGCAGTATGGTAGTGGGGCATAGGTGGGGCGAGGAGTATGATGTCAGAAATCTTGTCGGGTAGCGGAAACATTATCAGCGGGGTAGGAGACTTTGGGAATTATGAGGACTGTTGGATCGAAAGCGATCAATGGCGGAGATCTGTTTGAGGGAATAGGTGGACAAGGGATGGTTGGGAATTTTTGAGAATGAGAAGGGGCCTGATTTTCGTTGGATCTGCATGATCAAATGTGGGGATCACTTTGGCAAAATTAATGACGCGGGATAAAAATATAGGTGAAGGGGGTTAAAAATAAAGCGTGGGGGTATGGTCCTGTGAAGAGTAAATGGGATCGGGGTTTAAGATGAGAAGGGCCTTAGGATTTAGCAGACAGTTTAGGGCCCTTGGGTTATATGAAAGAAAGGAGCAGAGGGCTTAAGTCAAAAAGGGCTTAAGGCCTATTTTTTTAGAAAAAACTTTAGGCCTAAAAACAAGGGTTTTTAGCCCTTTTTGAAGGTTTCAGTAATTTTAGAAAAGGGTTTTTAAAACCAATCAAAGGGGTTTTCATGGTTTAAACAGGGTTTTTAAGGGAATGGAGGGTATAAGAAGGGAAATGGGATTTTTAGAGGGGAAATGACTGTTTAGAATAGGAGTAAAAATGGGTGAATGAGGGGAAGAGTTATGAAGGGGAAAATGGTGGAAATAGCCTGAAATCAGTTTCCTTTGAATTAGTAGGTGATCTTTAGGAGGCATATATGAAGATTTTAGTGAACTGATAGATTTAGGATAATGAAGGCAATGATATTTCCAAAACTCACAAGCTTTTCTCATAAAATATTGTTTTTGAAAATCCAAGAAAATATTTAGCCATCCTATATAACAAATTTTACTGATGGCTAACGGCTTCCAAGCCCGACACTTTTCTGCACTCTTCATTTTTCTGCCGATTCCCTAGTCACATTCCTTGCAAAATGACTAAGGTTCGGGTTTAACCCGTAGCCCCTTACATCCCAAAAAAATCCTTCATGCATCCTCTATAACTTGTTGGGGTCAATATCCTAGGCTACTTGTCCCATGGGGTTCGCCCACCTGCACTCTGATTGGTGTTATATTCCAACATAATCGTCCTCCCTGTCCTAGGGTTACCTCCCCAACGGTTTCCAAAACTATGCATTAGGTTCGCCAAAGGCCTCTCTGTTCCAGTCTTACCTAGACAACGCCGCCCCCCACCCCCCTCATTCCATATCCTAATTAGCCTAATTCTTGTATGTCGTTTTCTTTTGCCATTGCCAATCCATGACATCCCAACAACTTCCCTCACGTCACCACTTTTTTTCACCAGGAGACGAAGTCAGGTTGATCTGGCTATGGGACCTGCTTCATCCAATAGTATCACCACTGATATTGCATGGATGACCTATGTGGACAACCCACATCATCCTAATAAATCCCTCCTGGTGCACTATAAATAGCACCACATACAAAATACCAAGACTTTTCCATCGACATTGCATGGAAGGTGGGGTTTTATGACTTCCATTTACCTTGCCTAGTCCCCCCACTCATGTTTTCTGCCACAAATAATCTTGCAATTGTATCGTCACGTGTCGTAACTGAAGCCATATCGCTAACTTGCCTTCCTGATGTTTGCAAATAGTTTCCCTATTTGTTCTTTTGTGATAAACTCGTCAAGATAATTTGGAAAGTGGACCAAATCCTAACCAATAACATTATAGTAATATGGTGGCCCTACCTTACAACCACTACGTCATTTTTTCGGGACTTACCTGACACCTCAGACTCTTCTCCAATAACAATACTCTTGGTTTCTTTATTAGGCCGACGTGGTATGTGTTCCAGTCCTAAGCTAAGAGCGCCACCAAAACGGAGCGAACTCGACCATGTATAGCTCTGATGTTAGCCCCACGCTTATATGCTGACGCTCCTTGTCCTGTGATTTTAGAGAGGCTCTAGGGTTGATCCACTAGGCTCCCAACTCCAACCACATCAATTACCTTTCATCCAATCACAAGGCTTATGAGTTGGCGTGTTATCTAGTTCATCCCGGTTGACATCGTCCCAACTATGCACATTATAAATAGGCAACCCTTTCGAATTTTCTTCCAGCCATGTCCTCACATCATCATCCAATCATGTTCAAGGGAATACATGGCACATCTATAAGGTTTATCCAAGTCTAGGGTTTATATTAGAGAAAGTATAAGGCTGCCCGTTCCCTCCTCTTAAACACAAAACTTGGTCCCTTCGCGCTGCGACCAATCTCACTTTGATCTTGACCATGGATCAACTGGATTACCTCGATTTTGATTTATGTAATGAATCCAGAGAGGATCTCTGTGATCACTCCACCAACAGATTCTATCATTACATAGGTCTCCTACAACTAAGATTCTTGGTAATGACTCTATCTCAGGGGTTGGGTAGACCGCCAGATCTTCTTCACTGAAACTTCAATGCTCTTGTAGCAGTGATCTATTGCACTTCATGGCGTTACCCCTCCTGAGCTTGGGTGAAATATTCATTAATGGGTTCCCATTCCACGGGCCCTTTCATGGAGGCATAAGCATTATTGCATCTATTACCTACAAGAGGCTTAGCGCAATCTTTTGAGAGTCTCCCACCTCTACTACTACATGCAAAAAACTCTAGAGTCTACACGAGCTTTACAAGTAACTCCTTGACGCCTCTCATCAATTTCTGGGGAATTTGGTTATTGGAAGGGATATGTAGTCCTCATCACAAAATTCCCTGTGACGGGAATGGAGGCTGCTACATCACAAGGTTGGAGGTCATCTAGGTAAGGCCGGTATGCCAACTTGCAAGAAATTGCATATATGTATTCAATGATCAACTCTGGACAAAAAAGAGTCTTCCATGTAAATTTTACATTAATGAAAAGGGTATCAGAACCCACTTCTTTTAATTCTTTCTTTCAAACTTGGTTTTCGCCTAAAATATATCATTACGTTCGTTCAATTTCACTACTATATTATTTCTGGGCATAGTTAAGAACTTTATTTAGAGTAAGAGTCCACCTAATATCTATAGCTTAGGAATTATTGTTATGGGGTTATTTTGACATCTTAATCATCAGAAACTCTATGGTTTCCAATAATTAAGCTATTAAACATATTTTCTTTCAATTTCAAGCACAAGCACACATGTATATTGTAACAAACCCAGGTTAAAAGTTCATGTAATAAAAGTTAATAAAGGTAAAGTAAGACCATGGGCAAGGGACACTTATTCCAAGTTGAATGTTGAGAAAAATATCCTGCTGGGAATCACTTGTTGTGTTTATGGGTAAGGGAAATTGGAAAAGGCAATGACTATGGCTTTAGAAAGGAAAAAAGGTATTTTTGGCACATTGTTTATGAAAATAGTCGAAATTAGGAGAAAAGGAAGGTGAAAGGTCACAGGTTGCATGTGAGGTGTAAAATGAATGAAAATGATGGAAAATTGAAGAAATTAGAGGCCTCATCAATAAAAATACCTCGGAGAATTAGTGGGAAATATTTGTCAGCCTTTTGTCAGTTTAGTGTTAGAATTAGTCTCTAAGAGGAGAAAGCACCAAGAAGGAAAGGAAAAGAAAATAAGTATAAGGAAAGTAAAGGAAAGCAAGGATAGAACAACTCTAGCATGGATATTTGTAGGTACCAGATTGCGTGTGTGATTTCCTAGTTGGTTTTGACATTTATGGTATGTACATGTTGGTATATTTTTATTTTGTTGTCATTGGAATGGATTTTTCCGGTTTTCGACAGTGGATTTTAGCCTAGCCTTTCCATTTCCGTATAGCCATGGAGTGATGGGATTATTATCATTTTTTAGCATTGGATTTCCAGATGGTTTCAAAATCCGAGGTGAGGTGGTCTCACGAAAATTCCCTTACAAAATGAGAACTACGGAAGCAATATAGTTGAAGTTGCAGTTGAATGAAATGCTTGATAAGGGATACATTAGGCCAAGTGTATCACCTTGGGATGAAATAGTGTTGTTCGTGAAGAATAAGGATGATACTCTTAGATTTTACATTGATTATAGGCAGCTGAACAAGGTGACGATCAAGAACAGGTACCCATTGCTGAGGATTGATGACTTGTTTGATTAGTTGAAGGGAGCAACACTGTTCTCAAAAATAGGTTTGCAATCAGGATATCATTAGGTACAAATCAAAGAGGAGGACATCTACAAGAATGCCTTCAGAACCAAGTATAGGCATTATGAGTTTTTTGTAGTTCCATTCATTTTGCCTAATGCTCCAGCTACTTTTATGTGTTTGATGAATAGTGCGTCGCGTCCTTACCTAGACAAGTTTTTCATTGTATTCATTGATGACTTCTTTGTATATTCTAAGAATGAGGAAGAAAATACCGAGTGTTTAGCAGTAATTTTGAGATTAATAAGAGAGTGTTAGTTGTATGCTAAGCTTAGCAAGTGCAGTTTCCTTCAGATGAAAGTACGCTACTTGGGACATGTTGTTTCCAAGAATGGCATAGCCATAGATCTAGAGAAGATAAAGGCTATCATGGAGTGGGAAATTCTTAGAAATGTGGAGGAAGCCAGATCATTCATGGGATTAGCAGGTTATTATAGGAGGTTCATCATGAACTTCTCATGAATTTCCTATCCTATTACATCATTGTAGAGGAAAGGTAAGAAGTTTAAATGGATAGAGGAGTTTGCAACCAATTTTGAGCAGATGAAGCAACTGTTAACAAATGCTCCAATGTTAAAGATTGTAGATCTGAATATATGGTTTGTAGTATGTATAAATGTGTGTAAGAGAGAGATTGGTGGAGTCCTTATGCAGGACAGACAAGTGATATGCTATGAGTCCTGGAAACTGAATGAGCATGAGATGAACTATGTGACTCATTATCTTGAGTTGGCAGCTATTATTCATGCCTTGAATATGTGAATACATTATCTTCTTGGCAGGAGGTTTGTGTTGATGAGAGATCATAATGGATTAATATATATTTTTTACCAACTAAATTTGAATGCCAGGAAATCTAGATGATTGGATACCCTTATTGAGTTTGAATTTGATATCATATACATTAAGGGTAAGGAGAACATGGTTGTAGATGCTTTAAGCAGGAAAGTACAATTGAACCATGTTGCAGCAGTGAGATCATATGGGATAGATTTACAAGATCATATATTATAGGCAAGGCAACAAGATGACAGATACAAAGAGCTTATGTATAGGTTACAACATGGTACAAGTGATCAGGATGTGGATTATCCTCTTACAACAGATGGTTTGGTGAGATTTAGGGAGAGGATCTATGTGCCAAATGACAATGAAATCAAGAAGCTTATCTTGACGAAGTTTCATGTAAAACCATATTTAGGTCACCCAGGATATAATAAGACATTGACAACAATAAATGAGTTCTACTTCTTGATGAATCTATATAAGGAAGTGACAGAGTCTATGGCGAGATGTTTGGAATCTCATAAGGTCAAGGAAAAGTGTAAGCATCCAGGTGGGTTGCTTCATCCTATTCCAATTCCGTCATGGAATTATAGTTCATTTCTATGGAATTCATTATTGGTCTTCTAAGGAAATCAAGGCAGCATGATTCTATCATGGTTGTGGTAGACAAGTTGAGAAAGGTAGCTCACTTCATTCCAGTGAAGAATACTTATTCAACTGGTGAATTAGCATAGGTCTTCATCAGGGAGATCATGAGATTGCATGGTGTTTTGAAGAATATTGTGTCAGACAAGGATTCCAAGTTCACTTCCAAGTTTTGGAAGGAGCTATTTGTATCATTAGGGAAAAATTTGGCCTTAAACACAACTTATCATCCATATATATATATGGAAAAATAAAGAGGGTTAACATGAAACTGGAGGAAATGTTGAGGATGTATGTCATACATCAACATAGGATATGGGAGGATTACCTTCCATTGTTTGAGCTTGCATACAACAATGGTTATTAGGAGTCACTAAGGATGAGTCTGTTTAAGGAAATGTATGGGTAGTGTCGTAACACTCCCATCAATTGGATTGATCCAGTGAAGAGGGTACGTATTGGAACGAACATGTTGGAAAACATGGAACATGAATTGTAGGTTATAAAGAAGAATTTAAAGGAAACACATGATAGGCAGAAAATTTATTCATACCAACACAGGGAATTTAAGGAGTTTCAGGTTGGGGTGCACGTTTATTTTCACATTAAGTCCAATAAGAGATCCTTGAGGATTGGATCATGTGCCAAAATGGCACCACAATATTGCGGGCCTTTTGAAATACTTAGGAGGATTAGACCAGCGGCCTACAAACATGCATTGCCTTCGACAATGAAATTCCATGATGTTTTTCATGTTTTATTACTTAAAATATATGTAAAGGATGTTGATCATGGTATTGATGGGTCTCTATTATAGGTGGATCAAGAAGGAGAATTCTAGTTGGAAACCAAATGCATATTGTAGCAAAAACATTTCATGCTCCGGAACATAGTACTTGAGTAGGTTAAAGTGTAGTGGAAGCACTTTGGGCCTGATGAAGCTACATGGGAGATGGATGATCAAATCCAGAATATGTATCCTTCATTGTTTTCTAGTGAAGGAAAATGAGTTTTAGTATTTTTACATATTTATGTATGGTTTATGTATGGTTTATATTGTGAATACTAGAATGAGCTAAGTTATAAAGCTCCAATAAGCGGTATGGTTGTCTTGTTATCATGTTTGTCATGATGCCTTTTATTTTGAGAAATATGTCATTGTAAATACTACAATGAGATGGGTTGTAAAGCTCCACAGGAAGTATGTTTTCTCTTTTCAACAGTTTTGCTGGGTATAAGTGTGCTTTAACACTGAGGACAAAGTTCTCCTAATTGGGAGGGGTCTCTAACAGGCCTGAGTTAAAATTTGATGTAATAAAAGTTAATAAAGGTAAAATATCCTAGACCACAAGCAAGGGAAACTTATTCCACGATGAAAGTTGGGGAAAATATCCTAGCATGCATCACTTGTTGTGTTTATGGCCAAGGAAAATTGGTAAAGGAAATGACTAAGGCTTTGGAAAAGAAAAAAGGTATTTTTGGCACATTATTTATGAAAATAATGAAAATTAGGAGAGAAGGAAGGTGAAAGGTCACAATTTGCATGCGAGGAGGAAAATGAAGAAAAATAATGAAGAAATGAAGAAATTATAGGCCTCGTCAATAAAAATACCTCAAAGAATCAGTGGGAAATATTTTTTCAGCCTTTTGTCAGTTTAGTGTTAGAATTAGTCTCAAAAAGGAGAAAGCACCAAGAAGGAAAGGAAAAGAAAATAAGGAAAAGGAAAGAAAATGAAGGAAAGGATCAAGCATCTTCAATGGGGATATTTGCAAGGAACATATTGCATTTGTGATTTCCTATCTGGTTTTTTCATGCATGGTATGCGAATGTTAGTATATTGTTATTTTGTTGTCATTGGCATTAATTATTCTAGGTTTCAACAATTGATTTTAGCCTAGCCTTTCCATTTCCCAATAACCATGGAGAGATGGGATTGTTCTTGGTTATGAGCTTCAAATTGGTGAATGGTTTCTGAATCCGAGGTGAAGTGGTATCAGTAAAATTCCAAAAGGCCTGGGAATCCATTGACTGGTAATGGAAGGATACATAGTAAATCTTTAGGGTGGAGATGGAAAAGTTCTTTAAGGATGGTGAATAAATTATGAGGCATATAAGCTCAGTTCGATTTTGTAATCTTGGCACTAGTTTAGGTGTGATCATAGTATTGAGAGGGTGGAGGTGGTTTAACCTTGTGATTCCCTTGGTTGTATTTGGATTGATTTATCCCATCAGATTCCACATTCATGCTTAGAATATGCCACATGGGTGATTGGATGAAGAGAGATTTGGCTTAGCCAATCTATGGTCAAGTGCAATGTGGAAGTCTCGAACCTGGTAGGTATTTTCCTATGTTTCATACAGCTAAGTTTCTCTTGCTTTTGGTAAGGAATGTATTGGTTATTACGTGGATTTAATGGATATTATATCATTGTTATTTACCTAGTTATATGTTGGTTATAAGCATGGTTTTGTGACATATTTTAGTCATGGCTCTTTTCATGCTTTCACTCATAAATGAATAAATAATGAATCCAAGACCTAATTGGTGTTATGAAAAATAATCTAAGAAGATAGTGACCCTTCTTGTTAAACCTCAGATAATTTTTCACTCCCTCATGTTCAAAATTGCATTCATGACTTGTAGGTTGCATATATACCAAATGTTTGGCATAATGTCAGTACCGGTTTGTTAGGGCTCTATATTACTAGTGTAGTCCCTTATTTTTGTTAGTGTAGCCTCCTTATTGTTATTTTTGTACCCATTTATTCCCCATATTTTTATTATTGTGCCCCATAATAGCCCACTATTGTTATTGTTGTGCACTTACATTTTTATTGTTAGGTCAACTAGGATTATATTGTGACCCCTTGGACTGCTATATATAGAAAGGACATTTTGTCAATTTTATCATCCAATAATTGTTCATTTATCTTATTTATAAGGCATTGATCTCTCTTTTCTTCTATTCTAGGAGTAGGTTTCATAACATTTTGTATCAAAGCTTTGGATTCTAGGGTTTCATTGCTTCAAATAGGTCATCGTGGAATTTTCGCTATAATTTTTGTATACAAATTTTCAAATGTTAAAGAAAAACCCATTTGTGAAGAAATCCTAAGGAACATTTTGTAAAAATTTTAGATCTTGGTTCACAATTTTTGCGGAGATATGATTTGTGGAAGTTAGGGTTTTTGGAGGCTCCAGAATTTCATCTCAAAGAGGTGACCTTGCGAAAATTTTCATAACTCTCTCTCCATGCATCGTATTAGAATTTTGTAAAAAATTTCTGAAATTACATGGAATTTAGTTTCATGTGTATCAATTTCAAAGCTGAAGGTGGAAATAGTGGCACATGGCATGCCGTACAAGTTTGCTCTACTAAACCAATCCATAATTAGGTCATTATGGGAGATTGTGCATAACTTTGCCTTGAAGAATCCAAATCTGGTCAGACTTGTGGCGTTAGAAAGAAGTTTCAGAGGGATAATAAAGGACTGAAGATAAAATCTCAGGGATATGAAGTCATAGAGATACATCAGATTCAATATTGAGCTCCTCAAAAGCAAGAAAAAAGTGTGTTTTTTTTTGTTAAATTGCATAAGTCTTGTTTGAAAAATCAGTTTGAAGGGATTCCAAGGGCATATTGAAGAATAGATATCTGCATTGGGTTCTAAATTGGCCCTTAAAAATAATTCAACACCCACTAAGCCCTCATAAGGCTCTACTTTGACTCATGAAGAGGAAGAGGAAGAGGTTCAACATGATATATCAAAATTACAAGAACAAGTGCAACACATTTTGCTCTCGCAAAGAGTAACAAAAAATGAAATGGAAGCTAAGATGGATGGTTTGAATAAAGGAATGAAAGCTAAGATGGATAGTTTGAAGAAAGGTGTGGAAGGTTTGAATAGCATGGAAGCTAAAATGGATGGCGTGGAAGCTAAGATGGATGGTATAGAAGGAAGCATGGAAGCTAAGATGGATGGTTTGAAGAAAGGCGTGGAAGCTAATATGGATGGTTTGAATAATGGCATGGAAGCTAAGATGGATGGTATAGAAGGAAACATGGAATTTTTAAAGAAATACATGGAAGGTTTGAAGGAAGGTTTGGCATAGTTGCTACAAGAAAATGTTCCTAATGGAGAAAAAGTAGTAGAGGAAACTCATGATGTGAACAAAATAAATGTTAATCATGATTTCATAGACTCTAATTTTGGATTTAAGACCCACCATATTCCAAAGATAGATATGAGGAATTTTGATGTCAAGGATCCAATAACTTGGATACTACAAATGGAACAATACTTTGAGCTCCATAATACGCAAAACACACAAAAGGTGCACATTGCAACTTTATATTTAGAAAAAAAACAATTTGTATGGTATCGATGGCTTTTTTCTCACAAATCACTGGTCACTTGGTCAATTTTTACATAGGAAATGATTGCAAATTATGAGGATACAAAGAGAAACACCTTCTTTAGCAAATTGATAAATCTCAAACAAAAAGGTTCAATGATGGAGCACATTGAGGACTTCCAAAAATTGAATATAAGGGTAAATAATATTCCAGAGGAACATAGGATTGATGTCTTCATAGGTACTCTAAAGGATAACATCCAACATTAGGTTCGCCTTTGGGAACCTGATACATTGGAGAAGGAATTCAGGTTCGTAAGAAAAATTGAAAGAAAAATTATGGCAACAAGGAATCCTACCACACACAACTATAAATATGGAAATGTTGCTACTTGTAGACTTCCACAACCTACAAGGTTGACACCACAACAATTGGTAGAAAAAAGAGCAAAAGGGCTTTGCTATAGTTGTGATAGAAAATATAGTAAATGTTATAAGTGTGCTGAGAAGAAAATATTTTACATATATTATGAAGAGGAGGAAGAAAAGGAACAAGAAACTTCAAAAGAAGAGGATATACACCAGGAACCAACCCTAGAGGAAGAGGAAATGAATCCAACCATATCCTGTAATGCATTGACAGGAATTACCACTCCTAAAACTCTCAAGATAGAAGGACATATCAAGAATAAAAATGTAATAGTTCTTATTGATTCGGGTATTACCCATAATTCTATTCATTGTAAGGTAGTTAAGGAATTGAATTGCTTCCTATACCCAGTGCCAGAGTGTCAAGTGATAGTGGAAAATGGAGGAACTATAAATTACTCTGGAAAGTGCCATAATATCAAGGTATACATGGGGTAATATGTATTGAATAGTTAAATGCTTTCCATTCCAATGGGTGGTGCTGATGTTGTACTAGGAGTACAATGGTTACAATATTTGGGGACGGTAGCTTTTAATTTTCAAGAAATTTTCTTGAAAAAACTTTCAGAAGGAAAGGAAGTTGAATTAAGGGGTATCGCAGGGAAGTAGGGAAAGATAATAAGCTCTAATTTCATGACAAAGCTTCAGAATAAAGAACAATGAGGCGTCATTGCACAATTATGCTCAATAGAAGTTCCAACATCAAAATAATCTATTTCTCCATATCTCCAAGAAGTCTTGGACAATCATTCAGTGTTTGAAACTCCCAAAGGACTCCCACCTATTCATGATCATGATCATGCTATTTATTTGATTCAAGTAAGTCTTCCTCCAAACATCAGGCCTTACATATATCCTTATGTCCAAAAGAGAGAAATTGAACGTATGATTGCAGAAATGCTAGAGGCTGGTATAATTCAACCTAGTGAAAGTTCAGTAGTATTGGTGCGCAAGAAGGATGGATCATAGCACATGTGTTTAGATTATATGAAGCTCAATTAGCTCATTATTAAAGATAAATTTCCCATTCCTGTAGGCTATGATTGATGAATTATTGGATGAATTACATGGATAAATTTATTTCACCAAGTTGGATCTCCACTCATGATATCATCAGATTATAATGAAGACTCAAGACATTAAGAAAACATCATTTCAAACTCATGAGGATCATTATGAATTTTTGGTCATGCCTTTTGGCCTTACCAATGCACCTTCTACATTTCAAGGGTTGATGAATTCCATTTTCAAACCCTTCCTTAGAAAATTTGTGTTATTATTTTTTGATTATATACTAATATACAACAAGTCTTGGAAGGATCATGTTCAACATGTTGACAGGGTGCTCAAACTATTGGAGGTGAAACAACTGTATGAAAAAACCTCCAAATGTTTCTTTGGAGTACAAGAGGTGGAATATCTGGGTCATATAGTATCTCAAGATGGTGTTAAGGTAGACCCTAACAAAATTAAAGCCATTAAGGAATGCAAAGTCCCCACAACCATAAAGAAATTGCGATGATTTCTCGAGTTAACAAGGTATTATCACAAGTTTGTTAAGAATTATGGGAGAATAGCAACACCTCTAACAACATTATTGAAGAAAGATGCATTTTCATGGACTCCTGAAGCAACTAAGGCCTTTGAACATCTTAAAGAGGCAATGTTCCAAGCACTGGTATTCAATCTCAAACAAAAGGGTTCAATGATGGAGCACATTGAGGACTTCCAAAATTGAATATAAGGGTAAATAATATTCTAGAGGAACATCAGATTGATGTCTTCATAGGGACTCTAAAGGATAACATCCAGCATGAGGTTCTCCATTGGGAACCTGATACATTGGAGAAGGCATTTAGGTTGGAAATTAAAATTGAAAGCAAAATTATGGCGACAAGGAAGCCTACTACTCATAACTATAAATATGGAAATGTTGCTACTCCTATACTTCAACAAAAAAAATTATTGTGGAATGTGATGCCTCAGGAAATTGAATTGGTGTTGTTTTAATGCAAGAAGGAAGACCCATTGCTTTTGAAATCCATCCAACCAAAGGAAAGTATTTACAGAAAGCCATTTATGAGAAGGAAATGTTGGCAATAATACATGCACTAAATAAATGATGACCTTACCTAATGGGAAGACACTTCAAGGTAAAAAATGATCATGATAGTCTTAAATAATTTTTGGAAAAAATACTATCTTTAGAAGAGAAAAAAAAAATGGGTCACAAAGATGTTGGGTTATGACTTTGAAATCATCTACAAAAAAGGGAAGATAAATGTTATTATAGATGCACTCTCAGGAAATGATGAGGATGAGGAAGAATTTCTTTGTGCCATTTCTATTATCCAACATGATTGGATAATCGAAGCAAGGGAGGAATAGAAGAATGATGAAGAAGTATGGACACTCATTGTTGATTTGAAGGGTCTTGACCCAAGTTTAGATTTAAAGTTTACCAACAAACCCCTATACTATTGGCCCTTTCGGCAATGGCCTGCTTGTGCATGTCAATGTCTCATCTGAAGTAGTATGGGAGGGTGCTGGAACTAGGTTTCCGCACCCTACGAGAGAGAGAGAGAGAGAATTAATTGATGTGGGGGTTATGAGATCTATAATAGGCATGTGCTGAGAAAACCCTAACCATAAACCATTAACAATTGGCGTAACAGAATAACTTGCGCAGCTTGTAAATCATATAATAAAAACTTAAACAAGAACAATATAACTCAGATCTATGCATTCATTGTCTTTCAACCAT
This sequence comes from Pinus albicaulis, assembly GCA_034641835.2. Taxonomy (NCBI): domain Eukaryota; kingdom Viridiplantae; phylum Streptophyta; class Pinopsida; order Pinales; family Pinaceae; genus Pinus; species Pinus albicaulis. Next base: position 694,083,526 of record CM076575.1, read on the forward strand.
ATATTACAGGTCCATGCTTATTCTATGATTAGTAGTTACTATTGCAGAGATAAAACAGAAATAACAGGAATTCAACACGCAGCGAAAATCATAACAAAACACAGAAATATTCCAATATCAGTAAAATATATTCTCGTTCATTAATAATTCAGTTTCCACTTACAAAATATTCTATACACCAGTGCACACACCCATTGGGGTCCGCATATAGCAGGACTAGGGTCTCTGTGCACACAGCGAGCAGAAGCCCTTTACCTAGACAAGTTTGAACAAAGTATCATAAATCCAATATTCTTAGACATACTTCACCAAATCTTACTTCTAGACTTGATCAATTCATCTACTTATACTATTTTAGCTTGTGCTACTCTATGGTCCACAAACCATGGTTTGCGGCCCCTTGTTCTACCCTTTGACCCATCATAATTCATTAGGGGCTTTAACCTGCCCCAAAGCCCTTGCACCAGACTAAAGTATTACAAAATATTACAAAAATTATCAAAATTGTTGTTAGGGGACCCTGCTCCAACATTGCCCCAACACAATCTTGTGACTCATTCCGAGTCATAGCAACAGTGGGATCTTCATCTTGGCTTGGAGCTGTTCGATAGCGGTGTAAAATGGTGGCAGGATGCCCTCACTCTACGTGGTTGTGTTTTGTGCGATCTCAACCAACTTTTGGGAAGTCGGTCCTTTAGTAGTTATAGTGACAATGTCTAATGTCTGGTTCAATAGTTTGACTGCCATGTCTAGGTCCTGTGAGAGCTTCGGTGCTTCATCTTCCTAGGGCTTCAGATGATCACTTAGGACTTGCTTCTTGTGGCGGAGCACCTCAATTTCATCCCTTAGAGCATGGCTAGTGTGAAGGCATGCTAGGTGCTGGGATGCAACAAGGGTTGGCATGGTGGCTTCCATTTGCTCAAAGTCCTGCTATTTTTGGCGTAGCTCCTGGTTAAATTGATAGAGAAGGGGGTCACGTTGCACAGTTGACCATATTTCCATGGCGGTGTCCAGAAACTCGGATCCCTTGGTGATATGTGCTAAAATACTTCGTTTCACTTCCTTCACCAGCACGGGTTGCTGCGCTTGCACATCCGGAGGGGTTTTCGGCGGTAGCTTGGCCTGCAGTGCAGCAATATGTTTCTTCAGGTCTGATTTGACAGTTTGTACCTTGGTCCTACATGCCTTCAATGCAGCCACCAAGCCCTCAATCTTGGCCTGCAGTGCAGGAGAGGCAAAAATTACTTCCAACATGTCTCCACATAGCTGTTCAATGAGGTTCTCTAACTCTTCTTGTTGTGCGACTGCTGCGAGATGTGCTCCCTGTGCTTGGGAAGATTCGACAACATTGGTAGAAATTGTCTACTCGGCCTTACTCAGCTGTTGTTGCACACGTACTTCTCTACTCTGGAGCTCAACAGAGATGGAAAAGTGAAGAGCTTGTAGCTTCCTAGTGGTTATTTTTGCAATGTCGAGGCCAACCTCGGCACATGCTCGAACTTGCGCACACAAAGATGGTGGTTCTACTATCAATGTTGCGTGCTAGAAGGAGAAAATCCTGATTTCAGATGTTGTGACGATGGTTGTGGCTGGCAGGCTCGCTTGAATTGGCCTCGCCTGGTTCACACTCGCTTGTAGGCTGTATGATTTCAACTGGAGCACCTGCAACCCGGATTGTAAAGCCTCCACCGCGGCCTTTTGCCGATCTTCAGGGGAATTCCATCAATCTTCAAATGTAGGGGTGATGACATTAGTGATATTTTTCAGATCCACCTTGGTCAAGGTAACTTCTGTTTCTCTCGTGGATTTGTCACCCTTGCGCTTATTTCATTTTCCTTCAAGAGGCTCACCAGTGCGCTTTGTTTCGCGTGGGGGATCCACACCATCCCCACCAACTCCACTAGTCTCAACATTATGTTGTGGCTCCTACTCAACCCCATTGGTGGCATCCTTGGGGGTTTCCTTGGTGGTCATATTTTCTGTGGAGTGCAACTCAGTTTCCTTCGCGGTACTTGGCAGGACAACATCCTTTGGTGTAGCTTCTAGCTTCATAGCAATCTCCATGGCTTCTTCCTGCGAATCAGTCTTCTTCTGACCCATAGGTCCACGCAGATGTGGTAATATAATGGTGATGAACCATCCCTTATGTTTTTTGTCATCACAAAAAAATCCTCCATCATTTATGACTTTCTTCAGGCGCTGGTTAGCTTCCCAGAAAAAATCTATAGGTCCTTACTTAATATCTTTCAACTCTACTATGCATTGGGAATAGGACTTAGGTTTTCATAATTGCTGTTTCAGGGCATCCTTGATCTCATATATTGTAGGATTTGCATGTTGAATAATGTATCCCATGAACCAATCCAGAGCCCGCCCTTCAAAATTTATTGATAGTTGTGCTCTTTTTACAACATGATTATTCACATTCTGTGCAGCCCACACCACGTTTGCCACGAACCAAAATCGATCCATATCCTCATTCCAAAAACCCTTAAAAGTGGGTAGCTTCATTTGTGCGACCATGTCGTCCGCAGGTGGTGATGGAGGTGGGGTAGGAGAATTCTTACCCTTGTGCTAGTTTGATGGTGGTGTAGCCGAGGGACTAGTTTTTGCATTCACAACACTGCCTTTGTTTAGATTAGGTGGGTCCCTAAGCGGAATTTACACTGATCTATCCCCTTCTTGATTAGCCCAGTAGAATTTACTGATTTGTGTTGTGCTACCGCTCTGATCAGAGGTCATTCACTCGGTGTGACTGCACTGGACACCCTTTTCACACAATAGCATCTTAATTAGTAGAGGCAAGGTTCGTAAGAACTTTCCCCTAAATCCTTTGAAAAACCTTTTCTCATATTCAGAATAGGATACAAATTGATTGACTGCAAACTCAGTTACAAATCCACCCAAAACACTATCAACCCAGTGGTCTACAGTCCAGGTAATAGAGTTATCCGCCTTCTCCAATTGTTGAATTAATTCAGGGGTCCACTGTGTGACCTGATATTCCTTCCAAAAAGTTTGTAATTATGCTAACCTTTCCAACCACTCCTGCAATTCGTGTGCGAAGGTTACAAATAATATATTGTGTACTTCTATAAAAATGTACTTATTCTTCCAATCTTTGACATATCGCTTCTTACTCTTGTTTCCTTTTAGGGAAGATTCCTGGATTTTCTTTCAAACCAATATTCAAGTTTAGGCTTTAATGCCTACCAATGACCCCATGGAATTACCCAATTTCTCTCTCAAAATGCTCCTTGTCCCAAAAACGAAACCATTTGCTGGTTTGAAGGGTCTTGACCCAGGTTCAAATTTAAGGATTACCAAAAAACCCCTGTACTACTGGCCCTTTTGGAAATGGCCTACTTGCGCAGGTCAAGGTCTCACCCTAAGTGGTATGGGACGGTGTTGGAACTAGGTTCCCACACCCTAAGAGAGAGAGAGAATCAATTGAAGTGGGGGTCATGAGATCTGTAACAGGCCTACGCTGAGAAAACCCTAACTAGAAACCCTTTACAATCGGCGAAACAGACTAACTTGTGCAACTCGTAAATCATACGATGAACACTTAAGAGAAACAATATAACTCGAATCTATGCATTAATTGTCTTTCAACCATCTATTACAGGTCCACACTTAATCTATAATCAGCAGTTACTATTGCATAGATAACACAGAAATAACAGGAATTCAACACGCAACTCAAATCATAACAGAACACAAAAATATTCCAATATCAGCAAAATGTCTTCTCATTCATTAATACTTAAGTTTCCACGCACAAACTCTTCTATACACCCACTCACACAGCCAACGAGGTCTGCACAAATCAGGACTAGTGTCTCTGCACACAAAGCCAACAGGAGCCCTTTACCCAGATAAGTCTACACAAAGTATCATAGACCCAATATTCTCAGACAAACTTCACCAAAACTTACTTCTAGAATCGATCAATTCATCTACTTATATTATTTTATCCCACACTACTCTATGGTCCACAAACCATGGTTTGCGGCCCCTTGGTCTACCCTTTGACCCATTATAATTCATTAGGGGATTTGACCCCCCCCAAAGCCCCTGCACCAGACTAAAAAATTACGAAGTATTACAAAAATATATCAAAATTACTGTCAGGGGACCCTGCTCCAACACTCATTCAAAATTTGAAACAAGATCCCAGTACATTTGACACATTTAGTTGGAAAAATGATTCCTTATGGTATAAATATTGCTTATATATTTGTAAAAATTTCCAACTAAAAAAAATATTCTTTTGGAATTTCACACCTCTCCCTTAGGAGGACACTCAGTATTTTTAAAAACTTAGCACAAAGTGAAGAAATAATTTTTTGGGATGGCCTTAAGTATAATATTCAAAATTTTGTGGCGGAATGTTTGGTTTTCCAGCAAAATAAAGTTGAGATAATTAACACCGCTGGTCTGCTACAACCTTTATCCATTGGGAGAAGGTTTGAATGGATTTTATCATAGGTTTACCTAAGTTCGAAGGAAAGAGTGTCATCATGGTAGTAGTTGATAGACTTACACTTTTGTGCATTATCTCATCGATTTAAAGTGAGTATAGTTGCTACTGCATTTATGGAAACAATTCAAAAGCTACTTTGAAACCCAAATATTATTGTAAGTGATAGAGATCCCATTTTCACTGGAAATTTTTGGACGAAATTATTTTCTTGTTTGGGTACTCAATTAGCTCATAGATCATTGTATCATCCTCAATCCGATGGGAAAACTGAGATAGTGAACAAATATTTTGAAGGATATCTTTGTTGCTTTGTATCTGATAAATAAACATAATGGGTCAATTGGTTACCTCTGGCTAAATGGTGGTATAACACTTCCTTCCACACTGCAAAAAAAATGACCCCTTTTATGGCACTTTATCGATATCATCCGTCGTCCATCACATCATATTTAAGAGAAATTCTAAGGTTCAAGCAGTGGAATATCACATCGAGCATCAACAACAAGTTCTCCAACTTTTAAAGGATAACCTAAATTTGGCACAAAATCGAATAGAACAACAGGCAGATCAACATCGCAGCGAGAGAATTTTTGAGGTAGGAGACTAGGTATTTTTATGGCTACAACCATACAAACAAATGTCCCTAAATAAATCTAAGAAGGATAATAAATTATCACCAAAGTACAATGGTCCTTACAAGGTGTTGCAAATGATTAGTACTATGGCATACAAATTGGAGCTTCCTGGATCTTCATGAGTGCATCCAGTTTTCCCTGTTTCATGTTTAAAGAAGGTTATAGGTGACAAACCTTTGGTTCAAACAATATTTCTAGAACTTGATGAGGAAGGAAAAATCATATTGGGACCTAAATCAGTCACGGAAATAAGAACTCGACAGCTACGGAATCAATCAATTTCAGAGTATCTCATCAAGTGGAAGAACTTACCCACTGAAGATTCCACATGGGAGGACGAGAATTTTAAATAGAAGCATCCAAAACTACTCAAGCATTGAGGAAAACATGTTTTTGGAGGAAAGGGGAATTTTAGGTCCCTATATTACTATTTTATTCCCTTATTGTTGTTATTGCAGCCCCCTTATTGTTATTTTTGTACTTGTGTAGTCCCCATATTGTTATTATTGTGCCCATATTAACCCATTATTGTTATTGTTGTGCACTTACATTATCATTGTTAGGTCAACTAGGATTATATTGTGACCCCATGGACTCCTATATATAGAAAAGAGGTTTTTACATCTGTATCATACAAGAATTGTTCATTTATGTAATGTAAATGAGGTTTCCCCCTCAAAGTGTATGATTTCTAAGGCGTTGATCTCTTTTTTCTTCTATTTTGGGAGTTGGTTTCATAACACGGTTGGGGATGGTTAGGTCAAGTCTTGGTTTCAGTTTTAGGTTTACAAGTATTATATTCATGTATTTTATGAGTTCTAGAAGTTTCATAGCTTTCTGGGAAAAGGCCTAACCCCAACCCTGGAAAATATTGTTAATTATTGCAATCACTGGCACAATACTGGAAGAAAAAGGCCATAGTCGCACTGATGGCCTATGGGAGAAACTACGAATCCATAGTCACTTGGAGGTGTTGGAAAGGGTGAAAATTTGGCTCTAAGTCAGGAAAGAGGTGAGTTGTCACAGAGATTGGATACCTGGAGGGGTTGGGCTACTCTTGGAGGTCCTATGGTACCTGAGGGAAGTCAATAAGGTCTGGTCGGATCGAACCCATTTCCTTAAAGTCATCTAAGAGGTTTAGTCACATCATAGTGGACGTCCACTCATGTTTACCCTGGGCAAGCCGGTAAAATTGGGTAAATGTGCGAGGAGGCGTTACATACATACAGACACACACACAAACACACACACACACACACACACACACACACACACACACACACACACACACACACATATACATATATTCAACATACGATTTAGGTAAATGTCCCTTCATGGTTGCACCACATGTATACGCAAAACAATACAATTTTAGTCCTTGTTTTCCATATCCATTAAAAACAAGAATGTGACATAATCCATTAAATGCAAGCAGTATTAAAATACTTATCTTTAATTCTACATGGAAAGTAGGTCTAGGAATATGACTTTCCACCCAACGATAGACAAATACAATCATTGTTACTTGTAGTTGACACCCCTGACCCAAATTCCAGAGTATAAGGGGGAATGATTGCTTCTAGGACCAAACATAATATGCCAGTTAAGTCAGGGACTCCATAGAAGCTCTAGCCTCAATCCCAACAACTGTTTTCTTCTTTCTTGCCTGCACATGGATTCTAGAGTTGCCCAAACTCACCCCCAAGTGCACATATAGAGAATTCTATAATCCATAATCCATATTCACCCCCTCCTAGGGAGTCCATAATCCACTGTACCAATTAGGGCGGTAACAAAAGACTGTGATCAATCCTATCTCTGTTTCGACTTCAGGATGGTCTCCCCCCAAGTTGTTATATGGCTCTATAGTTCCTATCTCAACTCACAACCTCCAGGGTCCAAATAACCAATCCAATTCTCTTCCCTTCTCTTCTATTCTCTTTAAGCTATCTGCTGCAAGTTTATGTTAAAGGCCTGGTTCCCAGTTACCTTCTTAGTCTCCTTTTAAGAAAGTGTCTCTATTCTCCTCTTCCAAAAAATTGAATGGGCCTTTGTTCCTTATTCCACCTATTTGAATGCCTTCCTCATTTTTTTGTAAGGCCTCCCCTGCTTGTATCCTCATCATTCGTGTTCTTTTGGTTTCATTTTTTTTCAATGCCCATGATCAAAAAAAATTTCCACCTTATTTACTAATTCGTCTTTCTCGTTTGCAGTTTTGCAACTTGTTCATAAATTCCCGCCCCCCTTTTTTGTAGTGTTTTCTTAAGAAGCAAGGGCCCGATTACTTTCCATTATCCCATTTAATTTCAGGAGACAGTTCATTAACTCCTTACACTAGCTAGCCATTAATGGTTGCCTTTTCAATCTAGGTTTCTCCTTGGTACAAAAAACCATAACATCCCAAGGAACAATTCTCCACCCCCAACTTTGGAATCTATGTCCCTTGATCTAGTCCCCTCTTTCTTGAATTTGAAACTTGCATGAAATTTATATTAAATATATTACACAGCTTATACGAGAACCTTGGGTGGGGTTGTCACAAGTAATGTATAATATAAATAAATTAATTTCAAAAACATAGTGTGGAAATTATAAAATTATATTCTAAATTAAAATAAGAAGTCATAAAATATAATTTAGTTCATCATAATGTGGACTTGTGATCTAAGAGTCCTCATGTACAATAGAAGAGGATATATATATATATATATATATATATATATATTCTTAAAAATAAAATAACAAATGATAGATGAATCAACAATTTTCTCATGTTGTTTGCTAACAATTAGTAAACAATTAATCACTCATACTTAATTCTAAAGCACTTATTAACAACTAAAACTAAAAATGTTTAATAATTCCAAAATTATTTCCATATCAAATATCATCAATGATATTCCAAATCGATGGCATTTCTCGATGATCATGAATTAATGTAAATCAAATGGTAAAATATAAATTATGTCATAGAAACAATGTAACAAAAACATCATAGTGGTAGTGGTAGTGTAACAACAACTATGTAGCTAAAATTTCATAGTATAAAATTTGTAACAATACCAACATCCCAATAGTTTAACAACAATTTTGTAGCAGTAACTATGTAACAAAAATAGTGTAGCAGCATCAACATTGTAACAAAAAAAGGCATTACTATTATTGACCTGACTTCCATGGTCCTTCCTATAAATGGGGTCTTAAGAATTTCTCATTTCTAAAATTTCTCAAAAGTCAAAATAAACATATCTCTTATGTCCGGCTGATAAAGAGATTTATGGCAATATAAATTTTATCAAATTTTGACACCCAAATTAGAATCTATGGCCATTTTAAAATTGATCATTAACCCCTTTCCATGTTAGTAGAGCATTTCCACGTGGCCCCTTAATAGTGCCACATGTCAACCTCACATTAGCTAGAGGGTTCACATCATCACACCCTACCCATAACATGCTGTAGTGGTACAACTGACATCACCTCTGCCGAAGGACCACCAAATTTCCCCTTAACTTGTCACACCACCTTTTCCTTGTTAAACGTGTTTTGCTGTGTATCAAACCTTACATCATAGTTTTCAATCTACCAAGTCTCTAGGATGAGATAAACTCCTTTTGAATGAGAGAAAGAAAATATCACCTTTGTCTCTCAGTCTATATCTACCTCAGATCACCGCATAGTGCCTTGAACACATATTCCCCAAGATTCCAAGGCTCAAGGTATGTGATGAGAAATGTTGTCGTTTGCTATTGGGGATAGTTCCATCCCTCAACCCAATCAAACTTAGATCATTCTTTCCACAACACGCTTCAACTATTCCACAGTGCAAGACCCCCAAGGTCTGCAATGGAAAAATATCTATCATTTTTTGGGAAATGTTCATCTTGGCCTTCATTAATCTCACTCTCCTTGCTACGTCACACTCAACGGCTCCTCTTAAGGTTCTAAAAATATGTAATATTGATGTCATGATTTCCATGGGGCCCTCTTCGAGCCTGGCACGTGTCACCCATTTATGGGCCATTTGGACCTCCAACATGGCCATTGGAACCTACCATGTGACACACCACTCACGAGCAATGTCACCCCCGAATCCACGTCACTGCCATGCCACCTGGTCCAAGCCAAAGTCCCACCATGGTCATGGCCCCTTTGCAAATGCGTCATTCTTGATATAAATTTCTCAACCCCCTTTTCTTTTCAGTTTCAAGGCTACAAAAATTCCATTGTGAAGCCCAACTATGGGCCTCCATGTCACCTCAACCTGGTCTCCCTTGGAACTACAACAAAAGGCACAACCCCCACTCAGGCTCAAGACCAAGATGGCCCGTAAAACATTATGTTTTATGACAATAATGTACCACCATCAACTGCCACCAAATTCTTGCCTCACCTATTACCATGTGTGTGCACCACGATCCCTTGCGAGGTCCAAGTGGTTGAGACTCCCATTAGGGGAATTTTGAGGTCTAAAATGGGCCTCCTAAGGAAATTATAAAATAATAGAGGAAATAATAAAATAAGATTTGATTACATCATCAAATTTTTGAGGGAAAAATGAAAAAACTATTTTTTCAACTCATATGTTCAACTTATCTCCCAAAGTTTTTACTCAAATTTTGAGTGGGAGCACTCGTTGGATGCAAAATTTAATTCCTCATCCAAGGAGTACCCATGTTGCACACTTTCGATGGGTCCTGCTATACGAAAAATGAGAAATACATAAAAAAAAACGTGATTGTAATCATGTTTTTTTTATGTATTTCTCATTTTTCATGTAGCATGGTCCATCGAAAGTATGCAACATGGGTACTCCTTGGATGAGGAATTAAATTTTTCATCCAATTAGTACTCCCACTCCAAATTTGAGTAAAAAAATTGGGAGATAAGTTGAAAATACATGTTGAAAATGTAGTTTTATTATTTTATTGTTTTTTAATGTTTTTACCCTTTTACTTAAAAAATGGTGAATCATCCCCCATGGTTGACATAATCATCTTGAATCCTATTGGTTCTTATAAATTTTAATTTTGTTGTACATTTTTCTTATGAGGCCCATTTTATACCTCAAAATTCCCCTAATGCATGAAGGCATCATGCTAACATCTCTCACCTTGCATTTTTCCATCTTTACTTGGCCTTATTAACAAGTATTATCACTGGGGTGCAACAATAATTCCACATGTTATATAAAGGAAAAGGCCTACGATTATATTCCTCAATGCTTAGAGAGTTTAAGGGGAAACCCACACATATGCCTACACACACACACATAAGTATCGACATTCTCAATACTAACACTACTATGAGTCCCTCCTCAGCTCTAATTTATATATTATTGAATATTATTCTAGGCTCTCTCGACATAGCCATTGTGTCCTATCTCTCCTTAGCTTGGACAAGCACTCAGGCCGACTCTCATATATATATATATATATATATATATATATATATATATTAAAAATTTCTTGACCTAGCCTTCATATACTTATAACTTCAATTTTAGCTATCTCTCTTTAGCTATAATTAATTAACAATGTCTCTTAGGCACACTCCCTTCTTAGTATTTATACAGAGCCTACTCAAGGGACTCTTAACCGTTATAGAGAATTAAACCATCCAAATTCCACAACAAGTTATTGTAAGCATGGAAGATATTATAGGGAGTCTCAAGATCTCATTCCATGAAAATTTCCCATTAAAACATTCACTTGAAACATACAAGGAAAAAACTACACATATTCGATGTACATGCAAGAACACAACAACATAAAAAAATTACACTGATATCACAACCATTGCATGCTTTAACTAGCCTTCCTATGAATTTTATGTCATTCCATGATAAAGAAGGCACTGACCATCAATGGAAAACAAACCAAAGAAGAAATGTTAACAATTAAGTACCATACATATAAACAACATCCCCCAATCCATAGAGGCTCCTTGCCACTTACAACAGACAGCCACTGGATTCCCGTACCCTAATCAACAAATTTACATATGTATATAAACGCCCCAACATTGAGTTGGATTGTGCCAATGCTAGGAAAATACATGCAACATAGGACTCCCCAAAATTCCTTATGACATATGAACATCAACATAAGTATCTCCTTCCAAGTATGTAAAATAAATTCATTTGACCAATAGTTATAATATACCGCAAATAACCATGCACACTATTGGGTGCAGGAATTGCACTTAATCAAACCCCTCAACACTTAATTGTAAACCCAGGGGATTCGTAAATTTAGAGACGAAGCAAAGGAAATCCCAGAGATGGTATGAATATTTCTAATATCAAATCCTACATTTTAAAGGAAAAATTGCAGAATTAAACTTTAGAGAAAAAGGCAACTCAAACCATCAAAACAATCTGAGGCTAGAACAAAAACAAATGTACTTGCAAGAGAGATTCGGAAATAAAAAGAAGGCAATTACTATAGAGGGATATTGATCATCTACTGAGAATGTGTTTTCTTTAGCAAAGACACCTTAGCAGTCTTCAACAGATGGACCCTTTCAAATATGCTCATGTAAAGATATCCATCCCACAAGAATAGATCTTGCACTAGTGCAGTATTCTTGCACTAGTGGAGGAACAACGATCTATGTAGAAGGTGTAAAGTAATGTTCGTACCAAAAATTGTTTTCTTTGTGAAAGGGCCCTGAACTTTCTCAAGTCCACAACACTCAGATCTGGTACCAAGAAACTGGTTCTTGAACTTGATCTGAGCTTCTTACACTTTAAATTTTAGTCCTTGAAATCAATGATTAATTACTGCAAGTGTTATGAAACCAAATTGCTTATGAGAAAGATGAATATTTGCAGGGAATAAGGAAACGATATTTTCAATTAAAATGTAACTGAAAGCAAGAAATATTTTAGAAGTAAACTAAAGAGACTTGCTACATCACACTATCCAGCACTGGTGCAGAGACAGTTCTCCTGCTTGCACCATGCGGAGAAAATAAACCAAACATGTATAAAGTGAATAGCACACCAACGTGCACTGGTGCAGGTAATTTCTCCTGCTCAAACCAGGCGGAGAAAATAAACCACATGTGCAGAAAGTGAATGGCACACCAACGTGCACTGGCACATGTAATTTCTCTTGTTCAAACCAGGCGAAGAAAGCAAATTTAAATTCAGATGAAGAAAAGGAAATTTAACTACTTCACACTGTAGATCTGCTTTCACTCAAACAGAAATTCAAATGCTATAAATTAAATCACACTTAGCAGACATAAATTGCAAGAACAGAAAGGAGGGAGAACGTGCTCGGTTGGCTGGGCCCTAGCCAACCAGCACGTTTCCCTTTCAAATGGAAACACTACTCAGTATTGAATCAATTCATCAACTGTTTAAGCATGAAGAAATAAAATCCATGAAGAATAAGGCGGAGCTCTTCTTATTAAATCCTCAAAGAAAATACATGCATGGTTACATATCCAGCCCAGATTTGGGCAATAACAAAAGACATGCTTGTTACCGCCTCACTGGTTCTATTCTCCGATCTATTCTCTTAAAACTTTTCACTTCCTTCTACGTGCATCATTCCTCCTTTTATAATCTTCATAATGATTAAAACAAATCGTTCCTTTGCAAGGAATATGGGGATTTAATCCCAACCAAGTCTAATATAGTACAACTGTTCCCCTATTAAAAGAATTAAATATTTAATACGAATTTTCCAATTCTGGGATTTTTCTAGAATTATGGAAAATTTGGTAATTTTAACAAACTACCTTTAGAGCCCCCTTCGTATCTCTTCAACCATTACGTATTTTTGAAAACGGCCCACTTACTACTCAATTTCCTACACTAGGAAAAAAACCCATGTCGTGGAATTTCTTTATTTATCTTCATCTACACGAAAACCAAGGCAGAAGTTGGCAGTCTGAAAACTGTTGACTGTGTTTTTTAGAATTATGGAAAAAACAGTCTTTTTTTATAAAAGTGCTTCAAAGAACTGTTCGTATCTTTTGGAATACTTTGAATCTCAGGAAACAGTTTCATTTATGGGTAATTGGTTATATTTGTGAAAAACCTATTCGCTTGGATTTCCATAATTCACCTCCATTTGCATAAAAACTGAGATCAAACTTGGCCAATTAGGAATTATGCAGATTTTGAGCAGACTTATTAATTTGCAATGTTGGTGCAGGAATGTGTTCCGGTACTAGTGCAAGAATGTGTGGTGCAAGAACTTCGCCTCTATAAGAATAGGCATATAACCAACTTTGTAAACCTGGAAACACACAAACTATTATTAAATATGCCTTTAATGTTTAAATCTGATTAAAACAAAGGAATAGAAAATACTTACTTATTATCTCCAAGAATGCATAAAACTATGACAATGACTATTCAAGCTAAACAAAAGCATGCGTGATTTCGAGTAAAAAGTGATATAAATGAAGGAAAAACAGAGGCCCAACACACACAACCATACAGACATCCATACAACTATTAAGGAGTCAACAAGCTTCTAGGATCACAACAATAGGTTGTCCAAACCTTCAATATACAAGATCGAAACACATCTAATGTCAAAGCATCAAATAATTCATATAATTACACAGAGAATGTGGAAATTCTCATTCACCATACATGCTATATAAAAACAATACAATCATTTTAATGAAATAGCATTCACATCAACATAAGTAACCCACTTATCTTGTGTTGTAGATGAATCTGGAAACTGCGATTGGGACTCTAAATCTCCACCCAATGATAGGCTGGTCATAATTTCTTATAGCCAGACACCCTTGAGCCTAACTCAGAGCTTGTGAATGGAACTACTCAAAGATATCCACTAGTAAAATTCCCATCCATTTGGAAACTCTGAGTCCACAAAGTCTCCACCTAATGTTCACCAAAGTCCAGGGCGTTAGTCCCCACCTGTGATTTTCCCATAGCTCAAACTTTTGTCTCCTCTTTCTAGCCTTGTGGAAATCCATCTTCTTGAGCTTACTCATGATTTTTCTCAACAATTCTTCTCTTGTCCTTGTTCCCTTATCCTTCCGTTGTGTCTTTCCTCCCATGCCCCCTCTCCCTTTGGCTTTTCTTCATTGTAACCCATTACTGTCCTATGGAATGTTTGACCCGGGGATGTCTATCATGATATTGTTATGGCTTGTCCTCTCTCCTCAGTGCCCATACACATCATTTAATTCTTGTGTGGCATTATATTTTTCCTCGTCAACACTCCATGCCACCATTTTTAATGCCTATTGTCCGTGCTCATGTCTCCTTCTCCAAGTAGTGGTTCCATACAAAGTCTTTAATGGATGTTTCCTGCTATGCTTACCCAAGGAGTTTTTTAAATCATAAATTATCTCAGATGATTTAATTACAAGCTCAACTCAGCAAGAAATACTCCCCCTTCACCTCCAAAATTTCTAAATTAGTGTCTCACTCGCCCGAGTCATCATTTTTATTATTAATTTACATCAAAAACAAAGGAATGATTAATTAATATTTACAAATGGGTGGAAATGGGGCTATTACAAACCCCACCCACTGATAGGAACATCATCCTCGATGTTCTGTTTTGAAAAAATATTTAATAGTGATATTTATAAACATAGCTCATTTACAAATTACAATTTACATTCAAATTTTCTTTCCCAACAACCTAAGGGGTATTTTTCCCATTAACGCAGCCATTTTCAGTGGCTCTTTTAATTTCATGGTGCTTCCACTGCACCTAGTCCAACTTTGGTGACTTTATTTTTTCAGTGTGCTACCTGCCACCTTGCGTAGTGTTGCTTTCCACAATGCTCAGTGCTCCTTAAAAAAATGTATTTTGATCATTGTTGGCAAGGACACACTTAATGTGACCAGATATTCCAATACATCATGCCCATGATTTTTTTTAAACCCAATCATTTTTCAAATTACAACGTCCCATTTTATGCTTCCCAATACCTTGAGTGATCTAGTTTCTCTTTCATTGCAGTCACTCACCTTCCAAGTTCAGGAACCCCCTTTCCCTTGGAAATATTTCCTCGCATTGGAAGAGTTTCATAACCAAGGCATTTTATTACCTTGAAACATTCACATCCATCATGGCATTCTTCATGGAAATCAATGATCAATATTGGGTTCTAGTATCCCCACAATGGCCCTATATGATGCTACATACTTTACTATCTTTAAGCTACCACATTTTAACATTTTAGCCAAATTCATTCACCCAAGTCGGGTAGTTCAATGTCCTTACCAAATTATAGGCACATAGATTCATGAGATTTATCATAAATAAATTTCCAAACAACTTAAATAATACCTCTACTAGCAGATTTATTCATGAGGTTATTCATGTAATTTGATTTATTTTAGATCAAAACAAAAATCATATTACTCCACAATTTTAACTCACCACAAATCAAAATTATAAATTACAATAAATCAAGAATTCAATTAATTCATTAAATGGAATATCTAACACTTATCTCTAATTCTCTCTTTTCTTCTTTGATCCCTCATACTAAGTGGTTTTTCATGCTCGTATAACACCAAACAATGCTCACAAAAATCCACGTAGATCCCCTTCTCTTTGTCTTTGACTCTGTAATGTTCAAAATTTTGCAATAAGGTAATTGGAACATTAATTTTTCTTTTATGATAATAAAAGGGAATAAAATGGGTGAGGGAGCCCATTTAGCAGAAAAATAAACTCTCCTAAGGTGCAAGAGTCACTTAAGTGGCTAAATTTGGCATTCCCTAGTATGAAAAGGGCCAAAAGAAAGTTAACTAGACCATGGTTGACCAAGTCAACAACATGGATTAGAGGAGAAGCTTGCTCATGAAGACTACGTAGTTGGAAAGGAGGGAAATTTGAAATGAGAAGAAACCCTAATATGAGTGGGGTCCATGGAAAGGAAGCATTCCTTGCATAAAAAGGTGAAGGAAAGCCATTGTTCATTTCATGCTTGAGAATTCGATTTTGCAGCTCTCTTTAGTTTTTCAACTGAGATAGCTTGTGTTGCTTAGCACAAGGGAGATTTTTGTTTAGAAGTATTCTCTTCTTCCTTGGGAGACCTTGGAGCAGCTGTTCTTCATCTTCCTCACATCCAGGCTTGAGGCCAAAGCCATCTCTTTCAGCTACAATGTTTCTGTTAGGCAGATTCAATGGAGTTGCCGGAGGTAGCAGTGAGGGATCATCATCCCACCATTTCCTGAGCTAGTTTTTAAGAGGAGGAGTTCTCCTTCCTCTAAGAAATCAGAAAAGGACATTCCTGGAGCTTTATTGAAGGTTTTGGCATAGGGCCAAGTGTTTCATCTCATCCCCAGCGCAGTCAAGCCCTCTTACAGTGTTATTTTTAGAGGGTATTTGCAGGAGGATCCACCATGGGGATTGGAGAGTGTAATCTTTAGTAAAAGGGGCAGCCTTTCACTTAGAAGATCATTGGAGGAGGTTTCTATATTGTCTGCAGCATCTTTCCCCTTCTCCATTCATGTATTATTGTTGAGCCACAGTAACTGCCCAGCTACTCCGGCATTTTTGTATTATATCATTTTGTACATGTATTGTAGCCAATCCTTCTAAGGATTGATAGTTAGTTATTTTTAGGGGTTTAGAGCTTGATCCCCCATCATTTCTTGAGCTGATAATGATATATCATCATATTTCATAGTATATGTAGTAGTCTCCTCATGTAACTGCGTAGTAGTGGCTAAGGAAGCAACTTGTAGCAGTGTAGTCTTGAGTTTCCACGCATATTATGAATTGAGGCTATCTTGAGAATTTTCTTCCTCAAGGTTTGTATATTATCTGTTGTTGCTACTTATATATCATATTTATACTCTTCTCACATTTTATGAGCAGTATTTCATTGTTGCTGTTGTTCATTATCGAGGTTTAGGTGTTGCTATAGCTCATCTCTTTGAGCAAGGATCTTCCTGAAGGAAGAAATATTTGCATAGCTATAGGCAGAGTCTGAGTAAGGGCCAGGAAGCCTCCAGTTCTCATCCTCTCTTTATAGGTGAAATAACTGGTAAAATCCCTCTCAGTCCATCTATGACATAACCTTGTTAATATTTTCGACAAAGGAAAATTTCAGTGGTGAAAAATTCTGTTGATTTCCATTCGGAACATTACAGTGGTATCAGAGCTTCGAACTTGGCTCAGCCTGTGAAGTCTGAATTTAAAAGAAGAATAGGCCAAGATGATGCAGAGGATGAGATTAATCTCATCAATTTTTAGATCCAGCAACAACCTCTCCAAGGAGGTTGAGGAGACAGAAAAAGGAGAAGAGGAAGGACCATGCACTTCCTATTCTCACAGAGGAGGAGAGCAAAAGCATGAAGATCACTTGGAATCTGAAGTTTTAAGTGGGTACCTTGTTGAATATAGAGAAAACCCTAGAGTCTTCCAAAAGACTCTATCTTTCCCTCACTATATTCAGCAGAAGGAGGAAAGGAGACTGTACATTCATGGGATGATGAAAGGCAATAAATTTCTATTGTCTACATTTGATGGGTCACTCACATGTGCAGCAGAGGCTTGGGTGAAGAAGCTGGAGGCTTTCTTCCTACTACATCTTGTGGTAGACAGAGAGGTTGTAGTAATTGCAGCACTGCACCTTGAGGGAGAAGCATAGGCTTGGTGGTTCATCCATGAGAGGCATGCAAGGGTTTCTGCTCTTACTGATTTTATCATATATTGATCATATTATTTGGCCAAAAGAGGGAGGAGCCCTCACCACCAGAAGAAGAGGCACATGCCTGCGCTGTCACAATCAGGGAGGAGCAACCTCCATCTTCAGCAATTGAGGCAACTAGCACAGTTGGGGAAGAGATTCTTGCAGCCACACAAGAGTCTCCAAAAAATTTCAAACGTATGCATGAATTTCCATTTTATGATTCAGCACATTCTATGAGAGATTGCATACTATTGCATGCTGACTATCTTGAGGAGGAGACTTCAACAGTGCTGTGCCACCTTGATTTTATCAAGGGAGGAAGGAACCCTTATCATCCTCATGCACCATAGATGAGCCATGCACCACACATGAGGTTAGGGGTTGAGATATGGATCATGGAGAGGATTGCATTTCAATGTCCCATGAAATGCAAAGGTGATAATATGTTTTGGGATGATGGCAGCTCTTATTGGGGAGGTGCCAAGTTGCAAGAAGACGAGAAGCATCCACTAGGAGCTGAGTGGATGTGGATGGGAGGCAAGAGGATGGTGAGCCTCTTGCAGATCTCTGATACAGAGTAGCAAGAATCCATGCTGTGTTGTTTTCTCTTGGGAGAGTTTGGCCAACATGTGACCTACTCCTTTTCATGGGGTTTGATAAGGAAGAGGAGTGGCAGGATAATTTCACTAAAGAGCAGAGCCTTCTGGATGAAGTGTTCCCAGAAGAAATGTGGAGGATCCATAACCCACAAGTCCTAGGATCATTTCACAATTATTTCTCTTGATGAACAAAGAGGAGAGCATGGGTGCATCATGATGGGATGGCATTTATATTACCACTCATTATGTTCCCATTTCAGATTGAGTATGGTGGAAGTATGGAGGAGCAGAAATGTTCTTGTTGCTCAGGCTTTGTTTGGATGTTGCGGGAGTAAGAGGATTGCTCTTTGACATTATATGCCCAGGCAGCACCTTCTTCATGGGAGGGGCTCTACATTTGCAGCAACATGATGGGAGGATTCTTTGACAAGATTCATGTCAAAGAGGGGAGCTTTGAGATCAGAGTGGCCCTACTCCAAAGGCCAGCAGCGCTGTCACTAGGAAGCTTGGATTACTTGCTGAGGTGTTCTCAAAACCACTTCACAAGTGATGTGTCTTGGAGGCATGTAGGAGAGGAGGATGAGGAAGTGATGGATGGTAGCATCCCTTGCTATGTTTTGATTATCTTGGCTTGGGCTCACAAGCACAAGAAGAGACACCTACATGCAACAACTTTGGATTCTTCTTTCCGGCATTCTCATGCATACTATCTACTGATGGAGGAGTCCACTTGGGAGGGCTTTCTGATGGAGGCATATCAACATATGGCTAGATGCATAGCCCAAGAGATGATGAGGTGGTTGGAACAACCACTCCCCTACTATGTTGTAGTAAGGGGAACTTTTCACTTGAGCCATTTCAGCTCAAAGACCAAAGTGCATGATGAGGGAGGTAACTATTTGTTTCATGTTTTGCACTCTCTTTTCTATATGAGAAGCATATTATACCAAGGAGAATATTTCCTTCTTGTCCACTATGTTTTGTTATGCTCATGGTCTCTTGCAGCAAATATGATGGCTATTCTAGCAGTGGATTGTGGGGGAAAGCCACATGATTTCTGGTTTACACCCATTGCACCATTTTTTACTTTCATGCATACATCTTTTGAGATTATTGTGGCAGCTAACAAGTGGCTGGGAGAGAACTTGTTAATTTCTATTTTGATGTAGGCAAGGAGTGCACCGCGCAGGTCCCATTGGTGGGGTAATGATCCACTTTTTGGTTGTCACGAGACAACTTGCTTCTATTGGTTTTTGCTTCCATGCATTGCAGATTTTTCTTGGTACATGGAGAGCTTTGCTTGGAAAGTGGGACATGAGTTGATGATGCCCATTGGGAGTATGATTCTCCCTATTTTACATGTTGTATGTTTCAGGAGAAACAATGGGCAGCCCATGATTTCCAGGCTTCACCTCTTTCCTTCATGTGGGAGGAGCTATTTAGAGAGTCCGAATTTTTGAAGGAGGAATTTCATGGATTATATGATTGATGGGGTGGCTTGGGTCTCTCTTGAAGACCATTTCATATCAGCCATATATCAACAGTAGCCCCTTGTGTATCATGAGGAGGGGAGAACTCATTGGGTGGATGTGCTCTTTGGGAGGAGAGACCTCCATTCTTTTTGTAGCACATGCTCCAAGGGGAGTATGGGAGATGATATGGTCACCATGTTCAGACATGGGTTTCTCTTGGAGGTGAGCCATATTATTGGTTGGATGCCATATGATGATGAATTCCAACTCATCACATATGAGATGATTTGGGCCAGCATGATTTGCAGTGTTGGAGAAGAGATCCTTGGAGATCTAGTCTTCATATTTCCACTTGAGGGCAAGTAGTTTACAGCCCAGGATCAGCATACACTCTTCACTTATCCTAAGCGGAGAAGAGGAAAACATGGGGTAGGCTATTTTGTCTACCAGGATCAGAATTTCAACCCACCTTTTATACTTGATCACAAGGTGGAGGAATATTTTCAGGAGTTTCCTAGTTGGAGGGTGACTCATTTTTCTTGGTTGATTGCTTGGGGATGGAGGATCTACATGAGGATACTTCAAACTCCATGCCTTGAGTGGAGGACCTTGTTTTTAGTTTATCCTTGCTCTTGCTTGAGGACAAGCAAGTTTTGGGAGGGGAGGACTGTAATGTTCCAAATTTTGCAATAAGGTAATTGGAACATTAATTTTTCTTTTATGATAATAAAAGGGAATAAAATGGGTGAGGGAGCCCATTTAGTAGCAAAATAAACTCTCCTAAGGTGCAAGAGTCACTTAAGTGGCTAAATTTGGCATTCCCTAGTATGAAAAGGGCCAAAAGCAAATTAAATAGACCATGGTTGACCAAGTCAACAACGTGGCTTAGAGGAGAAGCTTGCTCATGAAGACTGCACAGTTGGAAAGGAGGGAAATTTGAAATGAGAAGAAACCCTAATATGAGTGGGGTCCATGGCAAGGAAGCATTCCTTGCATAAAAAGTTGAAGGAGAGCCATTTTTCATTTCATGCTTGAGAATTCGATTTTGCAGCTCTCTTCAGTTGTTGAACTGAGATAGCTTGTGCTACTTAGCATAAGGGAGATTTCTATTTATAAGTATTCTCTTCTTCCTTGGGAGTCCTTGGAGGAGTTGTTCTTCATATTCCTCACATCCAGGCTTGAGGCCAAAGCCATCTCTTTCAGCTACATCATTTTTGTTGGGCAGATTCATTGGAGTTGGTGGAGGTAGTAGTGAGGGATCATCATCCCGCCATTTCCTGAGCTAGTTTTGAAGAGGAGGAGTTCTAATTCCTCTAAGAAATTAGAAAAGGACATTCTCGGAGCTTTATTGCAGATTTTGGCATAGGGCCAAGTGTTTCATATCAGCCCCAACACAGTCACTCCCTCTTACAGCGTTATGTTCAGAGGGTATTTGCAGGAGGATCCACCATGGGGATTGGAGAGTGTAATATTCAGTGAAAGGGGCAGCCTTTCACTTAGAAGATCATTGGAGGAGGTTGTTATATTTTCTGCTGCATATTTCCCCTTCTCCATTCATGTATTATTATTGAGCTGTAGTAGCTGCCCAGCTACTCCGGCATTTTTTTATTATATCATTTTGTACATGTATTGTAGCCAATCCTTCTAAGGATTGATAGTTAGCTATTTTCAGGGGTTTAGAGCTTGCTCCCCCTCATTTCTTGAGCTGATAATGATATATCATCATATTTCATATTATATGTAGCAGTATCCTCATGTAACTGCGTAGTAGTGGCTAAGGTAGCAACTTGTAGCAGTGTAGTCTTGAGTTTTCATGCATATTTTGAATTGAGGCTATCTTGAGGAGTTTCTTCCTCAAGATTTGTATATAATCTGTTGTTGATACTTATATATCAGATTTATACTCTTCTCACATTTTATGAGCATTATTTCATTGTTGATGCTGTTCGTTATCGAGGTTCAGGTGTTGCTGTAGCTCATATCTTTGAGCAAGGATATTCCTGAAGGAAGAAATATTTGCATAGCTATAGGCAGAGTCTGAGTAAGGGCCAGGAAGCCTCCGGTTCTCATCCTTTCTTTAGAGGTTAAATAACTAGTAAAATCCCTCTCAGTCCATCTCTGACATAGCCTTGTTAATATTTCCGACAAAGGAACATTTCAATGGTGAAAAATTCTGTTGATTTACACTCGGAACATTACAGACTCACATGCACTGAATTGGTTTCCAAACTTGGTAAGCACACAATGGTGTATATGCTCCAAATAATCTTCAAATTTGTCTTTTATTCACGCACACTGGATTTGTTATCAAACTGATCAAGCATGTACTAGAGTGTATGCTCCACATAGTTTTCAACTTTGTTTTGATTCACATGCACTGGATCAATTGCCAAACATAGAAAGCATCGAATGGTTTCCTCTTTGTCTTTGATTCACACACACTATATCATTTTCCAAACTTGACAATCACCTAGTGGTCGATATGCTCAAATAAGCCCCCTATCACTTTCTTCCCTGCAAATTTGAGTAATACCAATCTCGCTAGTCTTTTGTAGATATGAATATACTTACCATCACACCTCCATCACCGCAGCTTCCACAAAATAAATATATCACACAAAAACATGTATATCATAGACACAATATATATATATATATATATATATATATATTTGTGTGTGTGTGTAAGCACAATTTACACATCAAGACAACTTCCCTATCATAGCACCTCCCAAGCTTAGGCAATCCCGTATCCTGGGTGGTATACCTATCCAAATATCATCCCAGGAAACCCCCAATTCAGGTGTTCTGCCCGTATGTATTGTAAATGATAGCATATGTGCCTCATCCTTTGACCAAGGATCCAATTGGTAGTTAAGATAACTCCTAACATAACCTTAAGAATTTTGTGTTCATAAACATAACATAAACATAGATATCATAGTCTCATGATAATAAAATCATTAATCAATAAGAATTTCCTCTTGATCTATATATTCATCACAAAACCAAGAATCTCATTGGATATCTCTATTATTTTATCCCAATCATGCCATTCATATATGCCACAAATTCCTGAGTACAATTAATCATTCTTCCACAAGAATGATCCCTGACAAGAACCTATCAATCACAATGGAATTTTTGAACATTCATTTATTCATCACATGTCCATAATCATAACACATACTCACATTATCAATTAAAAACAAGGTTAAGTTCAAACATCCTATAGTTATGAAAAAAATACATAAAATTGAAACAAAAGTTTCCATTTCATCTTAAGGAATTATTCCGCTGAATTCATTTCTTTGTACCTTTTACCTTGTTGCCATCATCAACATCCTCAATTGATATTTTTTGTATTTAAATACACAATAGTCTATTAGACTCAAAATTTCTTCAGTCTTGCTATTCACATTTTAAATTTTTAGCCTAGATTTATTTCCTTTGTACATGCTCACTATCACACTTGGGAGAAACGTTCCAACAATGGCCATTTACGACCCACGTGCCCAATGGTGTTCCATGTTTCCTAGAACCCATTCGATAATCTCAACATGTTATCAAACCATTGCAATAACAGTCTTTATTTTTTTTCCATCTACATCTTCATAACGTTTTTAAGATAAGTAGCTTATCTTGCTACTATGATGGTTTTCAACCAAATACCTATAGGCTTGAAGGACATAATTCATTCCTTCTTTGTGTTATTCCACCAAGA
Source organism: Pinus albicaulis (assembly GCA_034641835.2). Lineage (NCBI taxonomy): Eukaryota > Viridiplantae > Streptophyta > Pinopsida > Pinales > Pinaceae > Pinus > Pinus albicaulis. Next base: position 694,107,105 of record CM076575.1, read on the forward strand.
ATGCATACAAATGTATCTTGGTCATGCCAAGTGTTGTATCTTAAGATAAAATCCCTCAGTTGTGAAAGGAATCAGTGCTTAAGAACATTTTAAAAGTGTGTCACAGGTATGATTTTAGCATGAGGTATTTATTCTATCCCTCTGGGAACTAGTTTTATAAAACCCTTAATGATCTAGAATAGTAAAATATTTCACAATGCCATTCACTACTGATATCTAAATGGAAAGAAGAACTATAGGGGAAACTCAAAATGATATGCTAAGGAGAAGAATCTACCACTTTAAAGTTTCAGAAGAAATTCATGGAGAGAGATGAAAATTCGAAATAATATGATGTAAAAACATAATATATTACTTTAAAGTTTCATCAGAAGTTTGTGAAGAGAGGGGAAACTCAAAATGATATGCTAAGGAGTGGAATCTACCACTTTAAAGTTTCAGAGAGAATTAATGAACAAAGAAAAGTTGGAGTGAAGGAGCCCAAATTAAGGTTATTTAACTCTTACCCATATGTAATTGAGAGACCGAGTGCTACATTACATCACTTCATTCAAAGAGGAAGGGACACAAAATGGCACAAGAAATACGAATCCCCATCAACAGTTGCAGGAAACTTGTTGCTACTTTCATTTACCAATCAGAAACATAGGTATAAAATGTAATCCCCAAGAGGTCTAGAACTAAGAACCCTCTTTATTTCTTTCTCTCTTGCTTATATACATCAAAAATAGTTTGTAACTTCTCAAGCTTCTTAAAACTCCTAAACTGCCTAAACTATTAAAATAATTATTAAATTGCAATTGAGGACACCATTGTAGCTTCGATCATAACAAAGAAATCAAAATAAAATTGGAATATAATCCCTTTGCTGAGTCTGATTTTTTGTTGCTATGACTCCTTCCGTTTCGGCTGTGATGTCCTAATAGTATGCACAAATGCATCTCCACCTGACTCTACCCATGCCTTTGTGTTTCGAGCGCTTTCATCATGTCACCTGCTACACGACTTTGCCTCTTCTGCGCGTGCCTGTTGTGTTTAGTGTTATCTTCTCCTTTGCTCTATGTCGGGTCACTTACTTGAGTCTCTCTGCCCACGTTCATAATTTCTTCCATTATCAAAGTGTTTCACCAACTTTATGTTATAATCCTCCTTTCTTCCTCCGATGCGATTTAACACAAGAAATGCCTTACCTCCAGATTTGAAAACTTTTGGAGTTCACTTCTGAAACCACATCGCATCTGCGCTAACATCGCACTTCGCATTTCATTGTTTTTAACTTTTCTTTAGCACTTAACCTTTAAAACTTGTGATTTGCGCTATGTGATCAGGTCCCACTGCATTGCACATCACACTTTGGTGATTATAATACATACCACTTGCACTTAACTTTAAAAATTGCGATGTGCGGTATGCGGGTCAGGGCCACATCATTTGCCACATCACCTTTCCATGTCACTGCCATGTCATATTGCCACATCATCGCATATCACACTTTGGCGAATTTTACATTTACCTCCACACTTATTCTTAAAAAATTGCAATTTAATATCCGTCGTCCATCTCTCCGCTCCAATTCTGCGCTTTGATCCTGGCCGTCTATTTTCCCTTTGCGCCTTCTCCAAAAATCTTAAGTTTCTAAGGAAAATACACCATTTCTATTCCTTCTCCGATTTGAGAGTAAAGGGCATGGGCTCCAGCTATCACCATGTAATGTCTTTATTGAAGCCTGAAACCACTTGCGGGGGCACTTAAGAGGTTTTTCTGAATTTGAAGAGAGTGTTCTCGCAGTTGATGTCAGCCATCGATTTGCAGGTGAGCGAATTTAATGAGACTGTTTGTGGGGGCACTCCTTGGTATAAATATCGTGCAAATCTTTCTCCTGGGTTGCCGTTGGATCTGGTTGCAATGAATACGAGCCTTCGCTGTACTCAAACTTGGAAGAATGAGAACCCTGACCGGTGTATAATTTTCTGAACTTTCCCATCGCTCCGACTCCCGAAATGTTTTGCACATGAATAAGCGCAACTTGACCCCTCTTGCACGCTTTTCTCTTTGCTTCTCCTTTGGCTTAAATTACACCCCCAATGCTGCTACTTCCTTGATTTTAGTTTTATTTCATATGTGATGACGAATCCTCGTTGAGCTTGTGGTTATGCTTTTGAGCATATTACAGGTCTTCCTAAAATTTTAACAACTTCTCTTCAATAACCTTGAATTGCGCAGAACATCTCTTCACTTTTAGGTGAGTCGAATTAGGCTACAAAACCAAGCATGCACTAGCCATTTCACAGTGTTTCACAAGGAATTTTCAAACCAAGAAATATATTTATTCCTTTACTCTATCATGGTACAAGGAATGATTTGTGTGGTGTATATATATATATATCATCCAGTCTCATACTTTAGAAACTTCCCCTTTGTGATGTTCTCATGGCTATCACATTATTTCCATTTTATTCTCATGGACCTAGCCATCCCACTTGGTTGTTTTGTTTCCTTTTCCTATCTTCCACTTCTCTCTCTCTCTCTCTCTCTCTCTCTCTCTCTCTCTATATATATATATATATATATATATATATATATATATATATATATATATCATCCAATCTCATAGTTTAGAAACTTCCCTTTTGTGATGTTCTCATTGCTATCACATCATGTCCATTTTATTCTCACATACCTAGCAATCCCACTTGGTTGTTTTTTTTCCTTTGCCTATCTTCCACTACCCTCTATTCATAAACAAGGTTTCACCTAGGTCATATATTTATGTTGGGTCCCACGCAGTGCTTCCCAAAGCTCCATTACTTTATGTTGTTCAGCAGTTGTCATTGATGTCAACCCAAGCAGCACCAAGGGCTAACCAAATATTCCATGTGAATTTTGACCTACCAAATTAATATATTCTAGGTAAATAATTATTTTTATGGTTTCTACTTGTTGAGATGTTTCTGTTGATATATGGCATGCCATGTAATTCTTCACGGTTTGAGAGATATTCATGTTTGAAGTTTGTACCCTCAGTTAGTGGGCTAAAACCCCATGGGGTTAGGGCATGGGTCATTGAAAAGTCATAATTAATATTTTTTATGCTCTTAAAATCCCTCCCACGTTCACTTGTTGAAGCCCCTCTCAACTTAAGAATTCATATAAATTGTGATCTTCATTTCCTCCTTATGCAAGGGATTCGGCCATATGAAACAGGTCATCGTGGAATTTTCGCTCTAATATTTTTTCTATGAAGGTTCAGAAGCTGAAATTGTTATGAGATGAATCAGAAATCCTAAGGAAGCTGCAGTAAAAATTTCAGATCAAGGTGCATAATAGTTTTGGATATATGATCTATGGAATTCAGGGTTTTTGCATGCTCCTAAAATTCATCTCAAAGAAGTGACCTTGGTAAAATCATCATAACTCTCTCTCTGAGTATCGGATTGGAATTCCATAAAAATTAGAAGATAGCGCACAGTCTGTAGTTTTTTATCTATCAATTTCAGAGCCAAATGAAGAAACAATGACACATGGCACGCCATACAAGTGCGCTCTGCTGAAACAGTCCATAATTAGGGCATTGTGAGAAATTGGGTATAAATCTCTCTTGAAGAATCCAAATTGGTTCAGACCTATGGCATTGGAAAGAAGAATCAGAGGACTACCATAGGACCAAGGATTGCAAAGGACCAGAGTTTCTACAGTAGAAAATAAAAGCAAGGTGCAGCAGAGGGTAGCATGAAAAGAGCAGCAACCAAGGTGCATAACAACAGTAAGAAGTTCATCATATGAAGTCTTCAAGTGGGCAGCATTGCATATAATCATTGTAAAGGTATCATTGTACTAATTCATTGTAAATGCATTATTGTAAAAATTTTACTAGTGTATATCTGCCAAGGGTTGAAGAGGCGGTGGATGGAGGTCTAGGATCATCATTAGGTGGTTGTGTCAAAGTTGGGGCTATGGTCTAGTATATATTCTTCTTCTACATAATTCTATATCATTTTAAAGTGGACCATTTTCCCTGGTACGAGAGTCCATTATTCTTTTATTCTTCTATAGGGTGGTAGGGTGGTGCTAGGGTGAGTTGTAGCTCATTGGGTGTTGGGACATCCATTCAGTTGAATACTGAAGAATCTCGGGCGTTGGAGTGTCCATCTAGTGGGATCTGGAGAAGAATGATTTTCTAGATTCTAGGAAGTTGGAGCTTTATTTTCAATTGGAGTTGAATATTAAAGAAATATTAGAAAAGCATTAGGTGGTTTTTGTTCCGAAGTGGGTTTCCACCTTAAAAAATGTGCTCATTTGTGTTCCTCTTGTTTGCTGCTATCATTGTACAAACACTGATAATAATTGAAGATTAACTAATGCTCTAATTGAAAGGAATATTGATTCACCCCCCCCCAGTATTTCCAACAATTGGTATCAAAGCTTGGTTCCTTCAATAACAGTTTAACAGCTAGAAGGAGGTCATGGAGCATACCAAGAATGGTGTACCTCTATTCAATGAAAATAATTATTCACTTTGGAAAGGAAGAATGGAGGTCTATCCCTTGGCACAAGGTTACGAAGTATGGGACATTGTTCAAAATGGATTTACATCAATCGCGGATGAACAAGGTAAGAAGAATTTGGTAAATGATGCAAAATAAAATAATATTATTATCAGTGGAATTATTGAATCTTCTTATCATAAGTTGTCGGGGTTGTAAAACCACCAAAAATGTATGGGACAAGCTTGAAAATATATATGCAGGTGACTCAAATGTCAAAGAAGCAAAGCTTCAAATCTATAGAGCAAAATTTGAGCAACTCAGAATGAAAGAAGATTGCAACATTGTTGCATACTTCCAATACGTTGATGAAATAACCAATACTCTGGACGGATTGGGAGAGCCAGTTGACGAGAAGACTATTATACGGAAGATTCTTAGAACGTTACCAGGGAGATTCAACCCAAAGGTATCGATCTTAGAATACAGTGCAAATCTGGACAAACTCAGCAAAGAGGAATTACATGGAGTTCTCATAGCATATGAAATGAGACTTGATGAAGAAGAGGGTACTTCGCATATAGAAACTACGTTCGTTGCATCTAAGAAAACCAATAATGATAAACAACCTTCAATTGAAAAGACATGCACTTGCAAGTGTGAAGAAAAGGGAGATGATGAAGAAGGTCTTTCAGATGAAGAATATGCTTACTTCATGAGAAAACTACAAATTGGTAAGGGAAAATTCAAAGGTAAACTTCCATTGATATGTTTCAGCTGTAATGAGGTTGGGCATTTTGCAGCAAAATGTCCAAACAAAAGTAATGGAAACTCAAAAAGAAAGAAAGGCTTTAAGAAATTCAACAAGAAAGGATCCAAAAGGAACTTTCTCTCTAAAGAAGATAGCTCATCATCCGATGAAGACAATGATAGTGAAGAAGAAGCAAATGAGAGAGTATTGTTTATGGCCAAGCACAATAAACCCAAGCACAATAAGCAAGAGGTATCAAACAATGAAGAAGAAGGATGGACCATAGACGAATTTTATGAGGAAGCAATCAAGCTTATAAAAGATCTCAAGGCGGAGAAGATCTGTTCCAAAACTCTTGAAGAACAAGTTCAAGGTCTCAAAATTGAAGTTGAAGAACAAAAATGCATTGAAGAGTCACTTCAAAATAAGTTGGAAGAAAGCAACCAAGAAAGGGAAGAATTAGAAGCCGAAGTAGTCTAGCTGTGTGAGGAAGTGAAGAAAGGAAAAACTATCCAAAACTATGCCAACAGCTCAAGGGCATTGGAAGAACTCATCAACAATCAACGATCTTACAACGACAAAACTGGCATCGGTTACAAAGAAGAAGAAGCAGGACCTTCTACAACAAAATACAATGAACCTATGAGATATGACATGCATGTAGACTTCATTGGACAAGATTCGCAAGAACAACCTTGGAAGACAATTCCTCGACGAAAATTTCCATCCAGGTACCAACATATTTTTTATGGCTACTATTATTCATGTGGAAAATTTGGTCATAAAGTTGTAGAATGTCGCACGTACCCTAGGAACGAATACAATTCCAGGAGATCTGTCAAATATGAACCTCCTAGGGCTCAACGAAACATCAATAGATTTGAACATTTAAGAAATAATATTGAATGTTACAAATGTCGAAACTTTGGACACATAGCCAAAGACTGCAGACTTGAAAATCCTCCGGAAGAATATTCGAAGCCACAGAATGAACGAACATGGAAGAAGAAGAAGAATGATAATTGTGCTCTCGCTCTCAAGGCTCAAAAGAACAAAGATGTGTGGTATGTTGATAGCGGTTGCTCAACACATATGACTGGAGATAGAAATAAATTTGTATCTCTGAAAGAGAAGAAGGATGGAACCGTGTCCTTTGGAAATGATGGATCTTCAAATGTTATAGGATTAGGTACTGTCACTCTCGGAAGCAAATATTCTCTAGCCAATAATGTTCTACTGGTTGAAAACATGAATCACAATCTGCTCAGTGTTGGACAAATGTGTGATCAAGGACACACAATACTATTCAACTCCACGAAATGTGAAATCAAGAAAGGCATGTATGGTGAAATTGTGGCTACAACAAGTCGAGCTCCAAACGACATATATGTTCTGGATGAAGAAACTAAAGCATGTCTAATAGCTAAAGAGGATGATACAATAATTGGTAGCAATGATGATCGACTAAGTAAGAAGTTTGCTACAAAGGTGCAAAGTGATTTTGAGATGTCTTTACTTGGTGAGCTGACATACTTCTTAGGGCTTCAAATATCTCAACAAGAGAAAGGAATATTTATATGTCAAGCCAAGTACATCAAGGAAATGCTCAAGAAATTTAAAATGGAAGATTGCAAACCCATCCTTATTCCAATGGTAACAGGTTGCAAATTGAGCATAGACGACTCATCTAAGGATATGGATCAAAGGTTCTATATATCTATGATTAGTAGTCTTCTATATGTAACAACCTCCCAACCAGATGTTATGCAAGAAGTTGGAGAAGTAGCAAGATTCCAAGCAGCACCAAAAGAATCACATATTAACTATTCGCCAGCATTGGAATATCTTCGCCAAAAGATTGGGATTCCCAAGTTCTCATTAGACTTTCCTTTTTCAGAATATAAAGGGGGAGTGGAAGTAGATTACAGGTCTGCAGGATGGTTGTGTGTCAGGGGGAGTGGAAGTGTGTACAAGTACATAGGATGGTTGTGTTTCAGGGGGAGTTACCCTTTTCCATTGATGTCAAAGGAGGAGAGAATGTTGTAAGAAGAGGTGTCATGATCGTAGGGGGAGTACTTGTGTTGCCATCAATGCCAAAGGGGGAGATTGTTGATCAGTGGTTGTCATTGATGTCAACCCAAGCAGCACCAGGGGATAACCAAATATTGCATGGGAATTTTGACCTACCAAATTAATATATTCTGGGTCAATAATTCTTTCTATGGTTTCTAATTATCAATATGTTTCCATTGATATATGGCACACCATGTAATTCTTCACGGTTTGAGAGATATTCACGTTTGAAGTTTGTACCCCCAGTTAGTGGGCTAAAACCCCATGGGGTTAGGGCATGGGTCATTGAAAAGTCATAATTAATATTTTTTATGCTCCTAAAATCCCTCCCACGTTCACTTGTTGAAGCCCCTCTCAAATTAAGCATTCATATAAATTGTGATCTTCATTTCCTCCTTATGCAAGGGATTCGACCATTTGAAACGGAGTCATTGTGGAATTTCTTCTCTAGCATTTTTTTCTAAGAAGGTTGACTAAAATTGTTGTGAGACAAGTATGAAATCTTGAGGAAGATGCTGTAAAAATTTCAGATCAAGGTGCGCACTATTTTTGGAGCTATGATTTGTGTAAGTCAGGGTTTTTTTGCAGGCTCCCGAAATTCATCTCAAAGAAGTGACCTTGGTAAAATCGTCATAACTCTCTCTCTGAGTATCGGATTGGAATTCCGTAAAAATTGGAAGATAGCGCACAGTCTGTAATTTTCACTCTATCAATTTTAGAGCCAAATGAATAAACAATGACACGTGTCATGCCGTAGAAGTGCACTCTACTGAAACAATCCATAATTAGGGAATTGTGAGAAATTGGGTATAACTCTCTCTTGAAGAATCCAAATTGGGTCAAACCTATGGCATTGGAAGAACGAAGCTTAGAGGACTATTACGGGACCAAAAATTAGATATTGAGGATGCGAAATATAGGAGATACACCGGATTCAATGTCGAGCTCTTAGAAGGCAAGAAAAAGCTAGATCCATGTGTTGTCGAGGATTGCAAAGGACCCGAGAATTTCTACGAGCGAAAGCGAAAGCAAGGTGTAAGGAGAGGGTAGCATGAAAATAGCAGCAACCAAGGTGCATAACAACAACAAAGAAGTTCATCATATGAATTCTTCAAGTGGGCGGCTTCTTGCATACAATCTGGTGTAAAGGTATCATTGTACTACATCATTGTAAATACATTATTGTAAAAATTGTACTAGTGTCTATCTTCCAAGGGTTGAAGAGGCAGTGTTGGGAGGTCTAGGATCATCATTAGGTGGTTGTGTCAAAGTTGGAGTTATGGTCTAGTATATATATTATTCTTCTACATCATTCTATATCATTGTAAAGTGGACCATTTTCCATGGTACGGGAGTCCATTCTTCTTTTATTCTTCTATAGGGTGGTAGGGTGGTGCTAGGATGAGTTGTAGCTCATTGGGTGTTGGGGCATCCATTCAGTTGACTACTGAAGAATCTCGGGTGTTGGAGCTTCCATCCAGTGGGATCTGAAGAAGAATGCTTTTCTAGATTCTTGGAGGTTGGAGCTTTATTTTCAATTGGATTTGAATATTAAATAATTATTAGAAAATCATTAGGTGGTTTTTGTCCTAGAGTGGGTTTCCACCTTAAAACCTGTGTGCATTTGTGTTCCTCTTGTTTGCTTCTATCATTGTACAAACACTGATAATAATTGAAGATTAACTAATGCTCTAATTGAAAGGAATACTGATTCACCCCCCCCGCCTCTCTCTCAGTATTTCCAACAATTTCCACACCAAACACCCACCAAGAAAAAACACAAAGGAAAGAATAAAAGAAACAAAGGACAAGAAAACATATAACAAGAATACAAAATCACAAGAAAAGTATCTTGGCCATGCATATAGTTAATATTCAAAGCAATAAAAAATAAAATGGGAAATAATATTAAGGTGGAAAAAATATAAAACATTCAATTCTCCCATAACCACCCAATTCCATTAGTTCCAATGTTTTTAATGTGCCATGTGTATGTATAAAATATTAGACCAAGCCCTCTCCAAGGTTTAAAATTTGTAGTGCCCCTCCAATTTCTCCGGGGAGGGATCCTTCAATACTTATCATAGGGCCTTGATAGGATACTACCTCCTCTTCCCATATTCTATAGCATTATACATTGTTGGTTCAAGTGCCTGAGAGCTCATACAAGGAACTCTTATTATTTTGTACTGATTCTCTCATGCGCTTCCATCTCCACTAAACTATTAGTAACTTAAATGTGAACAAACACAGATATATATATACCTTTCCATGCTATGCAAAGCATGCTACCCTATAGCTGCACACACATATTCAAGTTTCTCATCAATTACACATCCTAGACCCATACTATATAAATATATATATATATATATATATATATATATAGTAGAATATTTTCAAACACCAGGAGTATGAATATTACCATATTTAGGAATAAGTTGTTTTTACCATCATTATTAATTAAAATAAATCTCCTTACCAAGACCAAGATCATTAATCAAATTCAACCCCTTTGCTAAGGCCAACAACAATAAATAAATTTAACCCTTGTACCAAGGCTAGCAGTATTAATTAATTTTATCCTCTCTTCCAAGGTGTAGAAAATGAAATCAACTCAGACAAATAGATTACAGAAAACACATATAAAATCAGACACAAGGTAATGGCTGAAAAGAGGCTTTAGCCTCATGGTATTCTCATCATTCTCTCTTATTAAAATAATTTAGAGTTACAATTTAAATATATGAGAGAAAATTTCTTAAAATAGTCTGTGCTATCTTAGAATCCTTTGTTTGAGATAATTTCTCACCAAAAACCCACCAAGATAGGAGTTATTAAACAAAATCCAATATTTGAGGAACAACCCAAAAGTTAGGCACATATTCCTAACTTGGAATATTTAATTAATTAATTTAAGTTTGGATTTATTATTGTTTTTGTGAGAGAGGCTAACATTCCCCATTTCAATGATAAATCGAAAATAAGAACAAGGAACCATCTTCCAAGTTCTCATATTGATCCTCAAAAACATTGCCTGAAAAACTGCCAAAGCTGGATGCTGAAAAACTACAATCTGAAGAGACCATGAGTCAGCTGTATGTCTGATTCATCTCTAAATTTTTCTTGACAACTCCATCAAGTGCCAAGTTGCAAGAGGATCCATATTTCCTTTGCATGAAATCAACATCCTTTGTCCACTGACAAAATTTGTTCAAAGCCCACTTGCTGATGATGTCAAAAACAACTCACTGTTGCTTTTGCTATGTTGAAATTGTTCATTACTTCTTTGCTGTCGACTACCCACTGGAAATTTTTTTGATGCCCATTGGAAAATTTGTTGATGCCCACTAGCTGTTGAAGATGCCCATTGGCTTCTTTTGCTGGTTTTGTCGAGACTTTCAGTATGATAACCACTGTCAATTTCATTGATATTTCCCCCCCTTTGTTAGCTGAAAGGAGAGACACTTCTCTTGGAAAGTATTCCTGAAATCCCCCCTTCAGGTGTAGGAGTTTTACACTGGTGTACTCCCCCTATTTACATGTATTTGAAGATTTCAACAAGAAACAGTGAAGGAGGCATCCTGAAACATCATTCCTGATCCTAGTTGGAAAGTGATCACCTAAACTAGGTGGGGCCCACACGGGTGATTTTTGGCGCAAAGTCTATTTTTGGACTATGTCTATCTTTAGACATGTCGATCATATTCTATGAGTTGCAGGATGCTATTTGTGGATGGTTGGTCAAGTTGGAAAAATAGATGGACTTCTATTTTTAGACATATTGGGCGGAATCTATTTTTAGATTGCCGGTCTAAAAATAGATATGTCGAATATTATTAGCTCTTAATAATATTTGGACTATAAACATTATCTTATTCTCTTGGAGCACTTCAGTTAAGTGCACAGATGTGGCACAGGAGGTGACAGAAGGAATTACGCTATTCCTGAGGGTTAAGTGGAGCTATTGCATGGATACTTCAGTTAGAACTCATGTGACAGAGTTTGGTGGAGTTGATTGAGGAAGTTAATGGAGTTATGTTCAGTTTAACTAATCTAAACATAGTTGAGCTATTTGTATCTAGTTTAACTGATTGATACAATTAGTGAGAGTGGTGTGAATTAATTATTAATTAATTCACTAATTATAAACTCATTAATCAACTAAAGAATACATCAGTTAACTTCAGTGCATGGACAGTTTCAGTGGAGACCAGTGCAGAGATAGGTGAAAGGGCAAGTGTGACTATCAGTTGTGACTATAAGTGATGCATGGTTTGCATCCAACACTTAGTAGAGATGCCTATAAATACTACATGAGCAAGGCTGGGGTAATTCATTCTCATCAAGAGGCATTCTTCAACAAGGATTGCGCAGTAGAGGCAGGCTAAAGGCTGGCAAAGATCGGTGCATGGGATTTGCAAGATTGGGCTTGATTAGTGTGTAGCAAGTGGAGATTATACTGAGAGCTTGTGAGGAGCTTTGTATAATGATTTTTACATGATATCTATGACATATATAATATACAGATAGTTGGGGGTTTTCAGATTTAAGCTTTCCCATTACATACTGTGTTCATATGTGTGAATTTTTATGGTTTTAATGTGTGCATGCAATTGATTTTATTTTCGCATGTAATGATCAATGGTAGAAGAGATTTTGTATTGTGCATGAAGATAAAATAGTGTGTGATCGGGAGAATTTCGGTGAATAACATATCATTTATTCAAATTTACACATGTTTGTTCCCATTTTACACTTAGAAATCCTGCTGATTTCCAAGCTAGAATACTACTGCAAAGCACCATTTCCTTTTTCCCCTTCTTCAAAAACTAACTTTCATTTGCTTCCCTATTTCTCCATAAAATTCCTCTATTATTCATGAATTCTTTTCTTCCATTCATGAAAATCCACTTTTATAAGGTTTAGAACCCACTTTTAAACCTTATCGAAACCCTCATTTCCATTGGAAAACCATAAAAACCCACATTTTTGTACATATATGGGTCTTAGCCCCTTCCCGCATAAATCCCTGGTCATATGACCCTTCATATGACCCTCGGCCCCGCAGTTGGGCACCAAACCTTTAAATATTTCTCCGCCGAAGTATTAAAACCTTTGATTATTTTAATTCTTTGGTTTTTAATTAAATCATAAAATTTTCCACTGATTCGATTTTCAGTTTAACCCCCACCGTTGATCTGATCTATAGATCGTACAGTGCAGAGTACGTCTCCTTGGTGGTCCCCGCCATCCACTAGCTGATTGCCGAAACCGCGCGGTTTCCATCACACCGCCTTTGGGCAAAGGTGGTTTTTCCCCGATCGCCAGCGATTCCATACATCGCGTGACACGTGTCCCCTATACTTTTTTAAAACCGCTTGCTCATTGCACGTTATCGTTCGTATGTGGATGCCTAGCGATATTTCCGTACGCCGTCCGATCTGGGGCGGGCTATCCAATGGCTATCGCTTGCCGAAGATGCCCGATAGCTAACCAGGCTATGGTGCACCATCCAGATTAATCTTCACCATCAATCTGATTTGCAGATCGACGGTCCATATTCCATCGCCCTGATTCCGTCGCCCAGTCTATGATTCTCCATTTTTGACTTTCCCCCTTGCTCCCGACCGTCGATCTCTGCGTGATCGACGGCTCTGATTCAATATTTCTTCCACCTTCTCTGATTAATCTTGACCATTGGATGATGTCATCCAACGACCATGCCTCTTCCACATGCCTCCGCAGCAGTAAACCTAAATAAGTAGGATTTTATAATAGTTTTTTGTATTTTGCAGGGTTTCAACGTTCTCTCCGCCATAACTCAAAGAAGTTTTAGAGACAGAGGGTGACGATCCTCTTGCCTATGATTCACCAAAGAAAATCATCACAGGGTTTTGACTCCACGTTTATCAATGATCTGCGAAGGAATTGATGCATTTCAAACCCTGCACGACCTTGCACATCAACAAAAACACATCAAGTCAATCACAAATCACAGAGTATCAGTGACGAAGATCAAAATGAACCAGAACAGAGGATGGACGACATAATTATGGGGATCACGACTAAGAATGATTATCAAAAACCTAATCCCCCAAATCAAAATACAATTAAAGGAAAATATGAAGTGTTTTATCGATAGGAAACCCTCCACCGCCACAAATTGAAGCAAATTGATCCCTCTAGCTACCACGACGCCACCTGTGCCTCAAAGTATTCAATCAGAGGCTGAATTTATTGATCAGGATCAGATATTTTTCTCAGCGCAGCCAGAAAGTTATTTCTGCAAGGAAACTCAATGCAAATAACATCTGCGGAGTTACTTCGACATCACACAGAGCCTCAAAGTCAACAAAAGCTCCCATAGAGCTTAAATCTTTATGTAAAATCATTTAATACAGAGAATATGTATGTAAGTTTCTTCATTGAGTCCCTCAAAGGCCAAGAAGTCATTAAGTCTGTATTAATTGTAAGTTGAGATCTTTTATCAGATCTCACCTCCTCACCCCTCTATATATACTTCTGCAGAAGATGAGTGAGGGGTTGGTTGCAGAACTTGGAAATATATTTGAGCAAAAAAATTCTGATTGTAAATAGTGTTCACTGGCCCTTGGAGCTCTGCTTGTGATAGATTAGATAGGCTGAATAGTGAATATGATTGCTGAACTGAAACATTGGACCTGAGTACTGTAACTGGTTTGACATCAATAAACAATTTGTTTCTTGGGATCCTGGTCTATATCACTGGTGAAGTGCTTCTTTCTTTGTTATTGTTTTCCTTCTATGCATGTCATATTGCTCACTATTCTCTGATAAAGGATATCATTTATAGAGTTAGGACCTACTGTATATCAGTAACCTTCTCTAACTGAAAGCTTTATCTCAATGTTTTCCTCTAATTTGTTTATTTAAGAATGATTTAATACAGTTTAAGCAGTTAGGAATGCTGGAGTTCCCTCGTCATACTGTTTGCTTTAAACATTGTTTGTTGGAAGTTATTTTCCTTGTTTGCTTATTAAATATGACTATGGAAGATATGGTGTGCCCTGGTCCTAGTTTTTCTCCAAAAGCAGATTCTAAAAGTTTCCCTTGGTGATTGACTGAAAGAAAAATAGGTTTAAAAGTAATTTATCTGATATTAAGTTACACTTTGTTTCTCTTATGTGTTTTCATACTTTCTGAAGGTAATTATGTGGATTACTGGATTGTTTTTCAATTAAGCTGCATTAATACAAACTTGCCCAAGAAATTTTATAGTTAGCCCTGTTCTTGGTTGGTTTTAAACAGTTACTTAAGAGGCTTTTCTTGTTTGGACTGACTATAAATCCTTTGTGAAATTATTATCAGTTTCCACCATCTCCAGCACTTTATTGTTTCCATTCCATCACTCTAATCTCGAATAATCTTGTGATATAGATGACTTTCCCCTTGGATCACTCTTGATGTTGTTGCTCAATTAAAGCCCTGTTATGACTCCATAGCCCAATGGACTAAAAACCAGCGTTATATCTATCTTTTTAGCCTAAGCTGTTCTATTCACTTGCAACTTCTCTCTTTTTAAATTGTTTCGCATTTAGAAGTTTCCCCTCAAGTAATATTCATGCTCAAGCATCCAAAAAAACAAACAAAACCCGTGGCATTCATAACCAGCCTAATATCATAACCCCAAACTTCAAAGACAAATCCATATTTGCAATTATTGGAGAGATCCCTCTCCAGATTCAGGAGGGCTAGATCCTAGAATCCCAAAGTTGGTTGAAACGATGTTGCTTCTGTAGTTTTAGTCTTACCAATCTGCTAAAATTACAGATTCCTAACATTTCTGGCGACTCCACTGGGGATCGAACCCAGAATCATTTTTCATCTTTATAAAACTTTGAGAGTAAAAAGAAGCCTTTTCAAGAACTACCAAGAGTGGTAATCATGGTAAAACTTGTTTGAATCAGTGACAAGCTAGGTAAAACCTATGATTCTCTTAAGACTTTATCTAACCTTGAAAGATTAGCTGGCTTAGCCATAAGAGTAAACGGTCTTTGTCTCATAACCATAGCTAAGTTTTGAAACAAAGTTAGGATATTCTTAAAAACCATACAACTGAAAAATAACTTAGAAAAACCTAAAAAATATTTCAGATTGGTATCCAATAAACGTGGTGGTGGACCATAAAACCTTTTACCTCCTTAGGAGCTAAAAACTTCCACTTGGTGACTCCACAATCCTTAGCAGACCTTAAGACTCCACTGGGAAGAACCCTCATCATTATAACATCATTCAAACTCAGTTAGAGGAATGTAGGATTAAGATTGGTGTAAAAAGATTAGTTAACCTCTCAAATACTGTCATACCTGGTTGAACTTTTCTTGTTTATTTGGGTCTAATAACACAAAATAGTGGCTCCCAAAAAGATTCACACTAGAGCCTATCCTGACCCAGACCCACCTGAAGTAGTTGATAACCCAGAAGGTATCCTTAGGAAATCTCCTAAGATTAAATTGTCAATTTTTTTCAGGCCACCCTTGAGAGCTATTTCAATTCCTGAAAATCTTTCAGCTCTATAACAATCTCAAGTTGACTTAATAAATCCATTTAGAACTAGGTCTCTTGGTGATTTAGATTAGTTATATTATGAGTCTTCACTATCATCTCCTAAAACAAGTGAACCTCTTGGTAGTAGAAAAACAACACCTCCTGATTTACATTTCCTTCACAACTTAGGTGTCTCTCATCCAAGATCAGCTCAACAGTCTATTCCTGGTCCATCCACTTCTACTCACCCTACATCCAATGTTCAAACCACTCCACTTCATCCCACTGTTCATGTTTTTAATCCACTCCTTGTAAATCCCCCCCAACCACCTATCATGGCAGCATGGTATGCTCCCCTAGTCCTTCCTGTACCATTAGTCAATCTTCCACAGGACTATCAGTCCAAAATTCCATTATATGATGCCAAAAATGCTACAAATGCATCACAACATGTGGATAAGATGAATGACTATTTTGACAGAAATGAAATTGATGATGATTCTGTCAAGCTTAGGTTATTTTCTCAGAGCTTAGGGGGAGAAGTGAGAAAGTGGTTCAAAGGTTTATCCCCCCATAGTATTAATGATCTCCAAGCCTTCCATCAAACATTCTTAAACAAATGGGAAGTAAAGAAGAACCCTCTCCAAGTCCTTTCTGACTACAAGAACCTCCATAGAAACACTGGGGAAAGTGTGCAAGCTTATTGCACTAGATTCAATAGTGTGTGCAATGCACTTTCCCCGAAACGAAAAACTCCACAAGGCTCAGCTTTAAACAAGTTTCCTGAAGGATTTGAATCTGACATGACCTATCAGCTGAGAGAGAGAGACTTTGCAACTCTTGAAGATATGCAAAGAGGTGCTATTTCTGTGGAAGTCAACTTAATGGAGAAGAGAGCAAGAATGAAAAATGAAAAGAGAGTGTCCTTTAGAGAGGAATCTGCACCCTCTACCTCCAACTCAAAAATGGAGAAAATGATGGAAGAAATGATGAAAGAAATGAGCATAATTAAGAGAGCACAAACGAGCCTAAACCAAAATTCTCCTCAAAATAGGAATCAGAACCAGAATCAGAATTTTAGAAGGAACCGACCTCAGAACAGACCTAGGGAAGATGATCAACAGATCACTCCTCCCTTTCATCAAAATTATGTAAGTGAGGTTGAGGAAATAAATGAGATAACAGAGGGAGATGATTTCAATATGTTTGGGGTAAAAGATGATGACTTTGAGATTCATTATGATAGAAAACAAGGTTTATACACACCTTATGATGACAAAAGAGATGATGATAAAAATTGTTATCAAGACATGGAAAATGTCATCATAGAGTCTCAAAAAGAATATTACCTTAGAAGCAAAACCAGTAAAAAGACCCCCAACAACAAAAACTCTGACAAATCTTCACAAAATAGCACTACAACCAAGCCTAAAATTGTCAAACAAAAGGATAAAACAGTGGCTGTAAATTTGGATAAAAGTAAAGAGAAAGGCACTCAAAATAATGAAAAACAGAGTGCATACCTTAGTAGAACTAACACTTCAGCTAGTACTCCTGTGAAAACAATTGTGTCAAGTGTAAATAGAACAAATCAGCAAGCTGATGTTGCTGATAAAGGGACATCTAATAAAGCTGAGACAAGTGCTTTAAAGAGTCAAATTCCTTTCAGCCTGGAGCAGGAAATTTAAAAAATCAAGATCTCTGTACCCCTGACTGAGTTAGCTTCCCAACATGTATTTAGAGCCCAAATTTTGAAGGCTTTAAATATAGAAGAGAGTAATGATACAGTCAATCTTAATGATGACCAGCCAGAGCTGATTTTTGGTCCTAAGATTGAAGGTAAATATCAAGAGGGACCTGTTCCTCCCTTTTATGTAAGTTTAAACGTTCATGACAGAATTTTTCACAATGCTATGCATGATTTCGGGGCTTCTCATAATTTAATGCCTAAAGCTATGATGGAGAGCCTTGGTTTGGAAATTACCAGACCGTATAAAGACCTGTATTCCTTTGATTCCATTAGAGTAAGGTGTTTAGGATTGATCAAAGACCTCTATGTTAACTTAGCCCATATTCCAGCCAAATGCCTAGTTATGGATATTGTTGTGGCTGATGTCCCCCCCAAGTATGGAATGTTATTATCAAGGTCTTGGGGGGCTAAGTTACAGGGGACTATGCAAATGTACATGACTTATGCGACTATCCCTGTTTTCAATCAGAATAGAAGACTTTACAGGGAGTCTCATATGCAATACACGGTTACAAGTCAAGATAGACCACAAAACTCCCCTCTATACTTTGTAGATACCGGCCTTGATTCATTTATCCTTTTTAACTAATAAACATTAGATGAACAAGTAACTTTAACAGACTTAATGACTAATAGAGAAGAGGAAGAAAATACCACAGAGCTGTCAAAGAAGTTTGCTGAACTGTTAAACATTAGCAAACTAAACAAAGGTCTTGAACTACAAGTCGTGCATCCATTGCTTTTAAACCTTGACACTCAAGAAAACGTGCCTCCACTTAACGAAAAACATGAAGAGTCAAAAAAATTCAATTAAGTGCTGCTAATCATGAAAATCTAGAAAGCGCAGTAGTTAAAGAGGATGTTAACCAGGATGAAACCGAAAACAGTCCTCTGTGGAGTATGTATTTTGATGGATCCTACATTAGAACCAACGCTGGTGCAGGTGTCTAGATTTCCAACACTGAAAATAACCACACAGAAAGCATTTCCTGCAAGTTAAACTTTCGGTGTTCCAGTAACATAGCAGAATATGAATCCCTTCTCTTAGGATTACATCTGTTGAAAAAGTTAGGAGCCACAAGAATCAATGTGTATGGGGCTTCAGAGTTAGTCATTAGGCAATTCAATGGGGAGTATAACGCAAATCATCCCAGACTTAGAGCCTACTGAAATGATGTCATGGACCTCTTGAAACCTTTGACGAGTCCAAATTGATTTTTGTCCCAAGAAAGAAAAACATTGCAGCCCACAATTTAGCCTTTGCAGCTAGGACATGCTTGGCGCCATATGAAACCAAATACTTCACAACTGAGATAAAATTTAGACCAGTTGTTCCTGATAATGAAAATTATTGGTAGGTGTTTGACAATGATAAACAAATAGAAGACTTCATGCAATTCAGAAATGAATTTGAACTACACAGTTCGGACTCAGAGTATGATACAGTCTGTAGTGAAGAAAATTTCCTTGGTGAAGAGGAACCATCTCCTGAACCTGTTAATATCAACCTGCTGTCAAGAAAACTAAAAAACAAAACAGAATTGGATGCAGAGTTCGAAACAGATGAGTTAGAAACTCTGCACTCTAAAGATGAAAGTTTGCGAAGCGGTCTAGCGCCTTTAGAAGAATTGTTTGATCTTAACGATGTGGCCAAAAAGCCAAAACTGGAACCTGTAGAGGCTGAAGTAGAAGAGTGCAATATAGGCAGTGGACTTAAACCTATGATGATTAAACTGTCTAAAACTTTACCAGTTCACATTAAACTTAAATACATAGAGATGTTTAAAGATTTTTCTATTGTTTTTGCGTGGAGTTACGAAGATCTTAAGTCCTATGACACTGAAATAATACAGCACAAAATTCCCCTCAAAGAAAACCAAAAACCATTCAAACAGAAACTGCGTAGAGTAAACCCTGTTCAGTTGCCATTGGTTCAGAAGGAGATCATGAAAATGTATGATGCTGGTATTATTGTCCCTATTAGATATTCTGAGTGGGTCTCTAATCTGGTGTCTGTTAGGAAGAAAACTGGAGAAATCAGGCTTTGTATAGACTTTAGAGACCAAAACAAAGCTTCATTGAAAGACAACTATCCTTTACCTAAGATGGACCATATTTTACAAAGGGTGGTAGGGTCTAAAAGAATTTCTTTGCTGGATGGCTATTCAGGGTACAATCAGATCTTAGTTCGCCCTGCCGATCAATTAAAGACAACCTTTACTACACCATGGGGCACTTTCATGTATGTGAAAATGCCCTTTGGTCTAATGAATACTGGAGAAACTTTTCAAAGAGCCATGGACATAGCATTGTCGGAGGAATTGGGCTTCTTCATCATTATCTATCTAGATGATGTCACTATGTTTTCAAAAACAGATGAAGAGCACTTAGAACATTTGAGAAAGGTTTTCAAGAAATGCAGAAAGTTTGGAATATCTTTAAACCCTAAGAAAACACTATTTGGTCTCCAAGAAGGTAAACTTCTTGGGCACATTATTTCTAAAGAGGGTATAAAGATAGATCCAAAGAGGATTGAGGATATATTGCAAATTTCTCATCCTCGAAACATCAAAGAGTTGCAATCTTTCATTGGAAAGATTAAATTTTTGAGAAGGTTCATCCCCAACTTGGCTGAGCTCCTTAGGAATATCACAAACATGTTAAAAAAGGAGCAAGGGGTAAAATGGACCTTGGAAGCAAAGAAGTCCTTTGAACTGGTGAAACAAGCGTTAACCAAAACACCGGTTCTTATAAGTCCTGATTTTTCAAAAGATTTTTATATCTTCTCATTTGCATCAGAACATACCATAACTGTTGTCCTTTTACAGAAAAATCCACAAGGACAAGAGCAGCCTATTGCATTCTTTAGCAAGGCATTAAGGGATGCCCCTTTGAAGTATAACATTATGGAAAAGCAAGCTTTTTCTTTGGTTAAAGCTTTGAAAGACTTCAGAGTGTACATCCTTCACTCACACATCGTTGCCTTTGTCCCAAACTCAGTTGTTAAAGACATTCTAACACAGGACCCAGATGGTAAGAGAGGTAAGTGGATTGCTATTATCCTTGAGTATGTTTTAGAGATAAAACCTACTAAGCTCATCAAAGGCCAAGGTCTAGCTAGATTAATGGCTGAATCCAATTTTGAAGTTCTTGATATTAATATGATTAATGCTTTAGATGATCAAGAGGAACTCTCAACTCCTATTGTTGAAAACCATTTTATGAATTCCTCTTAGTATGCTGATATTGTTTATGTTTTGCTAAACTTGAATACACCTCCTGGTTTGACAAAAACAAAGGCAAGATTCCTTAAATTGAAAGCTGTAAACTATTGCATTATAGATAGATGTCTTTATTGGAAAAATGCATGTGGTCTATTGCTTAAATGTTTGCCTGAGTTTGATGCAAAGAAGGTTAAGCACGAGTTCCATGAAGGAGAGTGTGGAGGTCATTTGTACTGGAAGACAACAGCCAACAAAATTTTTAGGGCTGGTTTCTATTGGCCTAATCTTTTTCCTGATGTGCACAGAATGGTCATAGCCTATCATAAGTGTCAACTTTTTGAAGGAAAAAGAAAACTGTTACCCCTACCTTTGCATCCAATCACTGTTGAGGCCCCATTTCAACAGTGGGGACTTGACTTCATAGGATAAATCCATCCCCCATCTTCTGCCCAGCATAGATGGATTCTCACTGCCACAGACTATTTCACTAAGTGGATAGAATCCATACCTTGTAGAAAGGCCAATGATTCAGTTATTATAAAATTTATGGAGACTCACATTCTCTCTAGATTTGGCTGTCCTACTAAGATTATCACTGATAATGCAGCAGCATTTGGATCAAAGAAAATGGTTGAGTTCTGTCATAGATATCACATAACATTGGGGCATTCCACGGCCTATTACCCTCAAGGTAATGGACTTGCAGAATCCTCAAACAAAATTTTAGTGAAAATCATCAAGAAATTGTTGGAGGACAACAAAAATTCTTGGCACACAAAGCTGGTTCATGCACTTTGGGCTGACAAATTAACTTTGAAAAAATCTATTGGCATGTCACCTTTTCAGCTTGTGTATGGTGCCGATGCAATTTTTAAAAATAGCCTTGGTGTACCAGTGATGAAGTTAATTCAAGAGCTGCAAACTGAAGAAAATGACATGATCAGAAGAATAAATCAGACCATTCATCTTCAACAAACCAGAGAGGAAGTTTATAACAAAGCATTGTAGAAACAGGATAGCATTAAAAATATTTTTGACAGGAGAACAAAGGCCAACAATTTCAAGATTGGGGACAAAGTTTTAAAGTGGGATTCAAGAAGGGAAGAGAAGGGAAAGCATGGAAAATTTGACCACTTATGGCTTGGCCCTTACTCTATTCACTCAGCTGCTGGTAACAATGCATTTTTCTTGTAGGAGTTGAATGGAGCAGAACTGTTTGGGGGTCCTGTCAATGGCAGGATGCTTAAGTATTACTTCTATTGATCCATGTTATGTTCCAAAAGCCTTTTTTTTTATCTTTTTTCCACTATAAATATTTCATCCACCATTGCATTCAAAGTTGTAAAAATAAAAAATACAAAAACAATGAAAAGAAAGAAAAGAGGGAAGATTGTGAAAACAAGAAAGGTATAGCCCTATACCAAAAAAAAAAAAAAAAAGAGAAACAAATCTGAAAGTGTGCAAGCTCAAATGCCACTCCTACAAAACACACTTCCAGTTAGTCAAACTGCCTAATCTTGAATAATTAGTTTTAAATTTTCTGCTGATAGGATAGTGAAGTTGATTTGCCAAACTGTTTAATCTTGGCTTATCAGTAGATAGTTTAGGATAGGAATTAAAGGTTCAAACATGATCAAAATCTGAACCTAAGGTTTCGAAGAAAGATGAATCAAATATGTTCTATTTTCTTGAGTCAAAAAAGATGTAAATCTGGTTCAAATCAACTCAAAATCTGAACCAGAGACCAAAGAAAGAACATCTCAAACAAAATTCAAAACAGAGCTGTAAAAAGAGAAGGCAGTTCTTTGAACTTTCAGATCCTAAGCCTTCCATTTTGATTTATTTTTTTGCAAAATAAATGTCTATGTGTAGCTTGTTTTTATGCCATAGATCACAACAAGTCAAACAGCTTAATCTTGACTTGACTGTTTTTAAATTTATGTCTTAGAATTTAGAGAATTAAAATCTGTTGGACGGTATAATCCCAATAGATAGTAGAATAGGTAGAGAAGCATCTGAACTCAACTGTTTAATCTGAGTTCAGGGAGAAATAAGGAGTAGAATTAGATTAGTTTTATGCTTTCAAAAGAATAAAATTTTGTAAAAGAGTTTGCCAATCCAAGTGCACTCTAATGAAGAAAAAATGTTAGATTGGTAGGATTGGGTAGGTAGAAAGTTTGTATTGATGAAGATCCATTATTTATATGGTTGCTAATATGTTTTTAGAGAAAGTCATCTCAGCAAAGGGAAAGTAGCCCAATGGATAAGGCACAGGTCAGCCTCCCAGAGAATGCAGATCTGAAGTTCTTGATGCCTTCAAGAAGGCATCATCCCCAAGTGGAGCCACTGTTAACCAGCTATAAAATTTGTTATACCAAATGCTGGCTAAAAACTTTTTGAGCCTTCAAGGAAAAATTTTCATTGCTAAAAATTGTTGGCTCTTGAAGACTCTTCAAGGCCTCATGCCTATACTCTGTCCTAACTTCACTGCTATTCCCATTTTACACTTAGAAATCCTGCTGATTTCCAAGCCAGAATACTGCTGCAAAGCACCATTTCCTTTTTTCCCCTTTTTCGAAAACTAAATTTCATTTGCTTCCCTATTTCTCCATAAAATTCCTCTATTATTCATGAATTCTTTTCTTCCATTCATGAAAATCCACCTTTATAGGGTTTAGAACCCACTTTTAAACCTTATCAGAACCCTAATTTCCATTGGAAAACCATAAAAACCCACATTTTTGTACATATATGGGTCTTAGACCCTTCCCGCATAAATCCCTGGTCATATGACCCTTCATATGACCCTCAGCCCTGCATTCGGGCACCAAACCTTTAAATATTTCTCTGCCGAAGTATTAAAACCTTTGATTATTTTAATTCTTTGGTTTTTAATTAAAGTATAAACTTTTCCACCAGTTCAATTTTCAGTTTAACCCCCACCATTGATCTGATCTACAGATCGTACGGTACGAAGTACGTCTCCCCGATGGGCCCCGCCATCCACTAGCCGATTTCCGAAACCACGTGGTTTCCATCGCACCGCCTTTGGGAAAAGGTGGTTTTCCTCGATTGCCAGCGATTCCATACATTGCGTGACATGCATCATCTATACTTTTTTAAAACTGCTTGCTCATCGCACGTTATCATTTGTACATGGATGCCCAGCAATATTGCTGTGCGCCATCCGATCTAGGGTGGGCCATCCAATGGCTATCGCTCGCCGAAGATGCCCGATATCTAACCAGGCTACGACGCGCCATCCAGATTAATCTCTGCCATCAATCTGTTCTGCAGATCGACGGTCCATATTCCATCGCCCTGATTCCGTTGCCGAGTCAACGATTCTCCGTTTTTGACTTTCCCCCTTGTTCCTGACCGTCAATCTCTGCGCGATCGACGGCTCTAATTCAATATTTCTTCCGCCTTCTTCGATTAATCCTGACCGTTGGATGATGCCATCCAATGACCATGCGTCCTCCACACGCCTCCGTAGTAGTAAACCTATATAAGCAGGATTTTATAATATATTTTTGTATTTTGCAGGGTTTCGACGTTCTCTCTGCCATAACTCAAAGAAGTTTCAGAGACAGATGGTGACGATCCTCTTGCCTTCGATTCAAAAAATAAAATCATCACAAGGTTTTGACTCCACGTTTATCAATGATCTGCGAAGGCATTAATGCCTTTCAAACCCTGCACGGCCTTGCACATCAGCAAAAACACAACAATTCAATCACAAATCACAAAGTATCAGTGATGAAGATCAAAATGAACCAGAACAGAGGATGGAAGACATAATTATGGGGATCACGGCTAAGAATTATTATCAAAAGCCTAATCCCCCAAATTAAAACACAATTAAAGGAAAATCTGAAGTGTTTTATTGACAGAAAACCCTCCACTGCCACAAATTGAGGAAAATTGATCCCTCTAGCTACCATGACACCACCTGTGCCTCAAAGTATTCAATCAGAGGCTAAATTTATTGATCAGGATTAGATATTTGTCTCAGCGCAGCCAGAAAGTTATTTCTGCAAGGAAAATCAATGCAAAGAACATCTGCAGAGTTACTTCGACATCACACAGAGCCTCAAAGTCAACAAAAGTTCCCACAGAGCTTAAATTTTTATGTAAAATCATTTAATATAGAGAATATTTATGTAATTTTCTTCATTGAGCCCCTCAAAGGCCAAGAAG
Organism: Pinus albicaulis; assembly: GCA_034641835.2. NCBI lineage: Eukaryota > Viridiplantae > Streptophyta > Pinopsida > Pinales > Pinaceae > Pinus > Pinus albicaulis. The sequence continues at coordinate 694,132,116 of CM076575.1, forward strand.
TCATTAAGTCTATATTAATTGTAAATTGAGATCTTTTATCAGATCTCACCTCCTCACCCTTCTATATATACTTCTGCAGAAGACGAGTGAGGGGTTGGTTGCAGAACTTGGAAATATATTTGAGCAAAAAACTTCTGATTGTAAATAGTGTTAACTGGCCCTTGGAGCTTTGCTTGTGATAGATTAGATAGGCTGAATAGTGAAGATGATTGCTGAACTGAAACATTGGACCTGAGTACTGTAACTGGTTTGACATCAATAAACAAGCTGTTTCTTGGGATCCTGGTCTATATCACTGGTGAAGTTCCTCTTTCTTTGTTATTGTTTTCCTTATATGTATGTCATATTGTTTACTATTCTCTGATAAAGGAAAACATTTATAGAGTTAGGAGCTACTGTATATCAGTAACCTTCTCTAACTGAAAGCTTTATCTCAATGTTTTCCTCTAATTTGTTTATTTAAGAATGATTTAATACAGTTTATGCAGTTAGGAATGCTGGAGTTCCCTCGTCCTACTGTTTGCTTTAAACATTGTTTCTTGAAAGTTATTTTCCTTTTTTTCTTATTAAAGATGACTATGGAAGATATGGTGTGCCCTGGTCCTAGTTTTTCTCCAAAAGCAGATTCTAAAAGTTTCCCTTGGTGATTGAATGAAAGCAGAATAGGTTTAAAAGTACTTTATCTGATCTTAAGTTACACTTTGTTTCTCTTATGCGTTTTCATACTTTGTGAAGGTAATTATGTGGATTACCGGATTGTTTGTCAATTAAGCTGCTTTAATACAAACTTGCCCAAGAAATTTTATGGTTAGCCCTGTTCTTGGTTGGTTTTAAACAGTTACTTAAGAGGCTTTTCTTGTTTGGACTGACTATAAATCCTTTGTGAAATTATTATCAGTTTCCACCATCTCCAACACTTTATCATTTCCATTCCATCACTCTAATCTCAAATAATCTTGTGATATAGATGATTTTCCCCTTGGATCACTCTTGATGTTGTTGCTCAATTAAAGCCCTTTTATGACTCCATAGTCCAATGGACTAAAAACCAGCGTTATATCTATCTTTTTAGCCTAAGTTGTTCTATTCACTTGAAACTTCTCACTTTTGAAACTGTTTTGCATTTAGAACTTTCCCCTCAAGTAATATTCATGCTCAACCATAAAAAAAAACAAACAAAACCCGTGGCATTCATAACAAGCCTAATATCATTACCCCAAACTTCAAATACAAATCCATATTTGCACTTATTGGAGAGATCCCTCTCTGGATTTAGGAGGGCTAGATCCTAGAATCCCAAAGTTGGTTGAAACGTTGTTGCTTTTGCAGTTTTAGTCTTACCAATCTGCTAAAATTACAGATTCCTAACACACTTAAAACAATGAATTTGATTACAATTTCTTAAATGGATTTGCAAGAATGCTGATGTAGACTTTGCTTTGAAAACGTTGGAGTTTCCAAATTCATGAACTTGATTGTATTGAGTGAATTTTATTGTTTATGTAAACGCTGATGTTGACAACTTTAATTGTTTGTTGGAGTGGCGCAAATGCATGTGCTGAGTTTAATTTTCCTGCCTTGCAGCTATTTCATTACATGTGTTGTGCTTCCTGATATTGAACTTTATGTATGCAAAATTAAATGAAATCATTGATGTGTCACAACTAGACACAAATAAAAAAGCAATAACATGAAGCCATAAAAAACATGCGCCATCACAAACACACACAGTGTACCTAAGATCCCCTTATTCAATTTCGGGCGGATCTAGGACACAATCACCAAAAAATGATATCTTTATTAAGTATTGAGTACATAAGAAATATCCACCTTCAAGTAATGAAAATGGCAAGCTCACAACCTTTAGAAGAAATTCGTCTTCAAAATCTGGGTATTCATCCACTCAATCTCTCTCAAAGTAAAAAATTAAATCAACTGAGACAAACAGATTACAGAAAACACATATAAAATTAGACACAAGGTAATGGTTGAAAATAGGCTTCAACCTCATGGTATTCTCATCATTCTCTCTTATTAAAATAATTTAGATTTACAATTTAAATAGATGAGAGACAATGTCTTAAGATAGTCCGTGCTATCTTAGACTCCTTTGGTTGAGATAATTTCTCACCAAAAACCCACCAATATAGGAGTTACTAAACAAACTCCAATATTTGAGGAACAACCCAAGAGTTAGGCACATATTCCTAACTTGGAATATTTAATTAATTAATTTATGTTTGGATTTATTATTGTTTTTGTGAGAGAGGCTAACACAAGGCCAAAAACCATGACATATGCAATCTTGAAAGGTTAGTTAGAAAATGATCTGACAAAACAACATATGTCATTTTTAATTTCATAATTATAACACCATCATGGATATGCATGCAATATTCCATAGTACAAAACCAACACATAACCATCAATCACAGTGCTTCATCCAATACTCGCACCTGAAATAAACCATCAAAACACCACTCTATAATAGAGTCACAAAATTTCATCGCAAAGGTATAACATATAACCTTTTCCCATGATCCCATCTAGTCCAAGCAATGAACCTCGATGCTCTATATTTACCTTGTAACAAATTCTTAATATTCTTATTATACCACCCTAGAGTCCAATATTTATCTCCATAGGTTCAATGTTCAACCTTATAATCTAATACCACTCTATAACAACCCCATCCATCCTATAAATAGTCATAAGGGACATACGAAGGCATTACTAACATTTACTCGACCTCCATGGTCTTGTCCTAGAAATATGGTCTTACAAATTCCTCATTTTTCAACTTTCTTAAAACTCAAAATAAGCATCGCGCTCATGTTCAACTCATCGAGAGCTTTCCAATGATATACATTTTATCAAAATCCAACTCCCATATTAGAAGTTGTTTCCATTTAAAAATTGACCTTTAACCCCTTGCCATGTCAATAGGAAGTTCGA